>JAAGVU020000036.1:13610353-13630125 GCA_011763525.2 Mormyrus iriodes | reverse complement strand
TGACAGGGACGACGGTGTCCCAGCAAAATAGAATAAATCTGTTAAAATTTCCGGTTGACATTTCGCTAGGCTAATAGCATGCTAGAGACTCCTGACGCCATGGTTCTTAATGTTAAGCGCTGACCCCCATGCCAATTCCTGCAAGGCTGAGTGCTGAATGTTAATCAGCAGTGTGATATAAAGATTTGTGATTCGCTGTGGTCACGTCATCCGTCAGACCTGTAGAGGGAAGCAGGAGTCAAGCTACTTCTGTATCAGTATTAAATACTAATAGATCATTTAATTGTTATATATTATGATATGTAAAAGAATAATATAATTGAGTTGATTTTTTGCTTTATCTTCACGTCGTTGAGAAGAAAATCAGATGCAAATACAGAGGAAAAGGACAGTTCAGGTCCAGAAAGTAAAAATCCAGATCAAGATTATGTTACAACCAACCAGTTGAGTACAAAGCAGAAGTGGCCAGTCTTATCTAGAAAGGGTCGTTCGGTAGGTGGGTTTTCACTGCAACTCCCTAATTAGGTTACTCATTAGAGGGCTGATTGGCTGAAAAGTCCTCACCCCTGGGTTTGGGCAGCTGACCTAAAGGTTATCCCAAAACCCTGCATACACACTGGCTCTTTGCAGATAGAATTGGCCACCCCTGCTATAAAGAGTCACAGTCACAGAGTACTCAACTGGTTGATTGATCTAGATTTTAACTCTCTGGACCTGAATTATCAGCCTCTGTTTAATAGTAAATTATTCCATGATTTTCCTGTTTCCCATTTAGGACCAAATCAGAGGTAAAAATAAATAAATAAAGCAAAATGTCTTAGTAAAGTACTAATATTCATTACAGCAGTTACTGAATCCTGGGACTGTCATGTTTAATCTCAGCCCTTACAGCCTGTACTTCCTGCACCAAATGCCTGACATGGCTTTAAGCTCCAGACCCAGAGCACAGTGTCAGCCTGAAATAGCGTGTTAAATGATAGATATGATGAATAGCTGGCCAGGGAAAACGAATTGCGCTTCTTTGCACATTTCCCTGTTGCATCAGTGTGGCAAGCAGAGGAGGACGGCCCTCCCAGAGTCCCCTGTGCATGGCCTGCAGCCCGTCTCATTACTGAAGGACATGGTTATTCATCGCTGAAAGTTTGCATATATATGACTTGGAGTGTCCATTCGTCCTGAATGCAGTGATGCAGTTACACTGTAAACTTTGTTTGTAGCAAAAATCGCAGAGCAGATATAAAAGGAAGCGTAGCCCAGTCATGTGGCCTGCACTGCCTGGGATAGGCTGTTGGGCTCCCCACGACTTT
The DNA here is from genome assembly GCA_011763525.2 of Mormyrus iriodes. Lineage (NCBI taxonomy): Eukaryota > Metazoa > Chordata > Actinopteri > Osteoglossiformes > Mormyridae > Mormyrus > Mormyrus iriodes. The sequence continues at coordinate 13,628,818 of JAAGVU020000036.1, read as the reverse complement.
GTTTAGGATAAGCAGTTAGAAGATGGATGGATGGATGGAAGGATGGATGGATGATTACTTTAGTGTTACACCCCTATATCAAAAGCGTGATGCATGCATACAATTATGGGCATATGTGTGTGTGTGTGTGCGTGCGTGTGTGTGTGTGTGTGTGTGTGTGTGTGTGAAGGGGAACTTATATCTGGCTGTAGGTGTATCTTTATGCAAATCCAAAGCATTTTACAATATTTTAACTCATGAATTCCTGCTCTGTCTGTAGCTGCTATCTATCTATCTATCTATCTATCTATCTATCTAATGTGCCATGCAGTGCATTGCCAAAGAAACGGTTTTGTATCTCCAGAGCCATTTCCAGGCAGCATCACTGTGTAACCACGTTACAGATTCCTGTTCCAATTACGGAACGGTCGAAAGCATGATGATGTTTGAATTCCACTTTACAATGTACAGAAACATCATCTCAGGCGGGTTGTGCTATGTCCAATTTGTCAACTTAATCAGTCCGATTAGTTACAGTATGTGGTGAATCTGTGCAGGTATGTTCAATGAGTTTACATTTTTAAACAGGTTTAATTATCTCACTTAGAATCCAATTTGTAAGAGGAGCATTGGCTGCAAATTCACTTTGAGGACTGGCCCCTCAATTTTCACTGAGCCATTTTATTTATAGCTTTTCTGGTGGCGAAAAATAAAACGTCTGAAGGGAACATCAGAGAACATCTTAAATCCTTTACGCCGTGAAATGTACAAACATAAATCTGTTTGTGGGCTATTTTATGTGTCTCACTGGTTCTTTTGTTGTTGCAGGTGAGTTTAACGGAGGGGGGATACGTGAGGCCCTGGTGTCTCTCCTGGTGTGGTATGTTAATCGATACAATTCTCCTTGTATGCTTTGCTATGTTTCCTACCTAATTACTCCCAGGCAAAAACTAAACAAACTGAAGATTTTTGTTTTGTTTTGTGAAATGGATAGACATCTCATCGGCGGTCATGATGATATACAAGCTCGCTTTTTGTCTAAATGATTAAATGTTAGCATACATTCTGCATTATTTGGTTTAAAGCATAATAAATCCAATGATCATAAGATTAGGAGGAATGCATTCATCACACACAGCTCCGATCGATTTGTAAATTAACGTGGAAAGGTATTTGCCAGATCTGTTATCTGTTTTTCACCGTCTTTGTACATTTTTCACACTGAATTTCATTAGATTAGTGCTTGGTTAGACTGTGATTGTAGCCGTTTATACAGGGAGTTGGAGGGAAAGTGTTTGGTGTGTTAGATAATCAGACACATCGGCCTGCATTGTCCCAGTGCAGCATGTGACTTTTGTCACTGATGTCACTCATTTGGTATTTGGAAAAAAATTGGGAAGCTATAAAATAAACAATCAACAAACAATCATCACTGAGCAGAGGTCACCTTGCCTCTGTGCATTACCCCTTATTACCTGGGACTACGTTGCGGAAAGGCAGTGCGATCCCATGTGCAATGACGGTCCGACCGGCTGCCGTCCCTACTTACCGATAGGTCATGTGACCAGATGGCTGCTTTTCGGAGATAGCTTTTGTCGAAGATGACAGCTGGTTTGCATGGAGTTTAAAAGAGCGGCACTTGACCAAACATCCCAGCAGTACAGTATCTGAGGTGAAATGGAATCGCATCTGAATAAGGAGCCCGCAAATGTCAACAAAATAAAAGTCAGTGGTGACATTTAATACGTATGGCCTGTGGGACAGGGGGATGTTATATCTGATGTTTGTACTGATAAAAGATGTCCTTACGGATATGGATTCGGGCCCGGCTGCCACAGGGACGCTTTTTACGACACCGTTCTGTAGAATACAGATTTGATTCTGACCCTGCGCATTTGATCTGCCAGTATATCATATCGAATGATTCGGAAGGGGTGTGCCACTTTCCCATGGACCGCCTGTGAGAATGGAGCCCCTCCCACTCTGGAATCGAGCCACACGGCGAGGGTAACCATTCAGATGAGTCTCGTAATAATGCAGACTTATGAGGCAAGGGTGTTTTTTTATCCCATGTGCAGCTGAATGTCAGGAGCGTGTTGTAGGGGGTGCAGGGCAGGGCCATGCCGCCACGCAAGTCCGTGAGGCGTGACCGCCCCCCCCCCCCCAAACCCACCGCTCGCGGGGGCAGATTGATGGCGGTGGGCTCGGGTATGGTGCGAGGGCGGCGGAGTGTGGCTCACCTCATCCCTGTCATTTTGATCGAGTGAATATGTTGAGAGAGATAATGGAAACTTTCTATTCACTGAAGGCCGGAATAAAGGAAGCCTTCCAGCTCATTCATCAGCATTGATTACTACAGAGCCCGTCTCTTTGGGGGGGGGTTGGCGGGGCAGCGGGGGGCCTCAAGAGCACAGCCGCACCGCATGGAGGCAATCAAAGGAGCAACAGAAGATGTAGGCCTCAAAAGAAGCCCGTTCCTCAAATCCAGTCATCCTCAAGCCGATCCTGAGATGTGACCCCATCTGGTCCATGTTTCCCTTCTGGCCCAACACCTATGCAGCTGATTTCACTCAGCAGAGAGCTATAAAGGCCCTGATTACCTGTCTTGAGCAAGCAGCTGGTGGACAGAAACACAAGAGTAGTTTGGAAACTGGCTCTTTGACAGAGGACTTGTGTGCTGCTATGCGCTGTGGGGTGTGGATACATCAAATCCAAGTATAATTTCCGCCCCTCACCGGTATGAGCCGACAGAGCTGATTGGCTGGCAGTATACAAGCGCCGAGCGAAGATTATGCACAGATGCACAGAAAACAGTGGCAGCTCCAAGCATCCTTGCTTGTAGTAAACTCTGGGCATTTATCATCTGCTTCCTGGTAACCTGGTGTTCCCATCTGTCTGTTCTCATTTGCCACTAAAGCAGATAAGGTCACGATGAGTCTCGTCCCAAAATGACCCCCTTTACCATTTTAATTATGTTTTTTTTTTGCCTATAATCACGGGTGAAGGATGTCTGATCAGCAGGCACTCAGTGTTTGGGGTGTCTGTGCATTTGTAAGGTGAAGCTGTCCTGGGGGCTGATCGCAAAGGAATTTAAACTGAGCCTTAGGCATATTGCCGGTAATGAAGTTTCACGTTGCCATGCCTTAAAGAAACGAAAGCCTGACTCTGGATGTTAATGAATTAAAGTCTCTTAGGAGCAAATTAGCCTCAGATGGGCGGTGGGAGCCCGGCTCTGCCCTGGGCGGTATGCCACACTGGGTTTCACTCTGTCGCGGGCATTAATAGCTTTAGTGGAGCAATTATTAGGGAAAAAAATCCCAGTTCATCACGTGGGAGTCAGGTGCCGACAGAAAGGTAACCAGGGCCGTAAAGGGAGAGGGAATCTCATGCCTGCTGGGGACACGCAAAATGGCGTCTGCGTTTTGATTGTGTACACGCTGTGATGTCATTAATGCTTATTTTATAAAATGATATTGTGACCCGAAGCAGCATACAGACTGACACATTTGTTCATAGAAACAGTGGGCAGTGAAAGCCTAAACTAATCCCAGTCTTGATGCTGATGAGCTGTGCAACTATCTGACCAAATCGCTTTTGCCTACAAAGGAGAAAAGGGTATGGGTCTGTGTGTGGAGGGGGTTGGGGGGGTCGGGCGGGGGTGTTAGCTGCTTATTTGACTTACTTAGTATCAGGGCAGAAATATCACCTTCAACAAGCTGCCGCAGAGCTGCCTGAATTCCAAAAATAGGGGGTATTAATGGTGCGTGTCACCTCCTCGTCTGATGGGCGAGACTAATCACTGCTCTTCCCTGATTAGTTGTCATATAGTTCTTCATTTTACTTCTCACTCACTCACGATAATTAATTTATACGTTTCAGAACACTGTTGTGGAAAAAAAAGCGATGTGATCTGCTCTGAGCCACAGCTAGAAATACAGCCTGTGTCTGGCTTAAAATGTATAGCAGATAATACGGAGCTGGATATTTCACTGGAGCTAAAGGTTAATGAATGAAAATTAAAAGTGGAACTGCCCTTGGCAGACAAATTATTTTTGCATGATAATGTACTTGTTCATTATATAACAGCTACTCTACTAGTAATTTACAGAGACGGATGACTTCTATCTGCTAACGGAAACAAACCAATTGTGATAGATGTGGGTTTATCAAACCGAGCTTCTGTCATTTCTACGACGTATAAATTCATTCATGGGAAAATGCAATAAACATGTTCCAAATTGCTTACGAATGTACAGAAAATGTGCTTCGGCTATTAATATCTATCACTCTATTCATTTCCCCTCAGACAATGCAGCATCGTGGTGAGCTAACCCCCCCCCCCTTTTTTAGTTGAGTTTAGCCTTCATTCACCGTCATTTAAATAGAGAGGTCAGGGGTGACTGGCGGGAGATGCAGATCTCAGCGGAAAACGGGTCACGGACGACCACGCCGACACGGCCCCGTCTCCACTACAAGAGAATTAGCATACCGAGTCAGCTGCCTGTAATTACTCATTACCACTGCCATTAATTAGCCAGAGAGGAAGTTCTTGTCTCTGAGAGGCAGAAGAAGGTGATGATTTATTCCTACTAAGGACAGAAGAAAAAAATCAGAACCCTTTGGGGAGTGTTCTGTGGCTCTGTGGGTTAGGCCTTTCTGGCTGTGATCAGAAGGTTGTCAGTTTGAATCCTGTCCTTGGAAAAGTAACTGCATCTCTGTTGGGCCCTTGAGCAAGGCTCTCAACCAACCTCATTACTAAAATAACTAAATAAAAACAGGCCTGGGATGAACAGCTGAGCCTGAACTCAGGGCCCCATCAAGCTACCATAGGAAGTGAAGCTCTGGGTGTGTGTTGGGACCAATTAGTGTATCTTCTGTTTTCCACACACACTGACCAGTTTGTTGTGTTGTCAGTTTTAAAAAGGTTATTCTTTTAATCTTTGTTTAATTTTGATAACTGGGCTAGAAAAATGCTCCATAGGCCATATCTGATGTGCCTGTCTCGTCGGCTTCTCTGGTGAGATTCTGTATGGATTTTAACTTGAGGATAAGATTGGATCCTCATGTCCAAAAATGGTGAGACAGAGGGAAAAATGCAAAAACACAAAAGAACAAAGAATAGTGATTGATCAATTCTTTTTTACTTGTATGTAACTGAGAACAGTACGAAGACATGATATGTGAGTTTGAACTAATAAGCCTCATTTATTTGAGTAAATATTCACTCATTATAAATATAATTCCTCCAACACATTTGAAAAAGACAAAGGTGTCTGTGTTACATTATTGTAATAATGTTAAATAATCATTTTGGAATTGAGGGCGCTTGTAAATTTGACAGTATGTTGTTTTTTTTTCTCATTCCTGCTTGATGCAGGACTTCAGCTGCTGAACCGAGCTGAGCTTCTGGTTGTCATGTTTGTGCTTGATGATGCACCACGTGTTCTTGATGGGAAACCGGTGTGGACTGCAGGCGGGCCGGTCTAGCACTGCCACAACATGACTATGACACTACCATGCTGTGGTATGTGCAGAATGTGGCTGGGTGTCGTATTGCTGAAATAAGCAAGGGCGACACTAGAAAAGACATCTAGATAGCAGCATATGTGTTTGTATTCTGGAGGGTTTATGATGTCTTCACAGATGTGCAGGTTTCCCAGGGCAGGGGCACTAACATAACCCCATACTGTGACAGAGGCTGGCTTTTGAACTTGGTGTCGGTATCAATTTGGATGATACTTTTCATCCTTGGCCTGGAGAATACAACGTCCATTTTCCCCAAAAACAAGCTGAAAGGTGGACCAGTCAGACCCCAGCATACATGACATTTCCTCTTTGCATTAATCTCAGACAAGGTTCAGCCCAAAGAAATCGGCAGTGTCTCTGCATATTGCTGATTTACGCCTCCCGCTACGCACAGGAGACTCTTGACTTGCGTTTGTGGATGCTGAGGCAAACTGCGTTTACTGACAACAATTTTCTGAAGTCCAGTCGGCTCTCTGTACCCAAACGCTCCGCATCTGTGGATTCAACCAACCGCAGACTGAAAATATTCAAGAAAAAAATACAGAAAGTTCCAGAAAGCAAAATTTGAATTTGCCACACACTAAGCAGTACACTGGATCCACACGAATGAAGTGATGTGTAGGTGTGTTAACACGGCATGAGTGACGGTGTGTTTATGTGTGTGTGTGTGAGAAAGAGAAAATGAATTTTTCAATTTAATATTATAGTATTATAATATATGTGTCTGTACTGAACATGCAGAGATATTTTTTCTTTTGTCAATTTTGTCATTATTCCCTAAACAATTCAGTATAACAACTATTTACATAGCATTTACAGTCATAGGTTATATGCAAAAACTGATGATGAAAAAATTATAAGCTTTATTATAGGATATTGAGAAAATCATCTTGTGCTGCACAGTTTGAGGACCACTAACCTATTCCTAGGAAGTTTGAAAAAGATTTCCTGTGTTTACAAGTTGCCTTCTGTAGCCTCCCTTTCCATCATCTAGTGCCACCTAGCATTGTGGCTTAAATTTGTGGAGTGATTTGTATCAGGTGTAGATTTTCCAGTTTGGTTTTCTTTCCATAACATGTTTTTGTGAAATGGAAACAAAATCCATCAAAGATGAAACAGAGTACATAGAGTAATAAGATGAAATAGAGTTATCCTCTTCACATGGACAAGTATCTTCTGCAGTCGCTCTTTGAATTATCACATTCACAAGGTCAAATTTCATCTGCATTTAACAAGGAGCTTCCATTTTGGAGTGATTTGTCTCAAAACTTGATCAGTATCAGTTTGTCCACCATAAAATGCCTCCGAAAAGTTTGAGAAAACTCAAAAAGTATTTTATGGATCTTTTCTGTTTTTGCAGACCCCTTGTATGAGTGACAGCACATGTGATGTCAAAAAGTATTTTGGATCATATTACGACTCCGCAGGAACAGTATATGGATGAAAATGAACACCTGGTTTCATTTTGAGATGGACAGCCCCCAAAATGAAGTATTGTTGTGTGACAGCAAAGGAAGGAAAGGGAGGGTGTCACTTGGTCTTCTGAGCACAACAACTCTATAAGTATCTAATGGATGTCATACCTTCAGAAGAAAGTGTTTGTTGTGGTGGTCCAGTCCCAAAACCATATATATTCCCCGTTCATGGAACACAATAAATTAAAAGATAATGAGTGATTTTATTTACAGCCCTATGTCACCATTTTGAGTAAGCAATTCTGTAATTTTTATGTATCCTGGATATTTTTTACATAAGCTTGGAATTACACTAGCAGGTTTTATGTAAGTGGAGAGTTGCTTGTGTATATATATATATAATTTGTTTAATTAAATAGTTCAAAAAGACTCTGTAAACATGTTTATATCTAGGCATTTCCCCAACTGACACATGAACTAAGAAACCGATCGGAGATGTTGGCTTGAGTGTCCTCTTGAGGGCTCTTAATTGAGAAGGGGAAGGTTGTTATGTTGCTAAGCTGATGCTTTTATCCATGGCAATTTTAATATATTTCCTCTCCAGAAAATCCACTATGGGTTACAGAAGGTTAAGTAGTGTACTACAGGGTACAGCAGCAAAACTCTTTCCTGTAGTTACAAGTTGCAATAATCATTGACAGTAATACAGCAGATTTGGATTATTACTTCAAATGGCATCCTTCACAAATGCATAACATAGATCCAGAGATAGATAATTCAGGTCCAGAAAGCTGAGTATGAAGAGTCACAGAGTCCTCAACGGGTTGGTTGAAACAAAATCTCGGTCTGGATTTTTACTTTCTAGACCGGAAGTATTCACCTCCGCATAGATCAGAGGTGACAATTTCTCTACTAAGAATTGTAGATGCTCCAGAATCTTCCATTGTTGGACCGAGGCTAGGGTTGTCTTGGACACCACTGTTTAACATGTCCTTCACTCACTGAATGTAGCCCTTGCTTAACAAGCCAAATATTAATGTAAATGAACTCCGTGCAAACATGTTGATAAGAACATAATTCAGTCTCTGCGTTGTTCTGTGCGGCTCTGTATCTCCTAGTTTAGAATGTGCATTGTCAAAAACCATTTTTAACCCCATATATCAGTCTGCAGTTCATTCAGTTTTTGTTTTTTTAATCTAAACAAAATACAAAACAGAGCTTGTTCATAACTTTGCATTATAGGAGAGAAGCCATCAATTATTCTGGCCAACAGATGTGGTTGTCTAAGTGAGTTACAGTTTTACTCATTTAACTGCAGCCTCACCATTTATACAGCTGCTTACGTGCTAAAAACAGCCCTGATGGAGGGAACGACAGGGATCCCTGTGCTTGGGTATTAACATGCTGGCTTTGAGAAGAAAGTGATTCAGGCAGTTATATGCATTTACAAAGAAGCCACTGATTATTTGTGCAATTTTCACACTGTGTGTGCAGAAGCTGCATAGGAAGAAACTCACCTGCTGAATGACACCCACACGCCAATAAATCCATCTACCCACAATGCACCTCTCCCAGTAGCTTCACATAAGTAACTGTGCTCTTGCTTTAATTTTCATTGTATGTAACACCTCTGAATACCTTTCCATGTGAAAGAGATTGAATCTTGAGGCCCCAAGGCTCACCTGCGGATATTTCAGTGTTCTGCGCCGTGTCGGCTGAAACCGACAAACTTCCCGTTTCTCTGTGAAAAGACTTTATTACTCTGCAGTGATGAACTGCAAGTCGTACACTGGACCTAATTGGAACTGTTCTTGGGGGTTAAGATTGTGGCTGTGCCACTAAGGACGTTGTGCGAAGTACCACTTTATTGCCTATAATTGCTATTCTTGGACCGATAGGCTAGGACACACGGCCATCCTTTAAATACTTGACAGAAATCTGCGGGTCCGTTTCCACTCCTTTGATCTGCTTCCTGCATTTTACATCATTAAAAATAATCAGAGGTAATTATTTAAACCTAATGGCAGCTATGCTTTTTGAAGCATTACGGATGCAATTAAACTGTGACACCTGGGCAAACAGGTGTCTCACATTTTAGTTAATGAGTGGGCATCCTCCTAAGGCACGGCAGAGTTTGCCAATAGCAGGAAAAAGTTTTGCCCTGAGTTTGTGGAATAGTTCAATGGCTATCAGCTGCAACATATATGTGCAGCAGGGCTGGGCAATCTTATCTTCAAAGGGCCAGTATGTATGCAGGTTTTTGGGATAACCTTTAGGTCAGCTGTTCAAACCCAGGTGTGAGGCCAATTAGTCCTCTAATTAGTGATATAATTAGGGAGTTGCTGCGAAAACCTGTATACACGGCAGCCCATCTTGCCCACCCCTGATGTACAGGCAGTCCCAGGGTTAAGAACATCTGACTTACGGACAACTCATAATGTCATAAAGCCTATTAAATTAAAAACCCAAGTCAAATACAATGGTTCGTAATACCAAATACACGCACTGCTTTGTGACGCTTGTAAAAACATTCCGCAGCTCCAGCGGTTCATTGGCTCGAAGTACAGTACAGTACCCTATGCAGTTACTTTTATTATTACTGTATTATTATTTTTCCGACTTGCCTACAAATTTGACTTAAAGACAGACTTAGGGAATGGTTCATAACATAATCTTGCTGCAGTAGTTAGAAACAAGGAGTTGGGTATTCGTGTTTTAACCCTTATGTATTTTACTTCTTCCGTTCTAAATTCTAGACTCTATAGAATTTAACCTCATTTTGAAAATGGACTGGGGTAACTGCGACCCCAAAAATAACACAGTGGATAAACCCTTTCCGACAATGGGAAAAGGCGCTCCCTAGCCAGACGGTGTGGCATGCCCAGCAGGGAGCTCGCAGAGGCGTGAAGGTACATGGCAGAAGGCAGCTGACACGATGGCACCTCTCACGCGTCCCCCTTATTTCAGAGTGCATCATTTGCAATCAGGGACTTATCGGTCGTTCCGATCTCACATGTGTTCACGCGTCCTGTTTTTAGCCTTGACAAATTTCGGATTCTGGTCAGGTGACTGAAAGGGTGTGCGTGTACGGGTCCCCTGCTCTGCATCCCTCCTGTGTTGCAGTTAGCCAGTTAGGTCTGCTGTGAGCAAAGCGCTAAATGCCAACTGTACGCTTTCCTCACAGAGCCACAGGCCTTTTCCAGCACCTTCTTTAAAGCTCCTTTTATCTGCCTGCCAATCGACTCGGGCCCTGTCCTCGTTTCGAGTGTTAAACCTGCAGCCAGTGCTGGTGTTTGGTACCCGCTCCTGCGCCAGGGGTATATATCAGCTGCATAACGTTAGCCGGCCAGGCAGAACAAAGCTCGGCTCAGTCACCGCGAAAGTAGCGAGACGCGCTATGTGACCCTCATACTCAATTACAAGCTGCCGCAGCTGTGCCACTTTGATAAGTGGTAAGCCCGACAGTAAGGCCCACATTCCTCTCCCCGTTCTTCTGCCGGGCAACTGTCTAAAAGGGGATTAAATTTCCAAGCAAATTGTTTACCTGCAACTGGCTCTCCCTCAGAAGTACACGACAGGGACTGCTGAAGGCATCTGACAGGACTCGCAACGCCAAAAAGTCTCGGCTCCATGCCGAGAGTCACTGGGAAAAAAATACGTGGGGCCAACGTACAGTTTTGGCTGCTGGGAGGGGTGGGCATTGTGGGTGAAGCAGCGACTAAGAAAGTAGACTGGAAACTTGACTGAGTGGTCATGTTGTGGGGGGGGGGAACAGCTGCTGGTGTGCCACAGAGGAACAATCCCGATCTGTGTTGGTAAATATCAATTGGGTACAACTGTAACGAGCTCTGGGTAAAGGCGACCACTGAGCTAATAAATACCCAAACGCAATTTCATTACCGCGCACGTTTCCCAGCAAGTGCCCCAAGGTGCCGCCGCCTCCAAATCCCTCCGTGTGGCTCACTTAAGTGCGTGTGATTACCGCTCAATGACGCGGAGATCGACATGGGTCACTGCACTAGTTTCCGGGTGAGAGGTCAGTGGTCGAGTAATGCCGATTTCCCCGATCGCTAAATTCATGTCAAGATGTCGGTGCTAACAGGAGCCACACTGCCCTTCTGACTCTGCAGTTTTCCAGTTGAAAGCAGTAACGGTTTTTGCCGCTGTAATATTAATGTAATTAAAGTAACATTACTTGGTTGCTTTAAAACTATTCCTCTTCGGGTTTTTATGTAATAGTTATCTCTCAATTACTTTGCTGCTGCATTACAGATAAATTGAAACTTAATATGATTTGATTAACTAAACTGCCTTCCCCTACTTCAAGCATCTTTCCTTAGCTATTTGGACTCTCTTGCCACCCTGTATTGCTCCAGAACAATGGTAGAGAAAATACATAGAATCAGAACCAAGTAACGGTAGCAGCAGCATGGTGACTCAGTGGGTAGCACTGTGGCCTCACACCTCACGTATTGCGGGTTAGAATCCCATCTGACCGCAGCTCTGTATGTGTGGAGTGTGTGTATAGCGATATCATTTAAGTGTATATCTTCAGACTGCAGAAAGAAATTCAAGAAACACAGGGAGCGTATATAGAAACTCCACACACACTGGGTGGAGGCGATATTCGAACCCCAAATCCTGGCTGAGTTCATTGCCCAAAGCTTTTGTTGATGCAGATGTTTATGCTGTTATTGATAAAATGTGCATTTCTTCTAGCTGGGAAATGTGTACACACAACACAGCAGCTAAGCATGGATCCCCTCCACCCTTCTGTTAGGAGAAGACCATAAACCGTGGCGTGGAGCTTCAGGCTGGACATCTGCGATGGGACTAAGAGACAGAGAAATGTCTGCTTAGGCATTTCCATGGGCATAAAGTCAAGCTCTCTGGCCCGCTTTCCGAACGCCCTGAGCCAGACATATCAAAATGTAGCGATGATACCAGTAGCTGCTTATGCAGAAGAGTAAAAGTTGCTTTTCTTTCAGTATTAGCAAATTTCCCAGTTATGTGTCACCTTGTACTTTCTGGTTTGGGGCTTTGGGAGTCTGGGGGTGTTGGAGATGTGGAGGAGCTGGTGTTTTCCGTGGAAAACCAGGGTTCAAGCACAGCTGCCTTCTAGCAGAAGTGCTACGGTATTAGATAATATTCCGTTTTTAGTGTGCTTTGCATGTATATAAATCAAATTGTGATATATACTGCGGAGGAAGGACGCGTATATCACCAAGGGGCAAGCAATGACATAACACGGACTTTTCTGGGAGACAGGTTGTTACTGTTATAGTCAGCCTTTACCTTCCGGTCTTTGACGGCACTGATCAGCCATCCCGGTTATTTTTCCCTTCGCCGCGGAGCAGGTAGGCTCGTTCCCGGCGCCAGGCTGCCTTGCCCAGATAGGCGCATTAGTGTCGTGCTCGCCGGCTAATGGTGTTTATCATTAGCGACAGAGCCCGGGCCCGAGAGCCGCTGGAGCTCACGGGCCGCACGTCTGCCAAGCCCCGCTGATGAGCTCGCTAATTTACATTCCGGCGTAATGATTTGCCATTCCTGCTAACGTAATTTGCGGATTAGCACGCAGGAGTGTCGCGTCTCCTGCATTATCTCCCCTTAAAACCACTCTTCTTCGATTGCTGGACCGCCCGAGCCCCGTCAGTGCCGTCCACGATAACAACTGTCTGATATTTGCTCTCGCATCCATATTTAGTACGCCGTTTACTTATATCTATATGCCAGCGGTCCCGGTAAACATCCTGATAGTGTGCCGAGTGTGCTTCTGTTTTCAGAAGTCCTACACTGTTACACCATATTACGAATGCTTTTGGGAATAAAATTAAGACGCAGAACCACTTATACAGCTTGCAGCCTCAATTGTTACGATGCAGATATTAACGGAGTGAAAAGCAGGAGTGATGTCCGATTCATGAACGAATCGTTCTTTTGAACCGGTTCTTTTCGGTGAATTGTTTTCAAATGTAAAAGAATCGAACTTTTTGTATATTCATCTATTCATAGATGAATATTATTGTCATGTGTATTCAGCCCGTGAAAGTGAACTGTCTTCAAAAACGTAACGTTAAGAAACATGCATGTGTTTAAACATTCAGTCGCATTAACTTAATACTAACTTGATAAGAAATATTTTAATATGCAGTTGTTTTCTTACATTAATATGACAATACATTGTCCTCAATATTTTTTACCACTGTTCTGTTTCCTGTGTGCAAAGCATTGTGGGTTATGAAAGTGGTAGTGGAGTTGCGTGAGCTTGCATCTCTGCTGACTCACTTCATGAAGGTATAATGGACCACTTCCCCTTAGCCCTTGCTGCTTTGAGACGCACTTCAATATGGCGCCGGGTCTCAGGAACGCGCAAATGAAGGCGGAGTGTGTAGGGACTGGGCCATAGGGATTAGGCCATAGGTTCAAGCGGTTTCTTTACAAATCTCGTGAGAGCCAAAACGCACAGTGACCGGTTCAGAGAACCGCCTAATAAATGTACCTATGCTAACAGTGTTTGCTGTATTCTATATGTTGTGGTTTTGGAATTGGTTGTTATCCCTTAATGAAAGCATTTTAGATTATGTTTGCAAACTGTCCTCTAGATTTTATCAGGTTTTTGAAGGCTGACTGTTCATTTACATTTAAAATGCTAAAGCCTACTTATGTGATTGTTTTTCATTTTAAATAGACCGGTGTACATTTACAAGACTCGGACATGACCACTAATTTAATAAAAATAAGATTTTCATAGACATGCAGCTTCAATAAAACTCATTCCAAAAAGTGCAGTAGCATGTAGTGCGCCCCACCCCAACTCATTCTTTGAATCGAACGTTCGATTAATTTAAATAAACTGTTGGATAGAATCGGCTCTGTAAATTGAACCGATCTTCCCATCGCTAAAAAGCAGTGCTGCCAGATTGAAGTATTTTACAGCCCAGTCGCATCTAAAAACCCGCCCACTCCGACAAAAAAACACCCGAACAACTAAAACAGACTTGATTACAGCTGTGCACTTGGTCCTGTGCATTTTAAATGCACCTTCCTCATTTTGCAATATATGAGACTGATCGTCTACTACATTAAGTGATGCATGGCAGGCAAAATAGGTTGCGATTTTAAATTCTCTGAGTTTTTGGTCATCTTTAATTGTGGTGACTCTCCGTGACTAGATGTTGTCGGTATTGTAAACGACTTTGCACTAGGTACGTAGCAGGGTTGCCAACTTTAGTCAGTGGCTGGTGTGAGATTTTAAATTTGAGACCAGTCTGCACACTCATTTACGTGTATGTAATACTTTTATTACCTTGTAAATAGTCTGCAGGGTTTGCCAATTACCCCAGCGCCTTTGACGTAGCTAATTTTAGGTTCATAATGCAACAATATAAATTTGCTGTAAGATGCATGAGAAATGGCAACCCTGATGTAGCAAGATGTGTTTCTTTGTGGCTGCATGCGCTTTTAAGGCAATTAGCTGAGCTCTGATTTTAGTTTTAAAATATTTACAACGTGCCTTATACTCATCACTGGCGACAGGGGCGGTCCACATCTTTATTTCTGTGTCTGTTTCCCACTCCATTCAGTACTGCTTCTTGTACTTTCCCCACTTTGGGACTTTGGGCTTTATAATTGTAAATTTCTCATTGTCTTAACAACTTCCTTGTACGAGATCCAGGAGACTAATGTGAGTGTCCGCCAGTTCCAGTGAAATGCCTCTCCCAATGATTTGTGTAAAAATTAAAACCCGCCCTACATACGCTAAAGCAGCCCAAAATACCTACCCAAGTCAATTTTTACCAGCCAGAGGAAATCAAAAGAAGCCCAGCTGGGCGGGAACTGGATCCGCCCGATCTGGCAGCACTGGTGGAAAGTCCTGCAATTGGGTCTTAAAACAACGTCATGCAGATGCACACAGTACTGCTTAATCTTGGTGAGCTGTTGTCTGCAAACAGCAGTGGGGCAAAGAATAAGGTACTCTCAGCAGGGACATACCTTAATTTAATGCCTGAAATCTTTTATAATCTGTTACTTGAAAAACAAAGAATCACACACAGACACACACACACAAATATTTTTAACAAATTTCCTAAGATTGCCTACCAGTAATTGTAACTTTCTATTCCTATTATTTTTAAGCTCTTGTTTGGCAGATACAGTGGTTTCTTTGGGAATATGTATAATCCAGTCCTTGCTTTCTATGTTGATTTCCAGGAGCAAAGGGACATCGATTTTGTATATCTAATGTATTTTGTGAAAATTGCACGGTCAGCATTTTTGATAACCACAGTGCTCTTGTTTGATAAGCTGGCAGGTTTTTAATACAGATAAGATATCCACAGGTCCAAAATGAGCAGTGTCCCTTTGCTCATTATTCCTATTGGTTACCTAGGATCATTTAATATGTAATTTAAATGCATTGTATTACGAGTCATATACATGTATTCAAAAAAGTAGATTTATAAATATGTGTGTATCAATTTAAAAATGCTCCCTAAATCAGTACACATCCACAACATTAAAAACTTCCATTTATTGCAAGTAGGAGAAATGTTTTTCTCGTCTCTCTGACAAATTCATATAATGCCTCTGCCCTACAGCGCTCACAAAATATTAAATAAATGGGGAAAAGGGTACAACAAAATTTGCATCCAGAATGGCCAGATTTTCTACTTTGTACAGCCGTACCCTTTGAAAAACAAAGCAAAATCCCCCGATCTCTATCTCCTGGTGATAGAGATTAGCATTGTTTTTTTTTTTTCTTAGTAAAAAAAATCAATCTTTGAAATGGCCCAGTTTTTGAATTTTGTATTGCAGTTGTCAGTGTGTGACAAAAATGCCTAATAATACAAAGTATCATTTTTAAATTGTCCCTCAATCTGTTGATAAATTTTTTTTAGTAAATACTGAATTCACCTATTTCAACAGACTAACATTTTAACTCTGTATAAATTTACACCATATGTAACATAATCATAAACCTCCGTATGTTTCATTTTTCCTGGATGCATCTTTTTGTCCAGTAGCTGGTAAAATATTTTTATTATATTATTAAACAAAAATTTATGTAGGTTTATGATGCTGATAAAAATTTACATTTAGGTTTGGGGTAAATAATGTATTTTAGCTGCCCCTAGTTTCACATCTGTTAGTTATGCTGCTGTTTTAGTGTAACCCCACCATCCTTACACACAGTTACTTCCCTAAGGAAGCTAAGCCAATCGTTATTAATTTTCATGGGTCATTGTGATGTCATTATCAAGTTCCATGCCATGAGCACAATAACATGTCTATACAACGACAATGTCTATAAAGTAAATTTAACCCACTAGCCAGAAACAAAAGTAATACCTTTGGCTGTTTTTTGGTACCATTGAACAACATTGATGCAATCTTTTGAATAGATTGTTGTGTGTCATATTATGTAACTCTGTCAGTTCTTTTCAATTTAATAATTAGCATTGTGGTTGTCTGAAGCCTGTTCTGGGATGCCCTGGGCAGGGCAACTGTCTGTAGATGACATTGGTTTAATTAATTGTTTGATTGCTAATAAAATATTTTAAAAATACAAGAAATTAATGAAGCATGCACAGTTCTGAAGCACATCCATACATACATTGGCATAATTACATAAATTAGTTCAAAACAGCAGTGGAGGTAATGATATTGGAACTCAGTTTAGCCAGTGTATATAATATATAAACACACACACACAGTACTCAGCATAAATAGTACACCCCAACATATTTGTCAGAAAATCTTTAGTTTCCTCTCAGAATCAACATTTTCTATGGTATACTATACTACGAAATGTTCCCACAAATGTGGGCCATTGATTGCAAACAAGATGTTAATTTGTTAATTTGCTCACACAAAAAAGTAAAATGTCCTGACAAATTCATTTAAGACCATGTTGCAAAAATGAGTACACCCCATTGAAAGTCTTCAGAGCAAAGTAAATTTTAGACTATGAAGTTCTAATTAACAAAATATCAACCACAGGTGAGTCTTTACACAAGAAAGGTGAAAGCTACAAGAAGATCAGCAAAGCTTTACTTATCACTCAAAATATTGTAGCAAAAGTGATACAAAAGTCGGAACTGCAACCATCCCACAGAGACAGTTAACACCTCGACAGGAGCGTCGTTTGATGAGAAGGGTTGAAGAAAATTGCCATGCAAGTTCACTGCAGTTAGCTGAAGAAGTAGAAAGCCAAACTGGGATGACTGTTTCCCATGACACAATACAACATACACTGCAGAGGAATGGCATGCGTGGGTGTCGTCCACGAAGGAAGCCTCTCCTAAAGCCCATGCACAAAAAAGCCCATCTTGAATTTGCCAGGGCCCATGCTGAAAAAGATTAAGACTACTGGGACTCTATACTCTGTAGTGATGAGACCAAGATTAATGTTTTTGGAACTGATGGCTTCAAAACTGTATGGCATCACAAAGGTGAAGAGTAAAATGAAGAAAAATGCATGATGCCTACAGTGAAACATGGTGGTGGCAGTGTCCTTATGTGGGGCTGCATTTCATTGATGGTATCATGAAAGATGTACTGCTCTATATTAAAAGAGAAGATGCTACCATCACTCTGTGTCCTTGGTCGTCGTGCACTTTTCTAACATGACAATGATCCAAAACGCACATCTAAGGCCACTGTTGCTTTTCTGAAGAACAACTGGGTGAGCCAAGTATGTCACCTGATCTGAACCCAATTGAACACCTATGGGGAATTCTGAAGAAACAAGTTGAGCATCACTCTATCCAGCATCCAGGCTCTAAAAGAGGTCATTCTTGAAGAATGCAAAAAGATAGATGTTGCAATATGTTGCCAACTTGTTCATTCCATGCCTAGAAGACTTGGTGCTGTCCATAAAATCATAGAGGTCATACAAAATACTAGATGTAGTATCTTTTGTTGTGGGGTGTATTCATTTTTGCATCACCTGCTTTGAGTAAAACTGAAGATTTTGTAATCTAAGTTATATTATTAACCTTACTTTCATGTTCATGGGTTAAGCAAATGTTCCAAAAAACTCAAATTTTGGAAATAGTTCTTGTGGTCTTAGGCTATTGATTAAAATCTTTTCAAAGGGGGGTGTACTCATTTATGCTGAGCACTGTGTATGTGTATATATATATGTGTGTGTATGTGTGTGTGTGTGTGTGTTCATCTCCATAAGTATGAAGCTTTTGAACATTCTGCTTCACCAGGAAGCTCAAAGTCTTTCTGAAGCTGATTTTGCATTTTTGGTCGCCTCTGGTGCACTGCAGTCGAAATTTTGATACTGCAATAAGTATGAAGTTTTTGAATTCTCTGCAACCGCACATACAGTACTTGCCTATTCATGTGAATGTACACACAGATGGGGGTGGCACGGTGGTGCAGTGGTTAGCACTGTTGTCTCATACCTCTGGGATCAGGGTTCACGTCTCCGCCCAGGTTCCATGTGTGTGGAGTTTGCGTGTTCTCCCCGTGTCATCATGGGGTTTCCTCCGAGTACTCCGGTTTCCCCCCCCCCCCGGTCAAAAAAACGCCGAGG
>JAAGVU020000036.1:13592370-13602402 GCA_011763525.2 Mormyrus iriodes | reverse complement strand
CCAACTACTCTTTCATTTACGCTGTCGTATACCGCCAGTCCATTACATCTCGCCGTCGATCTGCT
Organism: Mormyrus iriodes; assembly: GCA_011763525.2. Classification (NCBI taxonomy): domain Eukaryota; kingdom Metazoa; phylum Chordata; class Actinopteri; order Osteoglossiformes; family Mormyridae; genus Mormyrus; species Mormyrus iriodes. The sequence goes on along the minus strand of JAAGVU020000036.1, from coordinate 13,602,337 downwards.
GTATGGGGGGGGGGTGGTCGGGGTTCGGTTGGAACCTATCCCAGGCAGCATAGGGCGCAAAGCTGGGATACGCCCTGGACGGGCTGCCAAACCATCAGGAGATTGACTTGCTGAATTTGCGGGCCCTCAGTGCTGCATCAAGCTTTTGTGTGAAGTGACTGGTGTCACTATCGATTAAGCTTCTACGCTGGAGAGTGCAGCCACATTGCAGCGGTCTCACGTTCAGCACTGTCCTTCCGCCTGCCTGGCTTGGCGACCATGTCTGGGCTCCTCTTAATATTCCATACAAACAGCATCTCGGTCCTCTTTGGAGTAGTCGATCGCGCGGTTCAGACACCGGCACGGAACTCCTTCTGCCACCAACCCCTGTGTTAACCATGCCGCCCCCCAATGTGTTGTACACCCTGGTTTTTGTGTCTGGCTCCATTCTCCCGCGGAGGTGGGAGCTGTGGCATTGTTATTTTAATGCTGGCGCTGTAGGAGGGCTAAGCACTGGCTGCTGTGTATTCTCTAATATCCATAGTAGTACGTGATGTATTGTGAAGGCTTGTGGTGCAGTGCCTCTAATATATAATAGAACATAATATGATATGATATATGTAATATATTTGGGAGTACCTGACCTTCAGGCCTGCGAATGTGAGTCTGGCCCATGGATTTTTCTGTGGGGTCTGTGTTTGCACCCCTGTGCTATTAAGTGCTGGTGTGTGGCTCATGGGGTTTGGATGCTGAGCCTGTGATCAAGAGGTTGTGGGTTGAAATCCCACAGTCAGCAGTGTGATTTTACTGTTGGGCCCTTAAATAATGCTGTTAACCCCCAATTGCTCCAGTGACTGGTTGACCCTGGTTTCTCAAAAAAAGGCTCTCCCTTTTGGACAAAAGCATCTGTTAAATAAGTAAAATGTAAATGTAGATTCCTCCTGCAGTGCAAAAACATGCTGCAAGGTGAACTGGTGTCTCCATGCTGCCCATGGTGTGTGAGTATGTGTGTGTGTGTGTGTCCTGCAGAGAGCTGGCACCCTGCCCGGGGTGTCCCCTGCCTTGTACTCTCTGCTTCCTGTGTCAGGCTTCATGCCCACCACTCCCCAGTACTGGATAAGCGGTCATGGAAGATAGGGGGATGAATGGACAGAGATATTGGATGCCGAATGGGATACTCTTAAGTCTTGTTATATCTCATGCAGGAAGTTACAATTCAGTTTGTCATACTCACTCTGTATAATTGATATTTCATACTTTGTTCTCTGCTCTGTGCAGCAGATTAATATTATCACACATTTCCATATTCATGATGCTCCTATCAAAGGCAACTTGCAGTGTTTGTCTGCAAAAAGTACAAAGTCGATTCAAACGCAGAGTCTTTTTCATTTTTTTTCTTTATGTTTTTTGGTGAGCCTCTGAGTGCATGTCTCTCTTTGTTGTCAACCCGTTTAATAGCACTTTCTCCTTGATTCTGGCCAGTCAGGGTAAGAACATTTCTATCAGATCCTTACAGCTCATTTAGCCTGCGAATGTCATGGTCCAATTATGACCCTCGTCTTTTTCTTCCTAAAGCGTTTGGTCAAGGTACTGTCGTGCAAGGCAGTCGACGAGGGCCATGAGTGCCATTTAATAATTCGCTTGTTTTTCTTGTTGAATGAATAAATACCTGAGTAACATTCTGCATGTCCTCTTTAGACACTCTCCTTGTGTGTATCACCCCTGGTTTCAGGGCCTTCTGGGTAAAAAGGTCAGCTCCGCAATCCATACAGAGATTCCAGACTTGTGATTTGCAGGACAACTCATAGACCCACTAATGTAAATGCTGCAGAATTTTCGTACACCCGCTTAAAATGTGCAATGACACGCCACATACCCAGTGAGAAAGCTCAGGATTTCTGTATCACTGAAAAATTTTGCAAGGAATCAAGGACACGTATATTGTGTGACAGAAATTTCACAAGCTAATTGTTTTTGCAAACACTGGATTGCGAGGCAGCAAGTTCTGAATATAACAGAAAAAAAACTTTCATATCGCCCAATCAGGCGGCCTTCTCTCACCTTTCCCAGCTTGATTACCAGGAAGCACATTTCAGAAAATAGAGTGCGTACACATGCGAAAGCAGCTGCGTGATTGCGATTTTAAATAAAAATGATGGGTTGTGAGGTGTTGCTCTGGGGTGTGCCTGTGCATGGAGGGAGGGGGCAGGGGGAATCAGCAAAGTATACGCACTACTTCAAACTAGACCATACCACTGAAACAATCCCAACAATTGCTGACTCACTGGGAAACACTGGCGGTTAGTAAATGAAGGTGTCTAAATGGGTAGCACGTTGTGACTCTCTAGCAGGAAGAATGACTGTTTTACATTTCACCATTATTTTATTTATTTATGCACTTATATATTTATTTATTGACAGTCACGATGACGCGTAGGCGGCCGACTTTCGGAGCCGGCCGCCGATGTTTACAGATGAAGATGAGTAATTGTGTTCGGTTTCCTCCCTGCACTGCACATCCCGCAGCGCCGTCGGGTCAGCTCCGGTGGTAATGTCGAAAAGGGTCATCCGTGTTGTTCATCATTAAAACACTGTGGCAAAACAGTGATGTAGAGATGCACACAGCAAAGGGACCCCACCACAACAAAAATGTCAACCCCAAAGAATAGGCTTCTAGTTTGCAACCCTTCTGTTACATACTTACTCAAGCAGGATGTTTGTGTAGGATACAAAGTGATTGTTATTTTGTAGTGCCGTTTGCATCTAAATAAAGTTTTTTCAAAATCTTGAACACTAGCTTACAGCACTGATTAGCTTAGCATAACCTCGCATCATGACGTCTCCCCCCCCTCTTTTGTCCATGAGTATGAGTTTCTTTGTGAATCGATGTATTCTTTTTCTTCTCAATAATATAAAATTTCAGCTTCTCGAGTTTGCAGTTTTAACACGTGTATTGGAGGGCTGGCTCTGTGGGCAGGACAGTGGCCTCTCACATCCATGGTTGGTACATTCAAACCCACCCCTGACAGTATATCACCTTTGCAGGTTCTCCTAACATGTGCCAGTTTCCTTAGGAATCTTTACTTCTAATAGTCCTAAAGCATCAGGCAAATTGGTCTTCCTGAACTGACAATTGTATGTCGTGCCTTTTGATGGACTAGCATCCCATCCAGCATGATCCTCTGCCTTGTGCTTCTCTGGCTCAGTACTGCAGTGGTTTGGAAGATGGATGGATGTTCTTGTTGTTTTCCCATTTGCTGCAGCATCCATGAATGTCTGGTCTTTGTGTTGGATTTAAAAAAAGAAAAAAAGACTGGACCTGTGACCGAAGCCCCTGGTGTAAGTGCTAGGAAAGCCTTAACAGCTTCTGAACTGCTGACTTCACGGTACATTTGTCACTTTGGTTAAAAGTGCCCACGGAACGTATTTAATATTTCAAAAGGTGAATATTTCATGTGCGAAAGCCATAGATTGAAGAGTGCTTTAGATTGCTGTCTTATTTGTTGTGTATCTGAGGGTGCTGATAAAGCTTTCGTCATTGTTCATTCTCCTGTGACCTTTATGTCACTGGCTATTGAGAATAGTAATTCGCTGCTCTCTTTGTTATAAAACTCAAAGGCAACTTCGCGTAAAACCCCAGAGGCTTCAGAGCCTCGCCCTTCAACAATGTTAATTGTGTGTTGAATCATCAGGGTGTCTTTACCTTTGGTATTAATCACTTTCCTCTGAATTAAAATTGTACTTCGAGAGATGAGAAACTTGGGGAGCTCATGGGAATAGATTGTTTTAAAGAATGAATTAAATGGTGTGTGTGTTCTGTAGACCATTGTATATAATTACTTAAAGTGTCTTACTAATTACTCAGCTTAAAGACAGGAATTTGCCTAGGATGGGACATCATTTTCATATTAGACATCTAAACATCTCAAATTGTAAGCGAGATGGTATTGGTAATGCTCTGTGGCATCCAGACCGGACGCTTTGCCATCACTGCAGGGTCCCCAGACCCTGCTTTGTGCCAGGGAATTCCAGAATGGAACATCAGGCTTCCATCCAATAGTCTGAAACGTACAAGCAAGTCCGTATCAGAATTGCTAAACACAAATTTCATTTTTTGACTGGCCTGAAGACCAGACCTAAATGCTAATGAGATACTGTGGCAAGACCAGAAATGGGCAGTTCATGGCCAGTGCAATTTGTTTTGTATTAATATTATGTAACATTTTGTTTGGGGATCAAAATTATGCAAATTATGCAGGCAGTTGGCCAGAAATGCAAGTGTATAGATGCTTTTTATTAAAAAAAAAACAGAAGCCAGTGAAAACAATTCAGAACTCCAGTCAACATACCAGTGAACATAGAATCTTCCTTATACATCAGGTTTCCTCTGTGAGAAATCTAAACCTATCTAGCCGATATCAGTCCCGTGAAAACCGTGTGAATTGAAATGAGCTTAGCGCCCTCCCCCCCCCCTTAGAAAGGAAACACATCAGTTCCTCAGTGAACCTCTTCTCTGATTCTGCACAGGAAAAAAAAAAAGTTTATTGCAAAAAAAAGCAAGTAATGTCTATTAACCAAAATATCGTCTGAAACGGTCATATCAAAACCCCCTTGCTAATGACAGTATGCCGTAGCTATATATACTGTATTTAAAGATTACTATTTATTTTCTTTCTATTTTTATTTTCTTTCTGCATTACAGACAGAATCCAGAAGGCACTTTTGAATAAGCAGGCCTGAGATGCTCCTGAAGAGTTTAACCGTTAAGTATGTTATTTTCTAATAGGACAAGATGCCAGTTAACATGTGGGATCTTTTTTTTTTTTCTCTTGAAGGTGACTCAAAATTTAGCCCCACCCACACGGCGATCCCCTCCCAATAAGCATGATATTAAATGTTTTAATGTGTGGGCCAGGGGGCCTTTACAGGACAGGGGGCAGGCTGGGTTCCTGCAGGCATTATTTCTTCTCCACAGAAGATAATCTCCTTACCGCTAGGTGCACTGCTAGCAATGGTTATCAAATCTGTCCCTTTTTATTCAGTCGTGCTTGTTTCTGGAGCTCAGTGTACACATTCAGTGTACAACCTCTCCTCGGCCAACGGTATAAAATGAAAAACGCCCCGCCCTCTTGGCCCAGCCCCCGCATGTCCCGAATGTCCTGACTTGCAGAGGGGCTGCTGCCAGTGGCCAAAAACCCAACGGGGGAAGGTGTCCTCTGTTATCCAGCACGTAATCTCACACGAAGGGCAGCCCTTTCTCCTTCTTAAGTGACAGGCCGTAACCAGGGGCCCCATGCCAGGATGTAAATTTACCAGCCATGTAGGGGAGATAAAATCCATAAAGATCAACAGATGTGAGCGGCAGGGGTGGGGGCGGTGTGGTGGTGGTGGGGGCGGCGTGGGTGGTGGCGGGGGTGAGGGTGGCGGTGGCAGAAGTGGCAGTGGTGGCGGTGTTGGGGGTCTGGGTGGCTGGGGTGGGGGTGTCAGCGTTGGTGGTGGTAATGATGATAGTGGCGGCAGGGGTGTAGGTGGTGGTGATGGTGGGGGTGGGGGTGTGGGTGTGCCCTCTGTGGGTACTGCCCACCCGGGTAATTTTAACATTTGCTCCTGGAGCTTCCCCTGCTGATGGAATCGCAGGCACGACTCCATCGGCCTCTTTTAGAAGCGATGCTGCCCTCCTCCCCCGCCCTGCCCTTTAAGGCGGGCATGACCGGATTCACCAGGCGAGCAAGAGACGATGGGCGATGAGAGTCCCCCACAGCTCATGGGGGAAGCGCCAGTGCATAAAAAAGGACCAGAAAACAAACATTTAAATACGCTTTTTAAGAAAAATACACAGAGGGCCTCCCATCGAGGCGGCTCCGGCTGACGGTCGCTGCCCCGTTGTCGCCGCCATTTCCATGCCGACCGTCGCCGGGGCCGCCGAGGAGGTAGGAGGGGTTGAATCACGTCAAACAGCTCCCTGCGAAATCTATTTTCGGTAGGAAAACCAGGCTTTATTAATGACTATTGAAGTAGCAATTAATGCTGAATAATACATGAGCTACAGCTGGGCAAATCTGAATAAAGTCAGTAATTAGGTGCTAAAGAGGTTGAAAAAATAGTGTGGGTGCATATTAATGCTTTCATTAAACAGCAGTGTCTGCCACAATGGGAACCAGTAAACTGCACTTTTACTGGAAGACCAGTAGTAAAGAGGGCTGTCGGCCATGCGCCAGAGCCACCATAAGTCACTGCATAAGGGTCATTACTCCCTTTTAGGGTCTCATTTACCACCGTGCATCCCGGGGACTCAGGTGACCCCATTAGCCCATTTTTACCTGTAATCGATGTATAATCATTCTCTCTTTACACAGGCTTCTTCCTGTCACCCCCTTGTAGCGTCAGTAATTCATAAATGGAGCGCTTGTCTTTCTGCCACACGGGCGCTGGGCGTCAAGACCCAAAAACAGAAGTGAGCCCTTTCGACAGGCTAGAACCCGGCATGACCGGGCCATAACTCCACGTGTGGAGGATTTAATTTATTTCTGAGAGGTTCTGAGCCATGCCCCTTAGGCAGGACACCAGCTCTATGAAATCCTTTAACTGAGATGGCAAGCATCACGAGGGCCTACAGGGGGCGCTGGTGTTCCCTCCTGCTAATAACTGCTTTACCGAGGTCGCTATGTGGACAGCGAGTCACCCGACCTGGAGTTTTGGGTGCTGGCCAGGTGCTAATTAACATGTATCTTCAGGAAGCTGCAGGACTCCAGCCCAGGAGGATGGCAGGTGTTGGACACCCCCGCCACACGGGACCCAGCGGCCCAAAAACACCGCCAGCGCGCTGCTCCCCAGGTTCACACTCATCATCCTCCCTCCGCAGCCCACGCATCCTACAATCCTTGACCTCATTCTTTTTATAATCCCCCATATACTCTTGCAAATAAAAATATCCCTTGTAAAAACGGTGATCATAAGCTTTGATACCAGTCTTTTCTTCCCAATAATCTGCGAGAGGATGTGACCTTAATCCAAGTCGCCTGTTTGGAAATGTAAATCGTTGGCTTATCTGTCAATATCGAGCTGCCTGGTGGGGGGGGGGCTCCTTACCATCGTCTGCCACCAGGGGGCTCCGCTAATTACACACAGCAATCTGGTTATGTGCTTTCTTCTGTTTATGCTTCTTTGGGATGTTTGTATATGAGGGCAGCGACGCTGTGGCTGGGTGTTTTTCCGTACCGCGTTTTCCACGCTCTGATGTCAGATGCGGCTGCTGGAGGTGGTAGGCCGCGTTCCCGCTCAGCGGAGTCTCCCCTAGAGGCAGGCGCTGGTCACGAGCCGCACTGACCCGGTTCATGGTGTGTGACGTGGCATCTTAGCTGCTCATGGCTTCATCTCCCTGCCGTGAACTTTGCCATCCGCTGACCGGCAGGTGACTCGGGTCCGAGACACCTTCACGTGACCCCTCCCTCCCTGCCACCCCCCCAGGCATGTGAAACAGACACCAGCTGGCGTGGAGGTCACGCTGGACTAGAGTCTGTGTGTGTGAAAGTCAGATTTGGTCACGACATTTTAAATATATTTTAGACATAAAATGTACACCCATGCCTGTTAGTGGACTGGTATTACCAGTGGGCTCCTTTAAGGGGGAGGGCAGGCAAAAAAGCATATTACACTTGCCATGGCCCCTCCCCTCTGCTCATCAGGCACATGGAAATCAGCGTGACCACCCTGGGTTCTGAGGTTTTACAGGCCTGCCCTGAGCAATGTCCTGCCATGGACTGTGAGGGACGCAAGCCCCTATAAATCACTCTAATAAAGCGAGCCATGGGCGCGTCCTGGCCGGGAGGGGTGGGGGGGGGGGGCAAGGGGATGTCCTTGCCCTCATGGGTGTCCCTCATCTCTGCCGCTCCTGGTGCGAGCCCAACTGGGACGGGTTTGTGGTGACAGGCCAGTCTGCTTTTTATTATTTGGGTCAAAGGTGCTTTCACTGCGCCTACGAGGCCCGGCAGCTGCGTGGCCCCCTTCCCTGCCCAGGGAGCACCCGCACCCCAAGGACGCCCCCACGTCGATGTCTAATCCGCCCATCAGCTGGGTCAGCGGCCCATAAAGCAAAGTGACGCCGCCCCCACCTCGGCCCAATAACCTTGATAGGGTTGTAGATCAGTCACGGTTTAATCCAGAAATGTCATCGCATGTCCCCCCAGGGGTCCCGCCCCACCCCGCCTCATTCCAACGCGAGCACCGGCTGCCTAACGCACCTATTTGCTTAATTAGCTGCATGAACGCAGTCGCTCCTTTTACGTCCATCACAGTGATTCTAAGGTACCATCCCTGACATCGGCAGCCGGCCTACGCCGACGTGAGCCCCTCACAGACACCCGCCTGTCCAAATCACGCAGATACTAAATAAAATCCCTCACCGTGACAACTTTAACGTCAAAACGACGCAGCCACGGCCAAAAATTCCTGCCCTACGGACAGATACTTTCTAAAACGTATCGCGGATATCTACCATCTTTTTAATATTTTAAGACCGGAATATAGTGTTGGTGGCCCCTCGTACGCCAGTATAATATTTCACAGCTCCAAAGGGTGATAGGAACATGGAACAGGATTAATTTAAAGCTGTCAAGGACACCAGAGGGGCCTGAGCCGCAGCGGAGACACTTCTGCTGTTTTTTATTTCCAGGTGTTATGCAATTCCTATCATACGCCCTGTATGCTAAACAACAGTTTATCTGCAAAGTACAACCAGTATCCGCTGCTGGCACATTCTGAATTTGCAAAAAAAGAGAAACTTATATAGTCTATAAGGGAACCTACAAAAGCTGGCAAGCAGCTCATTATTACTCATGTTGGTGTTTCTCGGCGCACATTGTTATGAAGTCTGCTGACAGGCAAACACAATCGGGCATGGCGGTCATTTAATTTCAGGAAATTAAACCGGGTTTTATCACAGAAAAAAGGGCCACGCTTCTTTACAGTAGGGAATTCTCATTTACGGTGCGGATGGTTTTTCTATTTTTTTTTAATTGCCTAAACGCAGGGACGAGCCAGCAAGGGAGATTCGACCCCCCCCCTCCGATCTTCAAAGGGTGTCCCACACATTCGGATCCCTTCCTCCCCCTTCCGGAGTGTTCCACAAGCGCCTGCCGACCTGGGCCGTGGAGAATGATTACAGCTTATAGATCTTGTTACTCTAATAAAGTTTGTCTCTATGATTCATAATTAATCCCGGACTTAAGCTTTTAAATGCTGCATGAGCATTATGTTTCAGTGCAAGATCCCATTTCCCCGGCTGAACAGAGATGCGTCGTTACTAGGCCCCCGCTCGTAATTCCTCCACAAGAAACAGCTGAATAAACTCATAAAGGCGCTTCCCAAGCGAGCTGAATTGTTGAGTAACACTTTGAATTTGACAGAAATCAGACTGTCCCCCCCGCACATCTGTTAGGAGGCATCCTTAATGAGCCTGACGCCGCACATCAGCTCTCCGACACCACCGAGAATAAGCCGGGCGAAAGCAGTGATATTTACTTAAACGAATGTACCGCCAACGTGAAGCCGGCAGCATTTCACTGCAAGCGCCGGAGTTCAGAGACCTGTTTTCACACACACCTTTTGTTTCAGGCCCCGTGAGGTCTGCCAGGCCCGCTTACTGCGTGTGGGCGTGATTCATACGCAAGTGTGGGAAGCTCATGACCCCCCCCCCCTCACCTGACCCCGCGCCCAAAAAGCCACACGGCGAAGACCGACACCTCAGCATCCACGGCCGCCTATTCCTCCTGCTGGGTTTCCTGCATGCGTGATGGATTAAAATATCCCTGCCGCCAAACCCGTGCGGACGCTGCTGTCGGGCCCGGAAAAAAACTCATTGCTCAGGGGGCAAAGGCTGTGATTCGCCGGGCCAGCCGTGGCTAAATTACCCCGCACCCCACCCCCCCCCCCCCCCACCCCCCCCCCCCCCCCCTCCTTGCCGGGGCGTATAAGAGGAAGAAAAAGGGGG
>JAAGVU020000036.1:13555522-13575185 GCA_011763525.2 Mormyrus iriodes | reverse complement strand
GACTACTGGCGTGTGCCCGCTTCCCTTTCCTCGCCCTGACACCCGCCCCCAGCCTATTGGCGTGTTCCCGCTCCCCGATCCACGCCCGGACCCCCTCCCCCAGACTGTTGCTTTGTTCCCGCTTCCCTATCCACGCCCGGACCCCCTCCCCCAGACTGTTGGCGTGTTCCCGCCTCCATATCCATGCCCGGACCCCCTCCCCCAGACTGTTGCTGTGTTTCCGCTCCCCTATCCACGCCCGGACCCCCTCCCCCAGACTGTTGGCGTGTTCCTGCTCCCCGATCCACGACTGGGCCCCCTCCCTTAGACTGCTAGCCTGTTCCTGCTCCCCTATCCACGCCCAGGATCCCTCCCCCAGACTGTTTGCGTGTTCCTGCCTCCCTATCCATCCCCTGAATCGTTCCGGGTTTGTGACCCATTTCTAGCACCCCGGGGCTTAACGTCGCTAGCTGCAGTGGGCGCTGCATGGAATCGTGGGTAGAATCGGATAAACCCCGAACAGAAGAAGCTCAGTGATACTGCAGTGATTATTTTTTGATTAGCCCTTCCATTCTGGCCTTTAAGGTGGATTCAGCTAAGCACCCTGTTTTTTTTGTCCTGTGGTTTGTCTGAGAAATTAAACGCTTAGCATGACATTAAACAGGCAGACTACTGGAGTTTGAAGGCAATCCTGGGCAGATGATTTCTGAGCTTAAATACAATTTTGCTGTGGCCTGATGTCATGACGGCTTAGAGACCAAGGCAAGTTCGTTTGCTATTAGCCAAAAGAGACCAAATAAATAAAGTGGGTGATGTTGCGCTTGCTGCTACGTTACTGGGACGCCCTGATGTCACCATCATGTCACACTGTTCCCTGCTTATTTTACTCTCGCCCACATCCAGTCTATTAGTGCAAATTAGACATATCGGAGAGCCTGAAATCCGCGTGATGCTCGACTTGAAGGCTTGCGGTGACAGTGATGCATGCGAGAGGCAGAGAGGGGAATGCGGCCCTTCGGTGTGAGCGAGGAGCCGCTCCATTAAGACAGTCGGATAGACGCCCCATTACGTCCATGTGGCAGAATTTCCGGCTGGAGGGTTTTTTGTGTTTTTCTGCACTAGGAATTTCAAATGAGGAACTTCTTTCACAAAAAGTCGTAAATTAAGATCCATCCATCCATCTTCCAATTGCTTATCTGGATTGTGGGAGGGCTTGAAGCCTAAATGTGTCCTGCAAGGGACAAGAATCCTACGTGAAGGTTTTTGCGGATCATCTTGTAAAACTCATCATCTTTTTCACTCTAGCTGTAAGTACACTGTTTCACCTCGTCTTTGTGAAATGGAAGAGTTTGTTGCCGTTCAGTAGCTATTTCTAATTTGTCTTGAAGATGACAGATGTTTGGTTTGTGCATCCTTGACGTAATAAAGCATATTTCTGAAAGCTGTTCCTGTCACACAAACCATACTTTAAAAAGCCTGTAAACACTCCGCGGTTCACCTCTCGCGGTGTAGAGCAACATGGATGCATGGCCAATTATAACTGACTACAGAATTTTGGGGCAATTTCAAAGGTGTCAACAGTATGAAACATCTATAAAAAACAAAACCAAAAAGTTTTCCTTTCAATTTCAAAAACACCCCAAAAACAATCTGTGACATTTTGAAAGGACAGACTAGCAGGAGGTACTGTATAGCCTCACAATTCCTGGGTTGGGGGTTTGCACCCCATCGCTGTGTGGGCGCGTGTGTGTGCTTATATATACTACACTGTGGGAACCAAGTGTCCTGACACTTGTTACCTTGTGGGGACATTTCTGCCGTCCCCACAAGGGGAAATTTAATTTTATAAAAATCTGTAAATGCAATTAAAAACTTAAATAGCTAAAAGTCTTATACTTTGTTTGTTTACTTGTAGTTAAGTTTAGGGCTGGGTAGGGGTTTGGGTTAGGGTTAGTTGGGAATTTTGTTATATACATTAAGATGAATGGAGGATCCCCGCAAAGATAGAAATAGTGGAGGATGTGTGTGTGTATGTGTGTGTGTGTGTGTGTATGTGTGGTCCAGGTATACTTTACCTTGTGGGGACCAAATGTCCCCACAATGTGATAAAAACCTGTTATTTTGACATTGTGGGGACCATTTTTTCAGTCCCCACAAGGGAAATTCAATTTTATTAAAATCTGTGACTGAAATCAAAAAACTAAAAATGCCAAAAGACTTGTATTTTGTTTAGTTACTTATGGTTAAGGTTAGGGTTGGGTAGGGGTTAAGATTGTCATAGTTGGGATTAGGGTTATACCCATAGAAATGAATGGAGAGTCCCCATAAAGTATGTATGTGTGTGTGCTTTGTGTTCTCCCTGTGTTTTATGTGGATTTTCTCCAGTGTAGTTAGGTAAACTGCTGTCTCTAACTTGCCGTGATGTGGTGCCCCATGATGTGCTGCCATCTCATGCAGGATATTCCCCTGAATTAAGCTCTATGGACTCCAGGCTTGGGTGCAGCATAGGAGAGGGAAACGTGCACAATAACCAAAGTGCAACATTGCATCTAACGCACAGCAAAGGCTGTCGCTATATCTGAATAGGGTGTCTGTCAGAGTAGATTGTCCCTTAGCAGTGTGGGTTTTGTCGCTGGTCTGCAGGAAACAAAGCATGATGGGAGATAATAGCATGACGGCCAGCTGAAGTTTTTTTTTTTTTTAATTACCCTGGAGCTCTGCATCCATATCGAGCAGAGATCAGGCGGCCAGCTTCATGAAGGTCGGAGTCACGTGGAGATTTTTAAGCAGGTGGGGGGAAGGGTTAGTGGTAGTCACGTCTCTGTGTTGGGGAAAAAGGAGTGAAGATGATGCTCAAGGCCTTTGGAGGAAGGAGGAAGACCAGGTCTGACATTTACCCTCCACCCACCAATCTAAAACTGCCCTGAGATGCAATACGATCCGGCTGGGCGCTACCTGGAGGAAGCTTGGTCAGGAATTTATAGACGTGTTTTTGCACTCTGCGCGGGGAGCGGATGCCAGGGGAGGCGTGTGGTTAGAGCTCAGGGTGCTAAGCACAGCTGTTAAGGCGACATACGGATGGGAGTATCATTACGGCGTGACCCGGCTGCGCCCCTTGTGCTGTTTTAGGTACAGGTTGTCACTCATTGTGCCATCTGGAAAGTGGTGGGACGGCCCAGCTGGTGGGAGGCCGCTGCCGTTGTTTTTCTCACAGTTTTGCAGAGAATGACGCAAAGATAGGTGCAGCCTTAGCAATACGGGCTTTTTTACTGGGTGAAAGCCAGGCGTAGAGGAGTGGGAATGAGGCTGTGCTGTGCTGGCCGCTATTCATAAACGCTTATCCTGGGTAGGGTGATGGGGAGTGTATCCCAGGATGCAATGGGCACACTAGCAGGGAACTCCCTGGCTGTTCATTACTGGGTGCGCACTAAGGGCAATTTAGAGACACAGATTCAATTTCTTTGCAGTGTGGAGGAAAAGCCCACTAAAAAACAGTGAGAACAGGAAACCACCCACAGAGCTGGGCCTGGGAACCGAGCCCCAAGCCTGCAGATGCTTCCCACTGAGCCGCCCAGTCAGTTATGTCTTAGCTGTCTTTGTGAAATGGTCAAAGGTCCAGCTTTTCTGCTAGGGACTTCTACCCTGTGCTTCTAAGGTCCCTATTGGCGGGGTCTGTTTACATAAGGGCCAAAGGAAAGTCTTTTGTGGCTTTTAAAAAACACAGTCATTGGGTCTTGGGAGTGATGGGGCCCATCCTTCTGATTTAATAAGGAACAGCTGCTTGGATAGATGCTCACTGGCCTACAGATCTGCCAGGAGCTGATCCGGTACCTTCAATCACGAATGCAGGCGCCAGATCTGCCGCGGTGTCAGAAAGCAGCTCACAGCTCCTTCCCTCGCCTGCTCAGCCAGATGCTTTCAGTAACCTTACAAGCTTTTATGCTATTTAAGAATCTCACCACTCTATGAGTGATCAGGATCCATGGATCCAAGCAAAATATCACAGCATTTTAACTCCTCGTTGTTGCACTTTGCCCAAAGCTTTTTGGTCTTATGTTCTATGTATCGGTACCTTTTCCTTAACTGGCTATCCAGTGTAGGGTCACAGTATGCCTGTCACAGGAAGCACGGGGTCTGATTCAAGGGAGCACCCTAGATGGGATGCCGGACCATCAAAAGGCACACGCTCACCCATTAAAGGCAATTTTGACACATCAATTCACCTAAACCACATGTCTCTGGATTGTGGGATGACACCATAGGAATGCAAATAAACATAGAGCTGGAGGCGGCAATCAATCCCATAAGCCTAGAGGTGCGAGGCCCCACTGCTACCTGCTGTGGTACTCTGCCATCTATATTTCTATGTATTTGTTATTCACCATGCAAATTATGCCGACCCTGAGCTATCCATAGACTTAGCGGTAAATGTATACATAATGTCAACATGTACATGTACAAACAGGAGAAAAAAATACATGCGGGTGGCATAATTCTTGATACCACCAATCACAGGGAAAATCTCATATCATTGGAGAAGCCGGTATCAATGTGGCATCGACTGCCATGAAACATCCGAGCCTGCCTTAGCGTGCATCCAGGGAAGTCATCTCGCCATTGCTTCCCATCGTTCGCTGAACCGTTTTTGAGAACTGGGCCTTTAGCATTTCCTCAGAAATTTCAGATATGACGACACATTCGTCTCTGTCGTAGGGAAGGTAATTCGAGCTGGCGGTATCGCCATGGATGTTCCGGCTCCCTAAATCAAATATTTTTAGAGCGGTTTGTTTCTTTTCCTAGTAGATTTATGTTGGAGATGATTGGGGGAAGAAAGGCAATAGTTCAGGTATTGTGGTGCTCTTTAATTTAGAGTTTGTGTGGTATAATGCCGAGTTCGGACAACAAGATTAATAGTGGGTGATGCTGTTTCGCTCAATATCTACTTAATCTTCCTAGCCTGCTGACCAGGGCTGCTTCAGCCTGGAATGCTTGGAAGAAAAGTCCGGGAAAACATAAGTGGAGAACGGCAGAGTCCTGTGTGCATGCAAAGGCAGAAAACGAGGTGATGGAGAGGCCAGCAGGGGATGTGATAAAGGTGTATCCTTCCCCACACACACACTCACTCCCTCAGACTAGCATACATATCACCCATCACCCTTCTAAGAGCCTATGCAGTACAGGGTGCGGTGAGCGTAAGCCCATCCCAGGCAGGAGACACCCTGGACGGAATGCCAGCCCATCTCATGGTGCTCTTGGGTGACCAAAGGACCTCCTCATGTTCAGAGCTCGGGGTTAGCATTCAATCCCCCAGAGGCGGATGCGTGAAGCTACTATGCCACCTGCTCTTGAACCATGGCCAAAGAAGAACATGCATCCATTTTTCTCATTGCCATCACTTTCTCAGCGGCCACACATCCCACTGGGTAGCGGCTCCCATCTAGAACGTTCCGGAATAATTCTCCCATTGCTCACCAGGTCCTCTTTCATCTCTGTTTTTGACAACAGAGAAGAAAAGAAATCAATATGTTAGCTGGTCGGGCTGAACAAACAAAAAAAAAAAAAATGGTTTCAATCAGTAGAGAATGGATGGAATCAACAGGATCTGTCAACAGGAATACGGGAGCATCCTGGTGTGCTTCTGCCGCGGAGCCAGAATCCTGAGTGGTGGGACAGGGTGGAGCCAATCAAGGGCAGGCGCGAGGTCACCTGTCGCAGGTCTTGGGCTGCCTCATGGAGAGAGCTGTGTTGGGGGAGTGCATGGGGGAGGTGGGGGCACACTTATTGTTATTTCCCCCCAGTCTCTTCAAATTAATCAGTGCAGTGCACAGAGGCAGCCCTAGGCCTGTCAGCATCCCCCCCCCCCAACCTCCCCCTCACCCCCTACCGGCACATGATAGAGCTATAATGCCAAGGCAGACTGTGGGGAGCAAGAGGTGGGTGTAAGAATTCCAGCAGAGCAAAACAATGCGTAAGTAGCTCGGAAAGAGCCCCAGCGGAGAGCCAGAGACCACCTTGCATGCCAATCGGCCGCCGTGCACTGGTTGATCCGGGGTCAGATCAGCCGTCTAACCATTACAGCGCAATGCAGGGGGGGTTGTCACGATCACACGCAAAGACAAATAACCCTCTTAGGATAACTGCTGGAAAATCTCTACGAATTCCCCATCTGGTTTCGCTTCATTTTTCTGTATTTAAAAATGAAATCTTTCATTCAGTTGTTATGGCGATGCCAGAGGATGTGCAGGAAGATGGTCTGTGTCTCACCTAGTCAGTGGTTTGAAGAACCTTAAACTCCCAACGTCAACGTTAACCTGGGATGTCTACGGAAAAGGGCCCCCTGCTGGCCAACAGCATAATTATTCGTCATGGTAAGTTACGTCTTGTTTATTGGATTTTAGGAATTCTGTAGTCACAGGAAGAACTGGCAGTTATTTCTCTAATTATTCCTCTTTATTCCCACTTATACTTTTTCTGCAACGGCATAATAATACATGGCTTAACCACCCATGACTTTCATTGCTCATTTTTTCAGTGGTGGATACTGATATGCATTCCAACAATATTCGCATTGACCTGTCTGCTCATTTCACGAGCGATGGCCTCCGGTACCCGATGTAAATCCGGTGTCGCGGAACGTTCCAGAGACAGGGTGATGAGGGGTCGGCGGCTGGGGGTGGGGGTGCTGCCTCTGCCTTCTCAGTCTCAGCTGGTCTTGGGCTGCAGCCAGCAGACATCTCTGTTCAGTCCCCTGCTCTCATTACTTATAATATGCTCGCCATCTTGGATGAGGTAGGATATGATAATCATGTTGATGCCTTCCCATAGGTCCAGCAGACGGTCTAATTTAAGAGTGAGGTTTGTTTATCGGCAAACAGCAGAGCATCAACCACTGTCCATGGCCTCATCAATTTCACTCCCGTCTGCACGGGAGATCCAGGCAGGCGGAGGAACTGACATTACGGTGCCTATTGATCCACATTTACATGTTCATCCGAGCTTGCATGGAGAATCCTGGTAGCTCTGAAAAAAGGGAGATTCTGTTCAATACAGCTGTAATGATGTTCTAGAGTTTAAATTAAGTGAAAGTGCCTTTTTTTTGTGGATTTGCATTAGCAGGTATTGATTGCATTCAGATCGTGCTCGATTCCAAGACTAAAAAAAAAGTCTATAGATCATTAACAAAAGTGAAGTTATGCACAAAAAACTCAGAGGGCTGTGATCTTGAAGTCTTTCGTAGCTTCTTGTTTCTGAAGGGGTGATTGTTCTGCTTAGCACGGACTAACACAAACAAGGGTCAAGGGTTATTCTAAAAGCAGCAGCCTTTGCAGAATGCTGATGGAAGTAAAGTTTGTGTGGTGCCTTTGCCCACTGTCTGTAGTCTGAACGAGTTCAGCGAAGTTGCAAGTCACTTGGGATTGGAAATAGTGTAAGAATAAGAATTCAGGTAATGTTATAGCTCAGGGGAGCATTAAATTACGCATCCAGTTAGGAGACACATCATAAGTATCCCATCATTCAGAATGGAACGCAGTCTCTGATTGGACGAGCCACTCTGTGAGGAGGGCTTGATTGCTGAGGTTCAGTCAGACTGCAGCTAAAAGGTGCTTTCGGGGGTCTCTTCTGAACATCTGAGCACTCAGCACTTGGGAATTGGCTGCCTTGCGATCACATGATTCATTCAAATGGTTGAGGTCACCACATGAGCTGTGGGATGAGTAGGTGATTGGCGTAAATCTGAGCGTGATGCCAAGTGAGAGCTATGATTCCGGAGTGACTGCAGCAGAGCTGGAGACGCCAGTCCAGCATGGCTTTAATGAGCCGTTGACTCTTCTTAAGGAATGGTTAATCCTCCCCCTATTCCCTCCTCTGGGCCACCTTCTCTTGGCAGGGAGATCTTGGCAGACTGGAGCTCCACGGCAATGGTGGCAGAACCCTCTGTAGATAACGCCAAAGGAAATGACAGAGCAATTTGTTTGTCACCAATTGGTCTGGAGGAAAATTCAGTCGCTCCCCACGGGATGGGAAACTCATAGCTGGAAAGGGGCCGTTCTGCCAGTGTGGGAAATGTTTTTTTTTTTTTTGAATACAGAAAAACAGCACCAATGAGTGTTATTTTCCCTTCATGCACCTGTGATGAATATTAAATACAGGTCATTACAGGTCTCTTAAAGTGGCAATTGATATTAGTGAGATCCTTTATTCATACCTTGTTGTTATTATTGTGATTTATTTTCTCTTGTTCATACTCATCTAGATTGATTATAATGCCTTACATTTTTTTCTTAGCCTTAATTAATTTATAAAATTAATTTATACAGTTCAATAGAAGAAAAAAATAGGGAAAAGCCTGATTGAAGGCAAACTATTCATCAAAGGAAAGCAAATAAGAAAAATGAGAAAAGTTAAGGTGCAGCCATCTGTTCTTATATGGGAAGGCCCATGAATAAATTGAGGGATCATTCTCGTTTAGATCCCATCTGTAATCCTGCATGGTGGACTGAGGGTACATTAGCGTTTTGAACCGGATGTATTGGTTTTTCGGACTGAAAACGTCAAGCGGGTATTTATTTTTCAAGCCAAGATGACAGTGGCTACAGTGGGCACCAGAAGACTGCTATCACGCGTTACCTGACTGAGATGTAGCTCCAAGCAGGGTGTCTTTGTGAGGGAAGTGAGGATGGATGAATAAAACTGGTCATTAAGCTGATCATTGCCTTATTCCACCAACATGGTGCTGGAACTGGTGCCGGAGTTTTTCCCAATCCAGAACTGGTTCTGTGCGCTTCCACTGCAAAAAACTGGCCCTGGGCCGGAGAAACAGGCTCTGGCACAGCACCGAAAAGCTGCTCTCAGAATCTGGAACCGTGACATGAGCAAAAGTGGAATGGGCTGTCGCGTCCAAACCTCCAGCATCACCCGAAAATTCAATCCATAACCAATAGAGTTTTGTCTAATATTGCTGGTGCCGGCAGTGAAACAACTTGTCAAATTATTAGCAAACTAACGTTACATCGTTTTTTTTTTTTCCTGTGGAAAACAAAAGATCGATTGCTGGCAAGATTTAATAATAAATTATAAATATGTCGTAGGTCAAATAAGTAAAATATTGCGGCGCTCAAGTGGCGAAGAGATCCTGAGGCGGACGGCAAAGTTCAATTTTTAGCAGGCTGTTGTATTCCACGATAGTGGTAAAACTCAGTTACACACACAGACTGGGCAGCCTTTAAGGAGACAAAGGAGGATACAGAGAGTGGAGACAGGGCGCAGTGAGTCATGCTCCGAAAACTTTTTTCGGTTCGGCAGCTTAGAAAAACTCAAAATCCCAAACAGATCAAAATATATTCAACAAAACGGAATATATATGAACCTTTACTTTACTCTCACTTCTGCCTACGTAGCATTTCGTTCTGTTCTTTTTTGAATCTGGTAGAAATGTGGGCTGGTTCTCTAAAGGCACCAAGCGAAAACCAGCCCAACACCGGCTCCGTGTTGCTGGAAAGAGACATGTGTCTGTCTCCATCTGAGTCCTCCATCCGCCAACGCTCCTTAATTACAATGTAGACATTTGTTAGCTACTGCCGCAGTCTCTTAGTTTTGCAAAGCTTTGCCAGATATCTGCTGGACAGAACCTTGTGGAGGACTTTTCACAAAGGCACCCAGCAGGGTGTTTTCCCGAGTCCAAACCAGCAAGCATTTTTTGGCACCAGCCCTGGGTACGGGTAGCTATCAATGGAGCTGATTTGCGGGGTTGCTTTAATCAGCTTCTGAAGAAATGTGACATCGCCACATCAATAGAATATGGAGTTGAATTATTCTAGGCTGGCTACAGTTTTACACAACTGGGTGAAATGAAAACTACAGCCCAACAGAGCAACCGCAGTATATTTTTGCAGGCTACCACAGGCCTTTTCATCTGCCTCAACCTCGGTTGTGATCTTATAGACTGGCTAGTGGTCGCCTTGGGAGACTGAAACACAAGTTGATCAGTGATAAAGAAAACCAGATTTCCAAGGGATACTGCTCTTGGCGTGAGCTAGAAAGTGTTTGTGAGGAAAATCCATCTCTTGATACAGTAATGACATGTAGTTCTGAGCATAATTGCTATTGTGTACAGATAGTAATCCTTAATGTGTCATTAACATCTTGTTTCTTTTGTATTCATCATAGAAGATTTTGAAGAAATCTTTTCTGGTATCCCTTAGCTGCTAAGCTCTAACTACTTAGAATTTGTAGTTAACATTAAAAGTAACTTTACTCAATTTATATGGCCCAAGTTATACTAATGGGAAATTATTTTCAGACGGGCTGTATCACAATTTCCAGCATATTAGATATACTTAGCTTTGAATTTATTTACATATGCAAACACTGGCAATTTCTGTGTGAGCACAACTAATTTTCCCTGTTTGATCTCACAGTGCATAGCATGAGTTGGTGAGGAATTTGTGCAAAAATTAGGGAAAAAAAAACTATGAACAAAGAATTTGTTTTTAAGAAGTTGTAAATGGCAATGAGTGTCTTAGTCTATAGCTGATCGTGACAGGATAATTCACACGGACTAAATAAAGATTGACGAAAACCTGATGACACATCGAGGAAAGAGATAAGTATTCATAGTACAACCATTCACACCCTGTCAGTAAAAAGGGGCACATCTCATACCATATTCCATCCTTTGGGATCTGATTGGCTGCTCTTTCTACATGCCAATCTGTGGATTGACAGCTAGTTCATACACTTAAAACTGGAATTCCGTTTCCCTAAGCACGTGTTGGTAGTTCCTGTCTACAATTCCTGCGAGTTCTTCTGATGCTCTCATATGCACTTCTAGATGTTTCATGACCAGGGTGCAGTGCTAGATTTGATGGAAGGACTGATGGAAACGCATCCCTTTCAGGGTCAGAGATAGATAAAGAAAACGACTCAGAATCACTGGATATAGAACAGAGCAGAATTGGTCCTTCTAATGAGAGATCCTCATTATACAGAGTCATTTTGCATTTTTATTTTTAGGCGTCTTAAAGCATGTTTATTCTGTTATGTATTCTGTGTTTTTTATTTATCATTGTCATGTTTCTATAAATTAAAGCTGTCTAAATTTTGTAGCGCTTTAATGATTGTTCTGTGTGTTTATTACCGGGTTCACAGAATTCATTTGACTGCTTTTGTCAGCTTATTTTGTTATCGAAGAGAGGTTGGCAATACTGGGTAAACAGTAATAGAATTCGGATGAATAGAATAAGGGATGATGGTTGTCTCTTAAATGCTACAGTGCTTATTTTTCCCTGTATTTTTTGTATCCAGAAATGAAAGGGTCAGCTGTGATTTCATATTCAGGCAGGATGGAATAATTGTACTAAAATATTAAAAATATGTGGGGGATAATTTATCACACCTGGCAGAGCCGTTTTGGACCGTTAATGTCCTCAGGGCATAGGCCAGGGGACTAGTGGAAATGTAATGATGTCCCTTGTGTCAAACGTAAATGTCAAACATCAGTGTTGGTGGCAGGTGAGGTTAAACCAAGATTAGTCGGTTTTTACCACGTCCCACCATGTCTTGCTAACCATGCTTCCATGTGAGGGCTTGAGTTTTATGTATACACCAAATTTTTGCAGGAAAAGGTTAGCTGCCAAAAATACGTCATTCCTTTTTTTCTTTATGGGATATTATAGAAAATACAAAATTCATATTTATTTAATGTACTTCAGTATAACACTATAATAGATTATTCATATCCAGGTATATTATTCATGGGACATTATTATAAGGTGGTATACGGCTCATTCTGCACTTTTCAGAGGTTAAAGGAAAGTGTTGTATGGGCTATTTATTTTCAGAGGTGAAAATACCTGAGATACACCCCTCGGGGGTCAGCCTAGGGGTCTCCGTTTCTTTGCGCAAGGCCAGCTTTCCGCGTCAGAGGGAGAGCTTTCTGACGGTCCTGCTCACGCACTAATGTCCTCCGAGGCTCGCGTTCGTGGCCTGGTATTGCCTGATGCTGCTTCCCGCCGGTCGGCAGCACGCTGTTCTTCTGCTCCCGGCGGACACCCCCTCTGTAGGCTTCCCTCCCAGTTGGTGGTGCAGACGCGGTGCTTCAGATACACGCCATACGCGCCTCAATAGCCGCTCTCTTTTTCACTTCACTTGGCGGCAGGGGGACGACCTAAGACTTCCTTGCTTTTACTGCATCTACTGCATCAGTCCAATTATTGCTTGTTGTCTGCCATTAACAGCCCAGAGTAGATCATTTTGGCACATATGCTGTCACGCAGGACAGCCTGATAGCGCACATTTCCGTGTCACTCGTTATGAATTCCGCTTCCGTATTTTCCCATTGTACCTGATAGATATGTGATTAACTAATCCCTAAAACAAAGAATTAGGCTGTTGGGCATCTCAGATGATGAGATTGTAATCTACACAGGCCTACATAAAAACTCCCAGTATTTACTGCTCAGAAGATAGTGTTCTTCAAAAGAATGCAAAATGTCATTATTTCATTCATTCAGTTGAATTTGTTCATTCGGCTGTGAATTCAGGTAGACACTTACCAAATGTATCTACTATATTTCTGAGTTATGTCCCTGTGATTTTTGTACACCCTTTACACATTGTCACCACAGGCTGGAGTTATTATCTCCATTACAATGACATTATACTAACATGCCATACTTATGCACATTAACACTTTCGTTATGAAAACCCTGTTAAAATAGTCACCTGTGTCTGTTTGGGGAAGAGGAGGTAGAAAGCATTTCATGGCAGTTCTGAATCTCCAGATGTGCAATTAGAAGACAAACCAGATGTTGTTATTGTGTACAGGGACATGCTAATTCACCATTCTCTAGCTATCGGTGTCTATCAGATGACTGAGAAGCCATAGCCCCTGCTTAGGATACCTGACAATCAATATTTTCATATTTATGATTTTCTGGCCATTCCTTATGGGTAAATTTCCCATGAGGACCTCACATTCCAATCCCTTTTATATGCAAAGCGGTACACTGAAGCTGTGTACTGAGTATTATTCTTGAAAAGTTAGTCTGGGTTTCAGAAAATACAAGTCACTGCTGAAATCGGGTTCTTTTTTCTGTTGTTCGAAGGTATCTACAGCCTCTGAATTGAATTTAGTAACTCTGCAGGAGGTCTGAGGAGGCATGGGCTCACACTGTGCTGTCCCTCAAGGCCAGCGTTGTCTTGTGAGGTGTGAGTGCCTGAACAAGCTGGGGTCAAGGAGTGTAACCTTTGTCAACAGATTTGTATAAACAATGGATCATCCCAGCCGACTGCTGAATGTCCAGTGTTATATCCGGCCTGTGTGTAACTCACCCCCGGCACTCCTTTGACAGGAAGGCTGAAAAAGGTGAGTCAAATGTTATAAAAAAAAAGACAGGACTTTGCAATAAAACCAGCATCCCATCCAGGGTGTCACTAGCCTGCTGCGTAAGGCCACAGCCTCCTCGTAATGCCACACTGGAGAGGTGCTTCGAAGATGGAGGGATGTTTGTTGTGCAGGTATTTTTAGGGCTACCTTTTCTTCTGGCCTACCTCAGCTTAGTTTGATCGCTATATTGTTCTCCAATCTGCATCTGGTCCTCAAAGGTCAACAAAACAAATTGTGTCAATTAAATATAGAGTGTATGTCTTACATTAATGCCTACATAAAACCTGCAGAATATAATCCAATAACAAGGAAGTGAAAATCAGTACAATTCAGAGCTCGACATCTAGAAGTCTATTAATTAGTCGAGAAGCTTAGATGACCAATCATGTTTTGTTGCAATATTGCTGTAGCCTTTAAGGAAATTACAAGAAAACATGTTTATGTTTAACATAATTCCCATTGAAAATACCCGCTGTGACAATTTCTAGAGATTTAACCTGTTTTCATAATTTATTGTTGAATATAGAAAAAGGCCATTGATTTTTTGTCAGTTTGTATTTGCACTACATGAGCATTATGTCAATAAAGTTTTTGGAGGTAATGTATGTTTGTGTCCGCTGTGGGCTGGAAGGACAAGCCAGTGCTGAAACGAACACAAGCGTGTGCTTGAAATGCCACATCGTAATCGCGGCCCATGGGTTACGTGGGCGCTATGGTCTCTCATTAAATGCACCTCGGTCAAGGAACTAAGCTGCTCAGTAGGTCAAAAGCTGGCACCTTTACATCCATCAGCATGACCGTCTACGTACATCGTAATTATGTCAAACTGCTTAGTCTTATACAATTCATTCAGTAATCCCTTTCAAATCAGTGAAGATTTTGTCTAATGGCTCTTCAATAAGAATTCAAAAATGACATTTCAACAATAACAACAACAACAACAATAATAATAATAATAATGATTGAAATCATTATCATAATCAAGTATTTTGGTGTACAGAAGGAAACTTGTGTGTTTCTTGTTTGTTTGTTTGTTTGTCTTCAGTAAAATCACCTGTCACCACACACTCACTGTGCAAAATAGATAGGAATGCAAACATCAGCATCAACAGATGGCAGCAGGGGTGGGGGGGCAGCTGTGCCACGTAGCCCTAAGTTACGCTTGTGGCACTAGTACTGGCCTCCAGTAGGTGCATGGACTGGCACGTTATGAATAATTGTGACTGCAGCACTCGAGATGCGGCCTTGACATCAGCCCTCATGCGCCGTTTCCCATGGGTCTTTCAGAGCGTCTCTCTTTTTTTCGTCAGTGAACGGCGGCTTCCTCCATCCTTACGCTGTCTGGGTTATGCTGTGTGTTGAATTTCCATCTGTGTGTCTCTCCTTACTTTTGAGGGTGAAGAATCTTCTGAGTCGATAAGGTTTTAATGTTAACGTAAAGCAGCTGTATCCAGAACCACTGCACATTTTCAAGACTTTTTATGAGTGATAATAATTACTGCAAGATTATGCTTATTTCTGCTTTCGGCTTTGAGCTTAGAATAAACAAGCACTGCATACTTTTTTTTATGGGATTAGTTTGTGGTTATAGAGGGGCAGGTGAGATGATCACCACTCAAACTATGCATTTGCGCAGGGCCCCCTGTTGGCCACAAACAGTCACTACACTCTTTATTTTGGAGACGCTGAAGCAGTGGGCTAGCTATGATCTTCAGTCTGTACTCATAGCGATTTCAAAACTTTTTCGTTTTGAAACTTTTTCAATGGGGCCCCAAGCAACAAAGATGACGGCATGTGTGGAAAGTGAATTTTGAGCCCCGTCGCAGTCATCAGTTTAACGCGACTCCCAGAATGACACTGGAGCGTAGCGCGTCCTGACGTCGGTCCCTGAGGGCCCCTGGGGGAGTGATGGACTGAGCTCCCGACCGCAGAGCACATCAACCTCATGGGCCACCTGTCATGCACCGAACATATCGAGGCCTTTAGCACAAACAATGCCTATTTGTTGTGACAGACAAGGGTTAAAATTTATCACCAAATTATAATTGTTAGCATATGTTAGTATATTAGTTGGTATTAGTTTATATTAATGCCCTGCAATGGATTTGTATCCTTTACTTCAGGGGATGGAGATCAGGGTCACTGTGGCTCTGAACTGGGTAAGTGGTGATGGATGGATGGATATTTTGTATCAATATATACCATTTGCATATGCTTTGAACTAAAAGGCTGCTTCAGTAAATTTTCTTGAGTGAATGGAAGCTGAAATTCAGAGATCACTTTAATTTTCATTGTTTTAATTAAAATGTACCTTATAATTAGAAAGCAGTACATTTATAGCAACTTGTATTAGTGGATTTTAGGTTGCGGTTGTAAAAAGAGACACGCAGATGTCTAACCGGAAAAAAAAGAAAATATTCAGAAGAGCAGCATGGCAGATGTATTTCGGGAACAGTGTTTGCGTATCTTACTGTTAATTATGTCAATTAACATTAATTTCGCTGGAATTTCTTCCTCTTGACCTTTGCTGTTTCAGCTTATCTTGAGCACTGAAATCAAGTGACTATAGTTAACATTTGCATTTATTTACTCAGTCAGTGCTTCTATCCATTTTTATCTCATTCATCTATACTGGGGATAGAAAAAAATCATGGTAACACCTAACAAAATATTAATATTAAGAACATAGTGAGTAGGGCCACCCTTTACTAGGAGAACACTTTCAGTCTTGAGCTATGTGTAATAATATACTGAAAAATACTCCAATTAGGAAGACCTCCAGTACTGTGTGGGATGTAGGAAGTGGGAATATACTTATGGAAGTTTCCAGAGGCTTCCATAAATGTTGAATGACGGTTAGACCAGGTGGTTGGGGTGGCCATGCAAGGCATTTAACTTCAATGTGGGTTTTATGAAGCTACTCTTGACTTTGTTCAGCAGTGTGAATGGAGGCATTATCATGCTGGAATATGGGAAACAGTGGTGCCCCTGCCCCAGATAATGATCTCAAATGGTACCGATCAAGACCTCAGCGCCCAGATCAACAGACACTGTTGGCGTTCTCCAAACATAAACCCATACAAAAGGGGTGCAAGTCGACTGATCAGACAATTTTAGTTCTATTCCACTACTTATGGGTGGCGGTTTTGTAATCCTTACTGCATACTAACTTATGTCTCTCTGTGCTTTGGCTTTGGATACATGTGGTTTCCGAATCGTGTCCCTGCCATCCAGATTTGGGAAGCTCGCCATTTGTGTTATTCACTGAGATTGTGGTTCAATCCTCCGGTAACTTTAGGCTAACTTTTACGGTGTTCAGCAGTTATCCTGTAAAGTGTCCATCTTTCCTTGTCAGTCAGCTGCGACTTGTAACCACTGTTCCTCTGTATTAGTAATTGTGATTTAGTTTCCTCCGAATTAAAGTCCTTTTTCATGTGGCAGTTTTACTATTTGGTCCTGTGTCTGCATCTGTTAGGCTGGAGCAAGCATGGGACCCTTGATAGGAGACCACCGAGACTTGAACTATGTTGAATGTTTTATGTATATATTACTCCATGATGTACAAACACAGACAAACAGAAAGCATCACACACCTCTGAGGTCTAATTTAGCTAGTATATTACACTGTTCTGGCTTTTAGATTTCACAAATCACTTTGTCCTTTGTCTCTATGACTTCTGGACAACCTTAAACCCTAAGTGGTAAAGCTTGCTAATTGTTACTTGCCTTCTATAACTGGTCTGCTGTTTTTATTTTGTGATTTAATTTCAAACAGGACCCTGAGATCTCAGGAATTTCAGGCAGTCCTGCCCCTGGTGTGTGATTTGTGATGGATAAAGGTCATGAGCAAGGAACATCCCAAGATTGTGCTACTTGGAATTTCACTTTCATCCCTCTTCCATGACCGTTTTTTAGGTATGGGGACTCTATCCCCGAAAGGCCAGAGTATGATTCAGGGGACACTCCGAATGGAATTCCAGTCCCCCGCAGGGGACATTCTCACACACTACGGCCGACTTAAAGACACCATGCGTACCCAAAGGAAACCCACACAGATACAAGCAGGGCGTGCAAACTTCTTGCCCAGCAGGTGCGAGGCTGCAGGCCGGCCAGCCAAAGCGCCACGTCCGCCTTTACAGACCCTGTTAGCTAGACTGTAGCTGGTTAAGTGAGGAGTTAGCTTAGCCAATGACACAGCAGCCAATGGGTGTGAATAGCGTAAAGGAGAATTATGGAGAAGCCTGAGTGAAAAAAAAGAAAAAAACGTGACTAAGGAAAGTATGCCTACAAGTTTTCAAAAAGTTTCTGTGGTTGGCAGCCCGGTACCAAAAACAACAAATAATAAAAATTCTTCTGCCTACATGGTATAGAAATATGGCCTTGTGGAACAAAAAGAATAATACCTTTTTTCAACATGCAGTGCATACACAACCCACAACCCCCCCCCCAAAAAAACGAGAAATAGTAGAAACCTCAATGTCCCACTCCTCCCGTCTCCCTCCCTGTCCACATCCTCTCTTCCATCTCCTCCTCGAGTCGGTCGGCTGACTCCTCAGTTCTCAGTATGTCCCGTGGAGCCAGCAGGAACGTTTCAGGATTCACGCACGGCTCCCCCTCCTGCTTGCCGTAAGCGTGTGCTTTCCGGAAAGAGAAAGAAGGAAACCTTAGAGCAGTGTTTCCCAGTCCGGTCTTCGGGGACTCGCAGTCGGTCCATGTTTTTGCTCCCTCCCAGCTCATTGCCAAACAGTCCACATTTTTGCTTCCCTCCCAGCTCCTGGTAAAAACGTGAACTATCTTTCTTCCTCTGTGACAGGAGAGAGCAGACAATGGTGCGGCAGACAATTATGAGGCGCTCACACGCCGGTTGGATACCTTGCCACCTTGAACACCTCTCAATAACTTAATAATCCAGCTTAGACCCAAGATGGGAGTCCAGCCTGCATTTTATGAAGCTACTTGTGTCACAGGATACAAATAAATTGATACCTGACGCCTTTACCAATGGACACACAGTGGACACAAAGATGCAGGCATCCAATAGCGTGATAATGCACTTTTAATGTTAAAATGATAAGGAAAGAGCTCTGTGTTTGAATAAATCACAGCAGGACCATTCGTAGTGATTTTACATGACGTTTCCTCATTTTCCATCCATCCTGTGCAGTGTCCCTGTATCCCGTGAAGCATGAAGCTTAGGGCAGCCCGGATCGGATCCCTGTCCATTGTAGGACTCACATACTTGGACTGTGTGAGGAGAAAAACCACACAAACTCAAGTTAAAATCTGATTACAAAGAGCCAGGGCTGTGATTTAAACCCACAGCCTGTCAGCCACTCCTCAGGTCATTCTGTGTGTTTATTTTCCAGCTAGATTGCTCAGTATTTGTTTTTTCTAAGGTCAGAAATAACATTGAGATGAGCGAGTTGTATTTCTGAAAAGCGTATTAAAATGAATCACTTAGCGAGGGACAGGCCTGTGACTCTGACTCTGAAGTGGGTGTGATTAATTACCCTGCATCTGCATATTTTATAAGATCACAGTGTTAACCTTCTTTAAGGTATGACAGAGAAAATGTCCCTCGTTTTGAATCATCGTAAGCTTGTCATTCACCATCATCGGTTTATAGAAGGAAAAACTGTGTCTCAGACACACACACTGGCACTTTGCAAGTGTTTTTTTAGGCTCCTGGGGAACAGAGGGCAGGGGAGCTGCAAGGTGAGTCGCAAGCGATTTCAGAAACTTAGAGAGAGCACGCCCCACTCCATCTGTTTATTTGCTTTGCAATTTTTTTTCAAAATACAGATCGTCCTCTGATGTCAGTCGAAGACCTCGCCTTGAACTGTGTCTCACCTGATGGTGGCTTTGCGTGGCAGCTAACTTAGAGTCCCCTAGGGTGTCGCTGACGTTGGGGGCATGGGGGGGGGGGGAGTTGTGCATGTCATCATATGCTCACATCGTCTCTGTTGTGGTCACCAGGGACGGCACGACACACTCCATATCATAAATAAAAGGAACTGAAAAATGTATGTGACGGCCAACCGATTCAGCTCCCTGGTCTACTGAGTGCTGCCCCCCCAAGGCCCCCCGCCGGCTCATTATGATAAGAAAAGCACACAGTTTGTCATGCGTCTGACATGGTTGAATTTAGCTAGAACTTTGCATAATTATTTTATTTATTTCCAAGTGACGTAAATAAAACTGGTGAGTGCCACAATTGGGAATAGGGATTTTGATGCTAATGCTATTTTAAAAAGCAAATTGGGTCAGTAAATATCACATTACATGCTGTATATAAAT
>JAAGVU020000036.1:13538257-13551934 GCA_011763525.2 Mormyrus iriodes | reverse complement strand
AAGTTTTTTTCTTTTGAGCTGCGGGGATTTGGGGGGACTGTGTAGGGGAGAGACTTCAGTTGCTAAGCAGTCGAAACGGGGGGGGGGGGGTTTGGGCTGCAGGTGGGTGGGGCCATTTGAGGAAATGTGTCGTATTCCAATATGAAGTGTTCATGGTACTTTAAATTAATTAATGACATGCATCTTATGTCCATGCACATATTTCATCTTAAAAGCCTTAAAAGAATACAATTTAAAATGTACGTTTGAAATAAATTTTGAAATAAAATGTTTAAATGTTATTGTCTCCAAAAAAGAGGGAAATGACATTTTAATATAAAAATGCATTTGTAATGGATTTTAATTTCATTTCCCAAAAGCTATGTACTGAAACAGAATTACATTTAAATGTTTTTCATGCTTTTGTTGGAAACATATTGAGCAATGGTCACAGTGACAAAGGGTGATTTCTCCACCCGCGACCATTACAGCAATGAACAGTGAGGCCTTAATAATAGAATTAATCAGGTATGTGACTCAACCGGATCACCGGCTTCCCCCTTATTGGGTAATCACTAGGCCAAATTACTCTCACCCCTCTTTGTTATCCAGAGGCAAAATATACGGATGATTATGGCTCAAATATTTGATATTGGGTTAGGATACAAATATTTCATATAAAGCTTAGTCCAGAGCACTTTCCAGAATGATAACCAAAGCTCTGTGCTTTTTAGATATAGAAGATACCGCAGGTTTATTGAAGATGTCTGAATAGAGTAGACAGAGACAGAAAAAGTCTGGTTTTCTTTTTTTTCCATTTCATATGGACGACACACAGCGCCTGGTGCTTGTGAGTGTAATAAGGTAGAAAGTCTGATATGGATATCAGTGCGGATCATTAAAGAATGGTTCGTCACGCCAGGGACTGTAATCTGAGGAGAGGGGATGGTGGGGGTGGGGTGCTTGCAAAGCTCGAAACCGAGCGGCTTCTCCGCAGTGTGACGGAGGAATCAATTTTCATA
This sequence comes from Mormyrus iriodes, assembly GCA_011763525.2. NCBI lineage: Eukaryota > Metazoa > Chordata > Actinopteri > Osteoglossiformes > Mormyridae > Mormyrus > Mormyrus iriodes. The sequence continues at coordinate 13,550,933 of JAAGVU020000036.1, read as the reverse complement.
TAACATCATAAGCTTATGTGTTTTATTACCGCAAGGAATTCAATTTTGCCTAACCCACCCCCCTCCCCACCCAAACATGCTTATTTTATATGTAGAAATATATTCCCGAGCTTGTCAGCTTGACTTTCGCTTGGTTTGATCCGAACACCTCCAAAAACAGGGCAGTGTTGACTCGGAGAATCATTAAGAAAGTCCTTTAAGTACGGTTAGAGTGTGGCACAAACTGTAATGGCTGATTAAATGAAAATATATTAGTTAGTTCAAACACCAATTCTTGCTAATGCGTCAATGTAGCCCTGTGCAACAGAGCCAGAGCGGGGCAGGCTGGGTGTCAGTGGGGGCAGCTTACATAAGGGGATGGCCCCAGGCTGAGAACCAAGACTGAACCAAGAGAAGTGCGGGGAAGCATCTGTCGACCTCAGCCAGGACCCTTTGGCGTTCAGGAAGAGTAGGGATTTTCCATTACTACTTTACTGAACAGGTCAGTATTGGTTTGGGTTGTAAATGTTAGCATTTGTGAGTTTGACTTTGCATATCTGAACAAGTTAGCAGCTGCTGTTCTCTATATGAATCATTTTAAATAAACAAAATTCTCAGTTAAAAAGATAAAAATTGTCGCATAAGGAAGTAAAATTAAACGGAGCACTTTTTTTACTAGTACGTTTTGGTGATTCTTAGTGTGAGTGTTGTGTGTGTGTGTTTTTTGTGCCAGCTATCCGATTCTGTTCATGGGCGTTTTCCCACCTTGCAGTCCGAATCCGCACCCCCTAGTCTCTAGCACCTTCCCGGGCCCTCAGTGTACGTTCCCTGGGAATACGGCCCGGTGGTCCACGGTGGCTACCTGGCAGCACCCCATGAATAATCACATCTCGCAGGACAGCAGGGCTTGGAGTGTGGAGATTAGACGCACGCGGGGGCCACCTCACAAAAACGTCACAGGAATTCACACGGAGAGGCACGTTCCTGATGGAAGGTAGAGGTGAGAGATTACACTCTTAAGATGCCTTTTAAACAACAGCTCATGCAGCTGGAACATATAATTTAAAATTACATTTATCTTTTTAAGCAAATGGCATTTTCACAGAATGTCAGGCTGATAGTTTTTTTTTTGTTTGTTATAGTGATTTATTTTATGCTGATGGTCTGTGGAATGGGCACTAAACCCACTTCTGCGCTGATAACACTCTTAGGAGGGGTGACATGAAACAGCGCAAAAGGTGGTGTGGAAAAAAAAAACTGAAGTTACCTGACGTGCAGGAGTATGTCAGTGTGAGTTTTTCCCTGAGTTCGGAGCCCTTATCGTGTCTGTGGGCGTTCTGGACCTCGCCAGCCTGCCCGCCTGTGGCCTAGCGTAGCGAACGGAGTCCACCGGGCTAAGCTGATATTTCTTTCGCTGATTGAGCAAAAGCAGATGTCTCCTGGCCCCCCTCCCTCTCCAATCCGGTTCCCCATCCTCAAAGAAAAAAAAAAACACTCTCCGCGTGGAGAGTCTCTCACTGGCCGTAATGCAGAAACTTCAGAGGGCTTTCATATTTGTTATAGAGGAGCAGTGATGATTAAAAATGACGGAAAGGAGTGTTATTCTTTTTTCTGGTGGGAAGCGCTTCTGCCGCAGATGGAGAATCTCCATAATCAATAATCAGTGTTTCTGTCCCTCTGAATCACCTGTGTGATGCCAAAGTGGACCTCTTACCACAATGACACTTTTCGCTTCATTTTGCTTCAATAACCTTCTTCCCCCGTCGCCTTTAACTTTTTGCGGCATCAATTTCGTGGTCCTTTTGTGCTGGGACGCACTTATTTATTCTTACTTTCCAAAGAGCAATTAGTCTGCTCGTGGATTTTCATTTTGGGGCAAACTGCCAAGCAGGCTGTGCAGATTGAGTTAGCTGTTGTTTGAAAGTGAGACTCCCCCACCCCCATTCTCCGTTTTCTGCAGGAATTCACAACACCCATCCTCTCGACCCGGTGGCAGCGTGTTAATTAGAAATTCAATTTAAGACGTCAGAAAAGAAAATTCATTAGTGCGCCCTGCTGGAAGTGCAATTTAAATGGGAGACATTTGGACTGGGATTAACATCCACAGCAGCGTCCGTCGGACTGGTCCCTATATTTAATAGGGCCTCTCCCCCTCACAGACACCTCCCTGCCCATGCCCCATGATGCAACATTGTCAATAACGTTTCAGTGCCACATGAACCTGCAGACACAGTTATAAAGTTCAACCAACATTTTTGGACAACCAGTCCTCTTTTGCGCTGAAAAAATGTATAGAGAATCAAGTCTTGTAATTTTTAGAAAAATGCAGTTTAAATTGCAGACTTAGAGTCAGCTGGTTGTATATGGCTCCATAATAAGGTGAAAAAAGCAGTGTGAGATGGGATAAAAGTCATAAAAGTCATAGTTAGTCAGAGGAGATGAAAAGTGTCTACCTCACTGTCTGCTCCCGGGGTGCTAATGACAGCACTATTTTTCTCGCTGCCTGTGCCCAAAAGCTCGCCTAGTCATCATGAGGCAGGGCTTGTCCCCCCACCCCCGCCCCAAAGGTCTCCCTTCAGCACCGAAAGTAATCCGCGGAGCTCTTACTGTGAAGAGATCTGACCTTTGCTGAGGTGCCACTCATTTTGCGCTGGGCATCGTCTCTCAGCGTCGGGCTCCACAGCGCCGCCATCTGGTTACCTTTGCGCATTTTTTCTGATATATTTGGAAGAGATGGTTTTGGGCAAATACAAATGCAGGAGCTTCTGCGCTGTTTTTGTTCCCTTTAGAAGGGAATGTTTATTAATCTGCTCTGCGTTTCTCTCCCGAGATGTGAAATATACCACTGCGTGTAGGCTGAGGATTGATGATTCAATCGCTTCAAAGGCTTTGCCACCAAGAAAACATTCTTTCTTTTTTGGGCTTTTTTCCCCATCTGAGTCACAGAAAGCAAGAAGTCTGATAGGGCCTTATAATTTATTCCTGGGAAAATGTAGGGGAGCGGTGAATGGAAATGGGGTCGGATGAGGTTGTGAGCATCGTCCACGGGTACGCCAGAGCGAGCCGGATGAGGCTGTATGGCATATCGGGCTTGATAAGGCCGCGCACATCGTCCGCGCGTACAGTGGATTGGGCCGAATGAGGCTACGCGCATCATCCACAGGTACGCCATAGCGGGCCGGATGAGGCCATACTCCTCTCCATTTCCCCGGATCAGTGCTTCCTTGCCTCGGGTCCGTAATGCTGTATAGACATATCGGCACAGGGCGAAAGCACTGGGGGCAGACATAAGGTCTGCCTGGCCTCCCTCTGACCCCCAGCACTGTTACAGGCCATATATCTTACTCCTGCGAATCCGTGTAATTGGACTGGACAGAAATGAAACATTAACCAGTCTAAAGGACTCCATGTGTCATATACTGTAGAGAGCCTACAAACTAGCATGAGAAAAAAAAACATCTTGTGCAAAATATACATTTTATTCTTTGGGACAGTCATTATTATTGTTTTTTGTGGGAATTTTAGATGAATCATTAAATAATGTGATACTATAATAATTAGTGCCAGTGAGTGACAATTTCCACAGATTTATAAGCAAGTCATAATAAATCCATCCATCCATCCACCCTCTATAACCTCTAATCCAGTACTGGAGCTCTTTGAGCCTGAAACCGATCCTGGAAAGCACTGGTACCAAGGCGGGGGACACCCTGGATGGGATGCCAATCCATCGCAGGGCACATACACATACTAAGTCTTTTGAGAAGAGGTGAAAATCACACACCCAGATTTCCATTTCAAAGGCATGGAGGGCATGCAGACTTGCGCAGAGTTGAGGAAAAGAGTCAAACCCTCAATCCTGTAGGTGTAAATTGAATTAAATTTATTTTGTATAGCACCTTTCAGAACATAGTACCCCAAGGCACTGTATATGGGTGTGTTGATAGAATAAGACAGAAAGAGGGAAAAGGGAGGCCAAAGAAATGAATGAAAGAAAGAAAAAAAGAAAGAAAAGACAATGGAAGAGAGGAACCAAAAACTCCCAAGTAGGGTGGAAAAAAAGCCCTCTGGGGGTCCAAGATCAACTGGCTGCCTAACCCCCCCAGGCATGCTAACATTATTGAAAAGCCCTTCGCTACCCAATGGCCCACCACTCCACCCTTAATGACAGACAATACACTGTTATTTATGCGTCTCTTAGAAACTGTATTGTCCAAAATGGTATGGACGGAGCTTTTTGTTTATCCAATTTATTTGCACTTGGCTAGTCCACTCCCTCTTTGAGGCAACATCATTGCCATGCCATTCCAACTGGAGTGAATCTGTTTTGTTCTGGAAATCTATAGAACATTCCAGAAATCCCCTGTCAGAGTTCTTCGGCTTTTTCTGGATTATTTTTCATTTCATGCTGTTGAAAATATATTTTGTGGTCAGAGTTTTTTTGTGCAAATTACACGGTGCCTGAGACACTGCAGCGGATTAGGAAATTAATCACTGTGTCGAATTTAATAGCTTCCTGGGCAAGTGTGGAGGAAGCCAGTGGCGTGTTGGGCTGCTGGCCACTGGGGGGCGTCCTTTAGCATCAGCACGATTCCACAGACAGCTTATCACTGCCTCCTTCATGATGTCACCTTATAGCTGCCCTCCCCCCTCCCTGCCAGCTCAAAGCAATAGGGACGGCAGCTCCATCTAAAGATATAATGAAACGCCCATTATCAGATATTACAGCAAACCGTATGTATATGTCATTTCTTCATCTGGAAAGAACTTTTTCAGCGTACGCATGTTATAAGAGATCACTAGTGCACAATCACTCCGACGGTTCTTTAAGAAAATAATAATTCTGAGCTTGTTAAATAGGTGACTCTACATTCACAATTGAGTGATGTGGTATCTTTTTAACAGAGACTTTTAGGCTGCACAACTGTCTTGTCAAAATAAATCTGTTTTGTCCTTAAATACCAGAAATGTATAGAACAGGTGTCACTGTCATTTGAGCTTTGATTTAATGGCCCGTCAAATTAAAACCGCAAACCTCGGCTGTACATTACTGACACAAATATGGCTTTCTACGCCTATGACCCACGTTCTATTTTCTCTGTCCCGTTTATCATAAAAACAAACTCTCTGATAAGCCTCAGTGAAGCCACGCGCGTCATCAGCGGAAATGACAGAGAGGCAAGGATTGTGCCTTTAAACACCTTCAAAAGATGAAAAAAAACAGAAAAGGAGAGAGCTGGAAAGTAGGGCAAAATCTCTGGAGTGTGGGCCCCGTGAATAATTAAAGTAATATTCATTCGGCTGGATTACACTCTGAAAACAAATGGAGTTTATCTCACGGCTCCTATCAGCAGCTTCAGTCCGGCTAAATAATTAAGCGGAACGGCATGCTTTTTTGGATACAGTACTACATAAAATGTTACCTATGTTCTGTTTTCTTGAGGCCAAAGAATGAGCATCTGGCAGCTTTCATAGTTATAATATTATCTGATTGTTCCCTGGGAAGAGTTTGGGGAAGAAAAGTTAATAGGAGAGGACAGCTTTTCTGTAAGCCTGAATCTGTAGCTGGCGAGACGGGTCGCTGTGCCGGAAGAAGGGCACCCCTGCCCTCCTTCTCACGCCCATCACCTTCTTTGCGGTCACCACAATCACGATGGACCATGTCCCGACGCAGATGGTGGACATAATTACCCAGCAACCGCCTCCTTAATATCATGGTGAAGCTGAAAAACGGTTCCGTGGAGCGCACCAAAGCAGGCAGACGGGAGATTTGCTGATGGGCCGGGTCCAGCCGGGCCTGGGGCACTCGCGGTATACTGATGATTCGATAACCCATATAGGCCGCCGCGGCCAAGGCAACAAAACGGCATCCCAAAACTTAACGGGACGGCCCTGGGCGTCACTGCACGAGATCTCTGCGCCGAGGCTCTTGTTGCACTCAAATTGACAATCAATACCTCATTTGCTGCGCCTTAGAAAGACCATAACTCCCTCTTCTAACTTGGACATAATGATATAATGCTGAGGAACAGGCCTTAAATCTCTATAATTTCAGTCTCGATGAAGGAATTTTATTGAGCTTGAAAAATAATCCAAACATTTTCATAGAGAGAAGTGAAGGTATTTATGGACACAATATTTACGGCCAATCTACCTCCATTATCCATTAAACTAGCCTTTAAGGTTCACGGTAATTCCCCCTTTATCCATCCCCCCCCCCCATCCCCGAAAGGAGATTGGCCCTCGGCCAGCTGACTCTACATCTCCCTGAGTCTGGGGCATTCTGAGGATCCAGTAAGATTTCCAGAGGTGGTTGAGGGATGATCAAAGGTTTCAGCCACGCATGTGTGCATGCAGATTTCCCAGAGAGGATAACGTTAATCCGCTCCGGAACCTCCGTCCCTTGAACGCGTCCCGAATGTCTAAATTATAGGCTGATAACAAGCCACTCTCTGTCACTGAGAGAATTTCAGCTGCAGGGCCCAGAGACGGACACATATTTTTAGCGTGCCTGAAATAGAGCGGGCTAAAAGCAGCAGGGTCGCCTTGGCGCTCAGATAAAGGATGACCCGCGGGCTGCTACATCAGCATCGGGGCTCCGGAAGCGCTGCTTTGGAGGAGATGTCTGCCTGCATTATTTACATTGCTGCTGCAAATCTCTGCAGATGGTTGTCCATATGTACTGTAGACCCAACTGTAATTACACGGATTTCACATGAGCAAAGCAATTAAAAAAATGATCCCTGGAATTCAAGGTTGAGCTTTTGGGAGGCTGTTGAGGTCCCCACCCATTTAAGGGGGTCCAGGAGGTTATATTGGCTCATTTTGATTATCAGGGGGGTTCCCTCATAATTTATGCCCATACTGGAATTGCTCCTCTTCCTCTCTGGCTCTTTTTGCCTCTCCCCGCCCCTACTGACCATTGTCCGTAGCACGGCAGTACTTGCAAGTCACACTATGTCATTTAATCACCCTGCCACCTCTGCTCTCTCGGATTTAAAACGTCAGTCTCTCCTGTTTGTGTTGATTTATTTTCTTTTGTTTTGGTCACTGGTCTGCATTTTTGGCAGGTAGGAAATAATGAGCCACCACAGAATATACATTTGACAAAGTAGCGATCGAAAGACTCCATTCGGACTATCAGAGATCTAGCGGAAAGTAGCCGCTGCGATGCTACCTACCCGTCTACTCCTGCTCCAAGCGAGACCTCGCGGGAGGGGGCACAGATGGGCCTTTGATCGTGGGTCTGTTGGTTTCATGTCAAAACTTTGCGGGCAAGTGGCACGATGTGTGCGAGTCACACGACCGGCTATGAATATTCAGCCCACGTCAAGTCAGTGTGCAGTTTTGGGTTATCTTACCTCTGACGCCTACTACAGGAGGATTGGCGCCATGACAACACACTAAAAATTAAAATATTGTTAGGTGGCAGGAACACTCCTTATGGGGGCATGTGTGGCTCAGTGAGTTAGGATGCTGGTCCTGCGATTAGAAGATTGTTGGTTCCAATCCTGTGGTGGCCAGGATGATTTCACAGTTAGACTCTTAACTCGCAGTTGCTCCAGGACATCACTTTGGATAATATTACCTGCTAAACAAAGACAACATCTTGAAATGATATCAGATGACTTTCTACCTTTCCTGATCTTATTCTTGCTGTCTCACATATATGAAGGTGTTTCTTCCCTAGCAGTAAAGCTTTCCAAAGCTTGATTGTCGACCCAGTTCTCAATCGTAGCCCTTCTGTGGTCTGGCAGCTCATTTTCTGCCTATTCCTTCCTCCGAAATTATTGTACTTTGCTTTCCCTCTTCCCATCTCCTTTTGTTACTCCTGACGCTTTTGCTTCTCTTCCCAGAATCCCTTGCCTCTGTTCGTCCCTTTCTACCTGCAGCAAATCTTACAGGTGTACTTATATAAAATAAGTACTTCTTTTATTTTTCATAAGAGGGGGCCAACAAAAACATTGCGATCGCACATCGCAACTGTGCTGTAATCAAACAAATAGGCAAAACACAGCGAACAAATTCCCTTCCCCGACACAAGCTTACTTCACATGTCACAGGAAGGAAATGTTTCATGAAAAGGAAATGTTTCAGTCAAACGCTGCGGGGTTGTCATGGAAGTAGACGTGGAATGTAAACGTATTTTCCTGTCTCTTTAGTTCCTCGCCTCACTTTAAAAAAGTTTAACAGAAAAAAAATGGAAGTTAGTGCTTCTGGGCTTGGAATTCAGGGGAGCAAAAATAGAGGTACCTTGAATTTGCCTGTGACCGTTTTTTTTTTTTTTTCCCCAAAAGCAGGAGCTGTTTGGATTTGGGGTTTCTGAGGGCTGTTTATTTCACAAGGTGAGGAGTGAGGGCACGGCTGCTCCCGCCAGCTTCTGATAAGCATCCTATTTCAGGTCGAGCAAACAGCTGAACTCGCCGTGTCGCGGGGGGGAGGGCACCACGGCTCATGCATTTTTCAAATGGCGGCCACCACCCCCCCGCAGCCTCTGTCGCCAGGCGTTCCTTTGGTGCCGTTCTGCGATCCGATCTGCCAAGCAGAGCACCTCAAAAGCCTCTGGCTCCTGTTAACGGGAAGGGAATTCGCAAGAGGGACTGTGATCCAGCCAGACAGACAGCATTCCAAATAGAAACTTCCGTAGGGGAATATGGCCTGGCTGCCCCGACTCCTCTTGACCTCTGTGAGATTCTGTTAGGCTGTAAGGGGGTGGGGGGGGGGGCACTTCGCAATGATATTCGCAAGCAGAATACTGATCTGTGACTGGCTTTGACGTGTAATATCTCTGGTAGACCCCCAGGAGCTTGCCAGGTATACATGGATGACCATTACACACGTAACAACCAGGTACTGTTGGACCATGTGAGCAGGTATAGTATATGTCCAAAAGTATGTGGACACCAACTTGTCCAACATCTCATTCCAAATCCAGGGGTATTGATATGAAGATGGTCGGGCCCTTTGTTGCTAAAATAGCCTCTACTCTTCTGGGAAGGCTTGTCAGAACATTGCAGGTGGGATTGGCGGCCATTCAGGTTGGGTATGGATGTTGGGTGATCAGGTCCCGTTCTGGGACCTTGTGTGACCGATCACATTTTTACCTTCACAATCATCTCACTTGCAGTTGGCCAGGGCTGCTCTAGCAGGGCAGAAATGTGGCAAGCTCACCTGTCGGAAAGATGGCGTCCGACGATGGTGCCAAGTGGAAAGTCACTAACCTCTTCTGCTGATGATGTTTGCTGCAGGAGACTGTGTCACACTGTGCTTAATTACACACAGTGTCAGAAGTAGGTGTGGCTTAATCAGGCAATTCCTCTAATTAACATGGGTGTCCACATGCTTTTGGCCGTATAGTATATTTGTCTTCCTGGAGAGACCTCGTGAACACATTTAGCACCCTCCCTCAGCATCATGGATGCCTATCATTGAAAGACAGGAGGGACATGTCAGCATATTGCATTGGATGGAGTCTAGGAAGCCCTAGATCTTGGAAGATCATGGGCTGTTGTTGTTTCTTGCAAACGAGGTTAAGATCCCTCTACGCCTCGCTTCACTCCGACATGTCACTTCACCTCAGTCCACCTCAGCTCTCATATCACCGCCAGCCCACCTCCATGTTTCTCAAAGGATTTCCGACACGTTCACATGTCGACGGGATTCCAGCGCAGGCTTAAACTCTCCAGGTCCCTCTGCGATACGGGTCGGGCCTGTGAAGCCAGCCAACTCGCGGGAGATGCCAACAAAAGGGGGCAGCTTATCGGGCCAGAGCTGCCAGTGCGATCTGGTCTGAGTTAATCCCGGCAATTTGATTCGGCATCCGGCGCGACGCTTCAAATTTGTTGATAGCAAACTGTGACTAAAATGATTAACACCAACGGACTGTTTGAGGATTTTTTTGGGCACACGGGGATAGGAATTAACATGCGGCGAAATTTGATGAAGCTGTGTGTATGTGCGCCTGCGTGTGTCAGGGGTTGATGATGATGAATGTCTTCGGAAACGTGAGAAAGCTCGGCCCAGATTGCGTCTTTTCTCCTTACTGACCTGGGAGGAAGGTGCAAAGCTACAATAATGGGATGGTGCGCAAATGGTCCTCCATCTGTTGTTGCTGATGTGGCCTATTAAGCTGCTGTTTCGAGGCTTTGCTATGAGAATAATCCTGCCTGAGCAGCCGTCTCATTAGAAAGTAACCTTGGGCTGGCTCTGCCTTTCTCATCCCAGGCTCCTTCTCTTTAGCATGGATTCATTGTGCATGTAACTGGCACTCAGGGCTAACCACCATTCCAAGTCCTATAGAAGAAGTGGGCTATGTATGCATAACTCATTGTACATAGCTGGCTATTAAAATTCATTCTTACCATCCCTCGGCTCGTGAAACATCCGTATTTACCGGATATTGCCGCTCTGTAGCCGAACATGCGTGACGCCTTGAGCGGGAGCCTGACAGACACGGGATAACGCACCATGAACCAGGGGGGTGTCATTTGGAGGATTCTGTAATGAGTGGATTACTTGGCAACTTGTGTTCTGTGTTTTATTAGTGGGCTGCTCTGGCGCAGAGGGGAGCAGGGCATTGCGTCTGGCTGTTTGAGCCGACTGACTTCGCCTGGGTCATTTTGTTGACTTCAGCTGTTGGTTTGGCGGTATCGCTCAGCACCAGCGATTTCATTCCTTTATTTTTATTTGTTTGTTTTTCTTTCCCACCCCCAGAAGGCCCGGCAGACGGCTTGGAGGTAGGAAAATACCCAAACAGGAACGATAACTGGAGTTTGATGGGTTGTAAGAATGATGTGTTTGTGTTGTCCGATAGCAAATTGACAGTAATAGGCAAATCTCAGGGTCTTAGCTGGGGGCTGTGCTACAGTATTTCTGTTCTTAAAGGTTTACTTCACCTTGATCAAACAAATCAGATATTTTAGTTTCCAAATCTGTATCATGTTCCATGGCTTTTGCAACCTAAAGCATTTTCTTGGTGTCCTCTGGGCTTTTTAAACCTCTTTTAAGGACATTTTCATTCCATCCCCAAACTGGGGTGCAGGAGCACTTGTTTAAATATGTATATAGGCTTTCACTGACAAACTATCTGTACATTGCAAAGTGTGATAAACGAGAGCAGCACCTTCCTGTGTTTTCCTGTCTGCGTCTTGCTGGTGGGTTTGCATTAATGTTACCTGAGGGTTTCCCCATTATTGGTACACATTAATTTGCATGATTGCCGGCCCGGTTCAGGGTTGCATCACAAGAGGCTGAGAAACTATGGGTTAATGTAGATTATCAAAAATAATAGGAAGGCAATGTTAATTTACTGGCTGAAATTCCATTAACAAAGATGTAAGCATGGCTGCCAAAAATAAGAAAAATATCTTATTACTATGGTTATTTTTACCAGACCACCATTGCTCACCTCCGCCAAAAGTTAATCTAGCACATTTCACACACCAGAAAATTAGATCTGTGGCTAACAGGAGATGATCCAAGAGGAGCTGTGTCAGAGGTACCTAATGTTAGCTTCTAAGTGAGCCTAGCATCTGCTTCCCTGTCTCTTCTTCCAAGAATCGTGTTAATGGTCTTATTATGTCTGCGGTGTCAAGGGCCTGCGTGCTTCTTCCCTGGACCTTACTATTAATCTTTGAAGAAAAATCTAGTCATTTCAAAAATTTTGTCGCTTGTGATCGGTTCAAGTGGCCCACATTGTGGCTTCATACCTCCAGGGCTGAGGGTTTGACTCCTGCCCTTGCTTTGAGTCGGTTTTTTTCCCGCGGCCCATGATGGCCAGATCAACCGGTACAGCTAAATTGCCCATAGTGTGTGATAGCACGTGTGTTTACTTTTTGATGTACTTTTGGCAAGTGCCCAACCTCTCGGGTGGAAAATGGATGGATGGATAATATGAGCAGATACCCGTGGCGGGAGTATCAGGGGGTGATATCTGCCCTCCCCTGCTGCTAATGCTCTGATTGACAAACAGAGTCGTGGATTATTGTCTGGCATTTCTGGCGTATGATTAGCAGCAAGAGGCTCTATATGTGGAGTCCACAGAGGAGCTCAAAGGGCATGTTTTGATGGGAATTAAAATAAACTATCACGTTCCCTGGGATCTGTTGTGGAGTCAGATAAAGTACCAGAGTTTTGTAAAGCGTGTCAGCTTGTGAAATTCATCGGGGGCGACACGCGCACGGGCAGTGCTCGCTTTGTCCTCGCAGGAGTCAGGGTTTAAATGGGAAATTTAAATTTCAAGGGTGGTTGTCAAAGTGTCCTGCGGGACCTGCAGGTCGCACCGGAAAAGGAGGAGGGAAAAAGCCGCGCATTAGAATTCCGAAGTGAGCGCTGCTGAGAGAATCCGCACAAAAGGAATGATCACAAGGTAGAAAGAAAATAGATGTCTGGGTCCGCAGTGTAATTGTGTTGGACCTAAATCTGACCTATTTATAGTGCACAATTAAGAGGTAAAACTTTTAAAAATGGAAATCTTAACCATTCACACACACAAGTTTATCTGTGTGAGTGATGTCCTAATGACATTTTGTTTGAAAATGGTTTGAAACTCCAGAATTCTTTACGGGGCCTTTTATTTTAGCTATCAGGGGACTCTGTCGGTAATACCAAGGTTCTGGCAGAATCCCTGTGATCTGGAGACACTCCGGGGTGGGGTGGGGGGGGGGGGGGGTGATATCTAGGCGTGGGGAATTCGAAG
>JAAGVU020000036.1:13516685-13538157 GCA_011763525.2 Mormyrus iriodes | reverse complement strand
CTCATCTGGATAGTTCATTGCTGTGACCTATTGGGAAGTGTTTCCTATTTTCTTAATTCGCTTTGTTTCTGCTCTCTCTACACGCCAGCAGTGTTGATTCTGGTGTTAATGGTACACAGAAGATCAACGGGCACAAGGGAAGGTGTACTTTGGGTGTACCTGCCCAGGAAATACTCCTGTGTAACCTGGCGGGGATGTCGGACAGGCAGAGAGAGGAGAGAGATGCCACTGTGGAAGAAGAGCGGTCCCGTTGGAGGCGGGGGTGGGGAAGAGGGGCGGAGACGGTACAAAACAAAGTGAGATAAAAAGGCCAGGCAGGTTTTACAAAGGAAGCAAAAATAATGCACGAAGATTTTACACAAAGTTTTGGCGCTATACCTCTGCTGCACGTAAACACACACGTCCACGAAACACAACAAAAACATAAAAACAATGTTACAGACAGTGGGGGGGGGCATTTACCACTATAGAGCTTCAGCTGCCCAAGCAGGGCCCACGGAGCAGGGCATGCTGGGATAGGAAGCTGACTAAGCACAGCACTGCCGGCCGTGGGTCACAGAGGAGAAGGGAAGAGATCCCTCCCAATTCCACAATGTTTACCTTCTCCATAAGAGAAGTGTGTACATTCAGGATGAAAAACTATCGGACACATACTATTCCTGATCCTGGTGTGGCCCTAATGCTGGAGGTGGGTGGGGCCAGAGGTGGGTGGGGCCGGATGAGGGTAGGCTTACCTGTGATGGAGCGCTGGATGAACATGGGTTTGTGGGTAGGTGGAGGGATTGCAGCGGCAGCAGGTGCAGGGCCTGGAGACTCGGGGGGGTCCACCTCAGTCAACCTCTCCATGGCCATCAACACGCTAGACAGGTCCTGCAGGGGCATGTTACCCAGCTCCGAGGAGAAGGGGCTGGGAGGGTTCTCCAGAGACATCAGCCAGCTGGTGTTACCTGGGTGGGGATGCACATGCTAAAGTCCGTCATCTGTGGTACTCCATGTCCATCATGAGGGCCTCCTGGCTCTGCTCTGCTCATCACTTAAGGTGGCTGGCTAAGCCCATGGGCATGGCACCGATCCCCACCTGAGGGCCTGCGGATGAAGATCTCAGCCCAGCCCTGCGTAAGCGCCGGCACGAAATCGGGCAGGCTCTGCTTGTCCCGGGGCGGTGCCCGCTGTGGCGCCGTTGTGGTCTCCTCACAGCGCAGGGATCCAAGCCCATCCAGCCCGGCGGCAGAGAACTCATCCGAGGGTGAGACCAATGGGCTGAGGCTCTGGGTGGGCCCGGCACGGAGGGCATGGCCGCCTGGGGGACGAGCAGGTAAAGCCGCTCAGTCTGAGCTGTTCCCCCTCTCACCTGGACCATAAACCCCATTAATAACCAACCCGTACCATTAACAACCAACTCGTATCACTGACAAACGAGTACCGTTAAACCCAATTTACCACAAACTGGTACCATTAACAATCAACCCATACCATTGACCCTCATTAACAATCAACTTGTACCTTTAACCCCAATTGATGACTAACTGGTACCATCAACCCCTCCAAGTCACAACCAACCAACACCGGACAGCGGCAGGGCTCAAACTCAGCCCATCTAACAAGATCCTCATCACGAGTCGCACAAAGTGGACGAAATGCTGCAAATGTGAATATGTGAAACTTAGGCTGCTTAACCGGGGTGTGGGGGGGGGGGTCCCAGGGGGGTATAGTCACATCACCGATGCACTGGTCTGCAAGGTTATCCTGTGATGTTTGGACTGGCCAGCGAAGCAAGGAGACAGTGAGACTGGGACAGGTGACGGAACCTACCGGACATGGACCGGACCCGGATCCGTGTAGATCTGCTGACCTGCTGGCCAGACTGTGACTCCAGCTTGGCGGGGGCCTCTTTGGTGAGCCTTGTGTGAAGGGAGGGGTCCGACCTGGGTGGGGGAGCAAAGCAGAGGAAGCCTGAAGAGAGACTGCTGGGAGTGGGAGGGGGTGAGCATGTGTCTGTGTGTAGCTGTGCCTGAGTGCAGGTGTCTATGGGCGCAGAGGCATGCGAGAGACAGACAGAGGCAGAGAGGCACCTGGTCATCTCTGCACCCCCAGGGCGCTCCACCGTGTCCAGCCCCAGCAGCGTCTGCGTGCGCGCTCCCCCGCTTGTCGTGATGGTCACTAACTTGTTACCCACCAGCCAAGTCATGCTGGGCCCCCCCGCCAGCAGGAACTCAGCAATAGGAGACCTGGGGGTGTTGGGGACAGGGATGATTCAAGTGTAGGAAGGCCAGGCCCTGCTGCCATACCCTTATGCTTAAACCCCCCCCCATACAGTAGCGGTGGAACAAGGAAATAAGGACATAAGGAAAAAGAGGGCTGACCTCTTGGGCAGAGCAGAGAAGTTAGAAAAGACATAGCGAGCCATCATATCCATGCAGGTTTCAGTGAGCTCCAGGTGGACAGTCTTCAGCCCATCATCCACCTGCTGCCCTGTCATGCTCTCATCCGCTGAGCCCAGGCTGCTGGTGGTGATGGAGGTGTGCATCCTGCAGGAGGAGCCAGAGAATCTTGGGAGACTGGTTGGGGGAGGGGCCAGGGCTGACCTGCCAGGCCGAGCACCACCTCACGCACGCACAAACACATACAGACGTGCTTGGTACGAGCGAGCCTCGCAGCCCGGCACTGCCGGCTGAGTTTGTGTGGCCTGATCCTGGGCAGCTGGAGGAGTGTCTGTGCCCACTAGAGGGTGCTATAGACTCTTTATTCATTAATATACACATTTAAAATCAGAGCTATGACAATGAGCTAACAACACCAGTGCAGACAAAGACCAAAACATCACACCAACCCTCCTTTCACTACAGCCACTACCCCCGAAAACACCCCTCCACCCTGCCCCAGGATACAGAACATTCACTGGATTTTTAGAGGGAAATTAATTTAGGACATACATATATATCTTTAGATAAAAACTTAACATTGGCTGGGGGCAAAAAAAGGGACCCCCCCCCCACTTTTTCCTATGGAACTTTAACAAATTCCCAGATTATGAAACAACTTCTCGCTCAGTCAATGGGGGGGGGGGGCACAAATGAGGTTGCCCAGGCTGGATCGTACCAAGCGGTGCCTACCACAGCATCCCTCCCCCAAGGATGAAAGTTGGTCTGAGCCTGACAGTTCCTCTTGCCGTGGGGTTCAGCCCTTACCATAGCCCTCACTTCCAAGGTTAAGCCCTACATGCTCTGGACCAGGTCTGGCAGTTACCAGCAGAGGCTGTCAACCACGCCAAGAGGACCTCGACCACGCCAAGCATACACTCACCACACCAAGCGGACGGTAGCTGCTTTCTATCATCGTTAAAGCGTTACCATGGTTACCGCCACCAATTCCAGTAATTTTCCTTTATCGCGGTCAGCAGGGATTGGGTAATGCTTCACCACCTTTCCCAGCATGCCTTGGCACCGAGAAGAGTGAGTGTAGCGCTGGTCACAGTTAATTGGAAACAGTAAGGTCTGGGAGGCTGCTGTAAGGCCAGGCAGAGGGCTGCCATCCCTCCACTAATCACTCTGCCAGTCATGCTGGTGACACACTTCTGCCACCTGCTGGCCATTCAGAGTAAGGTCACCCAGGCCGCCAGGTGCATTTGGAATTTGCATTCTACATGTCCAACTACAAAAGGCAGAAGGGTGTGGGTGGTTAAACATTACCTGCACGTTAGTGCCCTGGGTGCACACCAGGTCAGGAACGGAGACCTGCGGGTGACCGCTCTACAATCAGGTACCGACCGGGATTGCAATGTCTATGCCTTTACTGGGCCCCACGACTGGAACACACCCTGAGGCAACAGGCAAGTCTTAAGAGCTGCAGGGAGGGGGATTCCCCCTAGGTGTTAGTGCATCAAATCCCCGGTGCCCCATCGTAGCCGGTAGCTGTCAGTCAGTGAAAGCACTGCCCACCCCAGATAGCTGCGATACATGCACTGCAAATAGAAAACAAATCTGCAATAGAATGATCATCTCCCAGGCCGTTTTCTACACATTCATCAGAAAAACGAGAAAAGAAGACAAACCTTTCGGAAATCACGCATTATAATCACACTAAAATATTTGAAGTAGATGAGGTCGGATTTAAAAGGCGACATGCAACTAAAAAGAAAAAAACGAATACACCCTTGAGCATGCAGACGCTCTCTGCATCCCAGCCCCGCCCATCGGAGCAGCAGCGGTCCCGCCCAGCACCCAGACGCCCACGAGAGCGGCCCGCCCACAGGAAGCGGCGAGGTCGGGCGGGTTCCCAGGGGCTCTACCTGCGCACCGCGTGCTCGGACACACTGATGCTTCGGGACCGGAAGGCGTCCATCGCCGGAACGCCCCTCAGCTCCTGAACGGGGGAGCTGCCGGCGGGTCGTGGCGAGTTCAGCTGGGCTGGGGACGGCCCAGGGGGGGGGGGGGGTGAGGGGGGGGGTGATATCTAGGCGTGTGGAATTCGAAGCTTGCTTCCTTCAACGAGCTCATTTACTGGGTCATGCAGGGACCACTGCTAGCAGAACAACCTTCCCCGTGGTCCTGAAGAAGTCACAGCATTGGTAATTGAAGGGTATAGCAAAGAGAAATATGATCCTTGCTCTCCAGAGGAATTCGCAAGACCTAATTTACCTTCACTAATTGTGAAATATTACGGGCCCTAATCAAGTGTGTGATAAAACCTCCATTAGTCCCTCCCTGTATAAAATCAATTCTCTCATTTTCTTTTTATTAACATTGTTCCATGTAGCCAGGCATGTACACCACTGTGCACAAGGCAGTTTCAAGGCGTCTTAATTGGAAAGGCTTTGAGCATAATGCATAATGCAGAAACACGAAATGGGCTGTATTTATGCTCCTCTGCGAAGCATTTCCATTTAAGCAATGGGAATAAAGGGCATATGTTTACTGGTGTGTGTGTTTTTTTCTCTCCCGCCACTGTAATTGGTTAGTTCGATGCTATTGCATCTTTCTGTGGCGCCTATTCTATAATGAGGGGGGGGGGCTGAATTTAAGAGCCATTTCAGTGGGAAGCTAGCTGTCTTCAAACAGACACACTTTTGCTTCGTTTTTAGGCTACAAGATAACAGAACTTGAAATTTCTGCTACCAATTATCGCTTGCAGAAGATCTTCCAGAATACCTCCAGCGTCATGGCGAGAGTCGCCTCGTCCCGTAGCCCCCTTGGTTTGAAGGCATTGCCGCAATTTCTGGGACAAAGTTATTTTTATTATTTGTTTGGAGTCACTGCTGTGATAATTAACACCTAACAGTAAATTGCATGCCTCCACTTTGCCATCAACAACAGTATGTGCTTTTTTCCTGAATATTGCACATTTTGTTGTGTCTGCCTTCCATTGCTGTTGGATAATGTTAATTGGATCAGATACTATTGATGTATTTTTTTCACAGTTGATTTTCTTTTGCGTTCACAAGATGTGAAATGGATCGTATATTTATTTTAACTGGATTCTAATGAAAAGAGATGTGAGAAATCAGCAACATTTAAATTGGGATGTCCAGCACACCAGTGCTGGCTCATCTGTCCATCTTCAAAATGTTTATCATGGTCAGTGGTGCTGGGGGGCTTGGAGCCAATTGCAGGAAGCATAGGGTTCAAGGCTGAGAACTACAGTGTTGAATGGCATATCAAATGCATCAATAATCAAACTACTAACAATAACTAATGATCTATTAGTTGTATATATATATATATATATATATATATATATAAGTCTATGAGCCTTTTTTTGATTCTTTCCTTTCATGCTAGCTGGTTTCTCTGGACTAAATCCTCTCACGCATCCTAGAAATGACCTAGACCTCCCATGACACAGTACTGAATGGGAACAAGATTCTCAGTGTTACGGTGTGAATGACACAAGTGCACGTGTGACCGAGACATTTTATTAGCATATTTTCCGGAATAATCCTGTGGGATACGAATGCAGAAACAGACGAAAAATATTCAAGGTCACGTACAAAATTCATTAGAAGATACTGCCGTATGCGACCTGCTCTGGTGTCATGTGTCAGACTCTGACATCATGTGACATATGACATGTGACAGATTGGCTTTTGGTGGCTTGTTGATTTACGCTAACAACTGAAAATCAACACAACAGTTATCACTGTATTTCTCTGGGCACCTTATACTCATCACCGTAGATGATGTAATTCATAGTTATTAATGTTACCAGCTATGCTGGTCGATAGATGTTAAGAAACTGGAAATGAGACCAAAAGTTTGCAGCTCTGAGCCCTAGAGGTGGGAAGCGCTTTTGTAAAAGGGATAAAATACTAATCAGTAATGAATGGATCTTGTTTTGGACACAAATGTCTGCGGAGCAAATCGATAATGTAATGCAATTTGAATGTGATTGAATATAACATTACGAAACAAAGGATTTAATGTAATTACTTGCAAAGCACTGAATGCGATTTGCATTTGAATTCTGTGATTCAGTGCAGCCCCGGCTTTCGCTTTGCTCCTCTGCTCTATCTCACCATCTTTCTTTACTCACGGCTGCATAATGAGCTTCTTCGTCCTCATTGTCTGCACCACTAACCGCTGCACTCTTTCCACGTCGGCCACCGCGGCCTCTCGTGAATATTTAAGGGGGCCAATGTATATTTCATCAGAGCCCCGGCATCGAGCCTGCCCCGCCCCCGCTCCCGCTCCCGCCCCCGCCCCCGCCTCCACGAGGCCAAGTAACACCGGAGGTCATTTTGATCCACCCCTCAGTGTCCGCTTGCTTTTTCACCACCCCCCACACACACGTCGCACTTGCGTCCGTGTTACTGGCCGACGTCTTACTAATTCTGCAACAACATTCTTGATGTCAGCACTGCGAGTTTCCTCACATCGTCAGTGTATAAAATGCGCTATTCTAGTTTGCTGATAACTTCCCAGAAGGTTTATCTTTTGTTTTATAATGTTATTGAGGCCAGGGTGATACTGGCCTAAATGAATAGTGGTTCCTCTTTAAGTTCAAGGAGACTTGATTTCAGTGTTTTAACTTAAAAGGCATTTTAAAAGCAAAACATCTGTTTTGTATGTTTGGCGTCTTGCCATTAATCATTATTCATTGAGTCACTGTCAGTGTGTCTCACTTTATTATCGTTAAGTGTGGGTTTCCAGCCCTGCTTGTCCCAATTCTTCAGATATCACAGCAGACGTGCCAAAAATTATTTACATTTGTTTATTTTTCTGTACCTTTCTTCGAGACAGAGAGATAAGAGCCGCCTGACAGTTTGTCATCGGTTTCTGCTTTTTGTTTTTATGAAATTTCATCATCCTAAACCCTGAAGGTTAATTTACCAAGAAAAAGCACGTGAGGTAAACTTAAACAGCTATTCCAACTGTGCACTCAAATGCTGAATTCGACATTTCCTGGGGACCTCTCCAGTTCCAGTTAGTTTTAAGAAACAAGCTGCCCTGATGGTTTTTGAGTCATTAATAAAATCTGAAAGCACGTTCTTTTGTAGGAAAATCATTGACAAAGTGGAAGAAAAAAAGAGGACAATAGACTTAGTGTAGCAGAACTGGGGAAATTCAAAGAAACTGTAAAAAGGGCTTTGGAGAAATTGTCTAATTGCCTTAGACAGCAGCGCTGGGGCCAAAAGGAGACAGCGTTCAGTCCGTGGAGTTCCTCCTGAAAAGCAGACTCCCAGCCAGTGAATGCGTGTAGGGTAACCGCAACAACAGGCTTACAAAACTAATGAAGTTTAAGTGGTCGTTATTACAGTGCCCTGTATTACACTGATAATTGTATTCTTCGTATTTCATGCATTTCTGCTGTGAACAAATTATTCTCCACTATTCCTTGTCCCCACCTCATAAATATGGAATTTGCCAAATTGTCATTCCTCTGTCCCCTCAGATTAATTATTCACCATCCTCTATAATGATGAACGAGTCCTTCTCGAGCCCCGAACTGTGCCGCACTGCCTTGTGTAACTAAAACGTAAAGAAAAGGTGCCGTGGTGGTTGTCGTTGGCAACCATCAATCCGGGGATCCTCATGCCAGTGTTCGGCGAGGATGGTGCCAAATTCCCCCGCTCGGCAAAAAAAAAAAATGCAATTACACCCCTCTTATAAAATCAAAGCTGGCTTAATACCGATAGGCTCAAAGGAAGTAATTCTGACATTTGGCATTATATGTAATTCTGGAATTGGACTATCATTAAATGTGTTAATGGAGGTATGTAATTTATAACTGGCGCGTAAATATACAGAGGAAAGGGATAGGCTTGCAACTGGGTATAAGGTAGTGGAGATTAAGGGTAATAAAGTCAACAAATTTGTTAGCTTTGTGTGTTAGAGATGAGGTAGAGCCACCTGGGAGAGGCTGTTATTGATCTATGTGTTTTTAATCTGCATGGATTTGTTGGTCACAGTCTACAGTGGAGGGACTTGCTGCAGTCTCTCTGTAGTGGTGGCTGTAGAGTCACGCATATCCAGTTGGGTGAGTTTTAATGTTTGGGTTTGGCACAAACAAAATGGCAGAGGCTGTTTCCTCTCATATCACAACCTAATTGCCTGAAACAAATGGTCGCCGTAATATATGAGTGATAAAGAAGTCAAAAATGAGGGCGTGGCCCTAAATAAACTCTTATCGTCCGTAGCGTTCGTCTGAGCAGAGTGTTGTGCGGCACTGATGACGCCGTACCCGCTCTGTCCGAGGTCGCTCTGCCAAATTACATTTCAGCAAAGGCGAGGATCCAGCAACTTTCCTTCATTTAACTTTAAACCAATAGGCTTTCAGCTTTTCAGATTCAATTCCTTTGTGATGCAACCTAAATTCCAGCCATTTTATATGAATGCTAATGCAGGGTTTTGCTGAGATTGTTGTAAATATCTATATTATGTCTAATTAATAAGTTTTTGCACTTATTTGGAAAAAATGCAGCACTTGGAAAACTTCTATCCATTTAAACGTCAAGTAATAACTGTACCATGTGTAAGTCCGTGCACATTTCGAGGAGACATTTCGAGAATTTCTCTCAGCTACTAATCAAACTCAGCCGGAGAACATGAATGTCCCTGGTCATTTTGGTCTTGTTCCGGCTGTTCTCGCTGCATGTCATCTCCACCCTCATCTCCACCTCTGTTTTTCAGGGTATGATGTCCTAATGTGAAGGGTCAGTAAACTCACCCTAGCGGTCAGGTGCAATTGCCTGTGGTGGACTCCAAGCCAAAGATAATTTACTACCATTCATATAAGTATTCCTTGCCTACTGAAACGAACAGCCTACAGGTCCCTAATCTTCTGCACCTGAAACTATACAGCAGCAAAATGGTACCAAAAAACTAAATTATGATCATGCTCACAAATGTATAGAAACTATAGATGCTTTTAAAAGTTTTATACCATTTATTTTTCCAAATAACCCTTTTTTATATATATGTAGGCTTGTCCTGTATTAAGTTACTTTTTTAGTGTTTTTCAAGCGCTAGATTTTTAATACAGATAAAGACTCTGTCATAATAAGGTGAAATCTTCTCTGTGGGTGTTTTTTTTTCAAACTGGAAGAACATTTAATTATTTTGGACACAGTCTTGACAAATGATGAAATAACAGAGGCTGGTGACCAAGGTGACCATCGAGCTCAGCATCTCGACTCTGATATGTTATCCCCTGCCCATCAATCACCTAGGGGAAAGTGCTGAAGTATTCAATCAAGCACCACAAACCCCCTAGCCCCCACACATCCTCTGTTGCTCACTTCCGCCCCCTGCTGTTGAAAAACCAGCCTTAGCCCCGGTTCCTTACTGATATCTTGTTGATGTTCCACCTCAAGTAATTCATGATTCCCTTCTGCCACCCCTGGACATGTTTGGAAGCAAACGTGCTCAGAGCCTTAGAGTAATTTGGGCAATTTTGTGTGCTTTATGGATTTCCGTATGGATCCGGTCTTTGATGGGAGCCAAAGATCACAAGATTATGAATAACCAGCGGGAGATATGAGACTCTTTGAGAGGCTGGTTGTCAGATTGGCCCTGCAGACATGTTGCCAGAAACCGATTTCCGCATGCTGTTGTGACAATGAAAATTTGTGTGTGGGTAACTTCTGCTAGGAAAGTGTGCAAATGAGGGTTAAACGTCAACCTGCAAGCGATGTTTTCTGTACTTATTATGCGGCCGGTGTGATGCCACTAAATAATTGGCTCCCACTTCAGTATATTCCCTGTTCTCATAAAAAATTACAGCAAATGAAGTTAATTGAGAAGATGGTGACAAATGTGACTCAGTCAAAATAAAGGATTAAAGTGGACTTACAGTCTTGTCATAGTGATACTATTTCCGAATGCTGTGCTTTGGGGCCCTTTAACTCATAATTAAAGAAGTACATTATACGCTATGCTTATTGGACAGAATGAAAGGGGTATTGAGACGATCTACGATACAAAGTGTCCTGAAGAGAAAGCGTGTCATTCAACATTACTGACCAGAAAAAAATCACCCCGTCTTCGATAATTGTTTATTGCAGTGTTTCCCAGCCCGGTCCTCGGGGACCCCCAGACGGTCCACGTTTTCGCAACCACCCAACTCCCTGCCAGGCAGGACACATTTTTGTTTGGGAGCTGTGAGGGAGTAAAAATGTGGACTGTCTGGGGTCCCCTAGGACCGGATCGGGAAGCACTGGCTCATTTAGTGACGGGTTGTGCTGAGACTGGAGCCCGTACCGGGAAGCAGAGGGCACGAGGCAGGGGACCCACTGGATTGGGATGCCAGTCCATCCTACTCAGAGGACAGTTTAGAAACTCAGATTCACCTGAACTGCCTGCATGTCAGTAGGAAAACCTCAGAGAGAGAGGGAGATCATACATATTCCACACACAGAGCTGGGGCCGGGAAGCAGCCCACGATCCTGGAGGTGTGAGGCCGTAGTGCTGCCCGCTCATCCGCTGTGCCGCCCGCAAGGTGGAAAATGAACCCTGGGCTTTTTAATGAAATATAGAAAAATATCATTTGTATACTGCATCAACATGTGGACCAGAGGTAGGAATTCTCAGTCCTAGCCAGATTTAAAGTGTCCCCACTTTGCTTAATCTCATTGCTCAGTGGTATGATTGAAGTCAGAATTAGGACAGTAAGTGACCCCAGCGGTAAATCCGTAGCATGTTTTAACAGTGACTTTAAAGCCTTGAGACCAGCACCCCACCCCACCCCACCCCCCCCACTGCCTGTAACTGCCTACCTCGGTCAAAGCCTGACCTCACTCGAAGTCGATTCAAAGCAAGGATGAACAACTGTCTGAACTGCTAATTCGGCTGCGGTGTGCTGAGGAGAGGTGGCTCTGTGGCCTGCATAAATATGTGGGGAAAATGCTTAACATTTCAAACGGAAAAAAAAAACACATGCAGCTTTAATATATTGCATATTAGCACAGTACACCTGGAATATTTTTCTGAAATATATTTTGGCGTATTGGATAGGGTTAAATTTATAATATATGACTATATATTTTTTTATTTATATGCTACATACTGTTAGGCCATTTTAAAATATATTCTGAGCATTAATTTTCAAATGCATGACGTGATAATTCTCTTCCGTGTGGCCTGGTCTCTTTGCGGCCAGTCTGGCTGGATTCCATCCCTTCCCCTGTCCCAGGACGGCTTGGTTACTGGGACCAGCAGTTGGTCGGGTGCCCAGAATGGCACCTGCGCAGCCAGCAGGCACCAGCTGCCCTACAAGAGACCGGCACAGCGGGCACAAGGAGAGAATATTACCGGTCATGCACAAGAGGCACTGCTGTGAGCAGGAGGTGAGGGGCCCCCCGGGGCCCTCACTGAAGGGCCACTTAAACCGTCATCTCCGTTACCTAGCTCTCCGTGAGAGAGGCCGGCTTCCTCCCTGCTACGCCCTCAGCATCCTCACAGACGCAAGAGAGCGCTGCTGTCATGGGGCATGTACTGCCTGCTGCTTCATGCTGCGTCTTCCTCGTCCGTCTCCCATAGTTCATGGCGTGCCAGCGCCTTCCAGATTTCACCGATCTTTCTACGTGCCGAGTCTCAGCAGCACAGTGGACGTTGAGAGCTTATAGAACTGGGTTTTCGTCAGGGTGGGTTTGGTCATGCATCACCAGGACATGTAACACAAAAGCCGGAGCACGGTCATTATCTATCTGCATAATGACGAAAGACAAGTAGCCTCAGTCCTCCAGGGCTGGGGGTCTGTGCCCCAAGCTGCCGCTCATGGGAGTTTTACTTGCACAAATATGTTCTAGGGGCAGAACAAAAAATGATTGGTTCGCAGAGATAACCAGTCAGATGTCTTGGTCCCACCTCCTCTAGTTACTTGGACCCTCCTCCTCTACAATCTAATTGGTTTCAGAACCAATCATTTTCTCATTCTGCCCTCAAGACACTTTTGTGTGAGTACTCAGCACTGGCTGAATCTGGCTCCAGGCTACCTGTGACCCAATCCTGGATTTTTTTTGTTTGCTATTTGCACAATAACAGGTCTACGGGAATGCTTTATTGTTCTTCTCTCACTCTCTTTTAAGACATGCAAAGGTGGGAATGAAGCTTGTCTACCATTTAGCCAAAGTTGAGTCACACACCATCAGCTAAACCATTCATGACAAGGATGGGATTCAAACCAACAAATGGAGAGCACAAGCCTATCACCTTAACCACTTTGCCAACTTCCCTCTATATTACCTCATCTAGTTCAGCTCTGGGAACTGTGGGGCTAACTGAGTGGAGTGAAGCACTCAGTACAAAGGACAGAGCTGTCGCATCATGTGTGTGAATTCACAGGCCAAACTGAGGCATGGTGTGGTGACCTCACTCCTCTACATCATCATGATGAAGAAGCTTACCTTGGCATCATAAATACTAAATAAATAAATGGGTATTTGCATGGAATGGCTTCTCCTCCAGGGCAGTCTTTTTGGTACACCTGTTTATTAATGCTCCTTCAAATAGCAAATCATGTGGGTTGAACTCAATATATAGTTAGCACACAGAAGATTAAGAGGTTCAGTTACTGTTTGACTAAGCATTTAGCCTGCTGAGGCACGTGATCTTAATGATTTTGAAGGTGATGTAACTGTTGGTTGTGGTTGGCGTTCCCTGCCTCATGTCCGTAGCCTCCGGGTTACGCTCCGGACCCCTGCGACCCTGAATAGAACAAGTGGATAAAGAAAGTGGATGGATGGCTGGATGGATGGGTGGATGGATGGATTGACGGATGGATGTAACAGTTGGTGTCAGATGTGGTGTTTTCAGAACCTCAGAAACAGCCACTTCCTGGGATTTTCTTGCACTACAGTGTCAAGATTTTACACAGCATGGCGTGACTAACAAAATACATCCAGAATCACCAAGGTGGCCGACAACACCTTGTTAACGAGAGAGGTCAGAGGAGCATGGGAACGTTTGTTAAAACTACCAGGAAGGCCTCAAGTGCAAAAGTAATAGCCCAGTATAACTGGCGTGGAGAAAGGCTTGTCTGAATGCACCTTGAAGCAGTTCTGGAGGCAGATGGGGGTCCTACTTGGTACTAGTTAGGCCTAACATAGTGCCCGGTCTGTATGTGTGTGTGTGTGTGTGTGTGTGTGTGTGTGTGTATAACTGAAAATCCAGAAACGATTTAATGTGTGAGCATTTCATGGACATTGGTGTGATTCTGAATTTTGTTAAAGTGCTGTTTTGGTGGATTATACTTGTAAAGCAGGAAAAAAGACTATTTGAGAAGATTAGACTTCTCTTGATATGCAGATAATATTGGACTCCATGGCTTGACTCGCCTTGTTCTGGCAGACTCTTCTGATGGGCTGCTTGTCTGCTTTTTTGCTAGATTTAATAGGGTATTATGTCTACCTCCTTCTTGACGAGGAAAGGGAACAGACTGTGTGTGTAACCTGAGTATTATTCCTGAAACATTAGTCTGGGATACATGCAAGTCACTGCTGAAATCGGTTCTTTTTCTGTTGTTCAAAGGTATCTGCAGCCTCTGACTACTGGGATTGAATTTAGTAACTCTGCAGGAGGTCTGAGGAGGCATGGGCTCACGCTGTGCTGTCCCTCAAGGCCAGTGTTGTCTTGTGAGGTTTGAGTGCCTGAACAAGCTGGGGTCGAGCTGTGTAACTGTTGTCAACAAGATCTGTACAAGCAGTGGATCGTCTGTGTCAAATGTGTGTATTCAGTGTTGTGCATAACTCATCTCCTGTGTGGGGCTTCCTGTGTTTGTGCAAAAGCGATGCTGATGACTGCCTTTTAGGACTAGACTAATCAAGATAAGTATAGTGTTGCTGTGTATTGATATGCTATGGACCAGCAGCTCAAGGTGCCTCCTGCCGTGTGCTTCTGGGATGGGCTTCAGACCTCCTGTAGCTATGTACTCAATACATGGTTGGAAGCTGGATGCAATGGATGGATTAATATTTGCAGGCTTATTTAGAAAATCCAGGAAAGATTTACCTTGTGAGTATTTTATAGACACGGGTCCTCCTCTGAAATTTGGCAAAGTGCCGTATTGGAGGACAAAAGTAAAGAGTAGACAGCACTGGGGTAGATTAGACCCCTCCTCGTCTTGAGATATATTACCAAATGCTTTGCAGCTTAGCCGACTATAAATAAACGTACCTTTTATTTCGTGTGCTCTTCTTCTTTTCATCTCCCATAACTTTTCATGACAGGGAAAAATAAGCGAAAGGGGTTGTGTTTATCGTTCGTGTTGCCGTCGACCACGTTTTGGCCTCATTGTTCATTCCGTATGAAATCAGTCTGTTTATTCATTTTATTAGCATCTATTAATGTTGCTGAAATCTTTCATATTTCTACCATGAAAACTGTTTTTGTCATTTTTCCAGAATATGGGACAATTCAAAGAGGAACACCGTTGTAGGGTTACAGACAGCGGCATGAAAAATTAAAACCCAGCAAGGAAAATACCATTGAAAAGAGACAGATACCCTCGTTTGAGTTATAATTTATAACGAGATGCGGCAGTTGCTGGCAGCTCTACTAACATGACTTTTTAACTGGTTTGTGACAGACCTGTTGTAATTTGCTGTGTTTGTGACATGTTTACCATGATGTACTAAAGATGTTAAGTAATTCAAAATGTATCCAAAATTATATTTCATAATTTAAGGCTTCACGGGATTGTTGGGGTTGCTGTCGTATAGCTCAGAGAAGACATTTCTGCACAATGAATTTCAGTTATTTCTTTGTTTCGGTTCATGAAGCTGTATTATTTTTGTCTTTATGGATTATAAACTTATACATTTCTGAGTAGACAGGGGATTAATTCCTGTCAGTAAATCAATTAGTCAACAAGCGTGTAATTATGAACCTGTCTGACAGCAGCCCTTAATCTAGTACTGGTGCGTATCGGGAGAACTTGACTGATTCCTGGACAGGAGATGATTTTGGGATGGGATTGTTGATTCCCGCTCCAGGCTGTAGGCAACAGAGGATTTCCATACAAATGAATTTAAAATGAAGCAAATAAGTAACACCACATTTATACATTCCAATATTTTCCTTTTAGGAACAATTAGAAGAAGGTTTTCAGTGACATACATCCGCTTCCATAATCGCTTATCCTCTATGGCAGGGGGTTCTCAATGTCTGGCCTTCAAGTTAATCCAGACCCAGCCAAAAATGCACCTTGTGAATCAATACGGTTAACGAAAAAAGGCTTAACATGGTATGAAGTGCAAAAATACACATAGAACCACCAAATTTCACACACAAACTTGTCATAATCACATCCCTCCCCCCATGACAGTCAGAACAATCTGTTGACATTAAACGAGTCATTAAATTAAGTTTCCATTTTTGTTATATATTGATGTCTATAGGGAAAGTTATTGTTAACTTATTAAAGTTCACGAAATGCTGTTTTGTCATTGATGAAATAGTTCCTGACCTGTGACTTTGAATAGAAATCTGATGTGGGCCTTTCATTCAAAATTAGAGAATCTACTCTACGGGGTTGTGGTGGACCTGCAGCCTGGCCGAGGAAGTTCCAGGTACTTCCTAAGATGCAGAAGCCCATGCTGATCTAACTACAAATCATCTACAAAGCGTATCTACAAAGCTGAGCTAACTCAAGTCAAATCAGGACATAACTCTCAAAAAGTGTGCACTGATTTCATTTTTTTTGTTCTATTTATTATATGTGATGCTGTCGTCCTGAATGGATGAAGGCACTGCCACCCCCCCACCCACAGTTCAAATGTCATTAATAATACAGGACAGCTGAATTATTTACGCATCTCATGCTGGCCCGAGGCCACGGGGAAAACATATGGGGGCTGACAGCGGTATTTGGTGTCATTCGGCTCTTGGCGGGGGAAGGACAACGTGAAAAAAGTTCCCCAACCCTTGCGAGGCAAGGATCACCGAGCTCTGTCACACAGAAACGGAGAGAGTGAGAAGCCCACGTCCTTAATTAAGCCTGAGCACCAACCGCATGTGCATTATACCGAACACACTGAAAGAGGAGCGTGTTTTAGTAGCATGTGTGACTTGAATGTGTCTCAGAATATATGGTGCACAGAGCCACTGTTCAAAATTATGATGTTTGTGGCATAGAATTGGTAGTTGAAGTTGTCTACTCATGAGCAGAGGACAGGCCTGACCTCCTGGCATCTGGCGCCATAATCAGAGGAGCACAGTGTGGCACACCAATAGTTAGACTAATCACCAGAGGGACCCACTGGTGTGACTCTGTCCCAGCCCTCAAGCCCCATTTCAGAAATAGACCAGACCATAATATGCATGCATTCAGACCCGACACCCAGCACCCCAGACCAGAAGACTTCCCGGCGAGACACATGGCTAATTGCTGGTCAGGAACAGTACAGCAACAAGAGGCCGGAATATCCGTTTCCATGCCCCTGTTGGGTCTGGCATTTGGCGTGGAGTTAAGGGCTGCCATGGGATTGGGGGGGGGGCATCGTAATTTTTGTAGAAAATAATGAGAGTCAAATATGATGTCTGGGTGAGCCTGCATTATAATTCTGCTTCTGTTCGGGCAACACGGAAGGCAGTCAGGAAATAAAATAGTCATGCATCTTTGATATTTTTGAGAGGAAATTGAAGGGAAAGTAACTGTTTTCAAGATAATAATTCTCTTCTGTAGTTTTAGTACCATTTCACTTGGATGGCCCAAGTATTCTGAAGCGTTCCCAGCTATTTGCACCCTGTGTGTTTTAGTTTGAGTCAGTGAGCTGGGGGAGCCGAGCAGGATTTCACTCACTCTAGGAGTCCCTGCGATTGCTAAGCCTGGCTAGCAGGGTAGGAGGTAACCATTAGCATTCATCCGGCGTGCTGGCTGGACTTTTCCGCTTACAGCCAAGAGGATCTTATCAAAGTGCCTCACTTTATCAATGGTATTAGATTCAGGAGCCAGAAAGGGTGTTAGAGATGAATAACTATACAATACTGCAAAAATAAAAAGTTTTAGGATTTTCCAACCAAATTAAGTTTGGACTTGACTGACACATAGCTAGAATTGCCATCCGCTTTGTAATAGAGGGACTTGTGTGGTAATAATTGGACATTTGGCAGTTTGCTAAAAATGGTGTTCTCTTTTAAAGCAATGTAAAATACAGCCTGATGCATTTTTCCAATGTGAAGGACTTTTCAAACAATAGGATTACCAGTCTTTTAGAAAATAACACCACACAAATGTCAATGTGTATTATGTGTTGTGTCTTACATATAAGCATGATTTTCACCTGTTTATACAAATATATTAGAATTTAACTGTACTCTGGAACCTTTGAGTTTATGTTCCTTTGCATGAGACACCCACAAAGTTAATATAGACAATTTTCACCTTGGCTGTTTTTCAGATTCTTTTCCATTTTCTCCAGAAATATTAACATAAAAACATATTTATATGCTAAATTGCAACGGCAGGCAACTTGCAACAGAGCGAACAAAGTTTAAAATGATGATTTTTAATATTACGAACAGTACGTTTATATTGCCTAATAACGGATAAGTATACCTTGGCCCTGAGGAAAATACAGCTCTTCTTTTGCCCGTGAGACCTCTGAAAGTCCTGTCAAAACCCTCAGCAGAGGCGAGATTACATCACGTCTTTGTCTGTGCGAAATCTTGTTTTGATTCACCGTCCTTTGGGGTAAAACCTGTCTAATCTCTTGCTTTTCTGTTTCTCTCTCCTTTTCTGCCCTCTTACCGGACTTCTTTCCAGCGTCGGCAACAAAAAACAAAGGGAGAGGTGAGTGGTCTCCTCAGTGCCTTGTTATGCAGGGCTTGCATGGGACCCCCGGTAAAAAAAAAAAAAGGCCGACAGCTCTCAATCTTTCAGCAGGTCAGGGGGGCTGCTTACACCTTGCTTTGCCGCAGTCCACTGTGCCATGCTTGCTGCCTCATCCTTGTTGTCATTTGTGTGCAGTTTACCAAAGCTTGTTGCTTGTTTTCACCTCTATTAAACAGGGCCGGTTCTAGGCAGGGGCATGGGGGGGGGGGCAATGCCCCACCAAATGCTCCGCATGCCCCACTAAAGCCTAAGATGCGACCAACCAACATCTCTTATTGCCCCCCCATTTGATACAGTCTAGAACCGGGCCTGCTATTAAATATTCTTCTGCGGGTTCAAAAGTTTCATCAATCACTGTCATGATTATTAATTGGCAATTATGAATTATACAGTGTATCTTAATCCACAGAGCGACATTCAGTGCTGTTTTGGCAGTGTTTCCGCAGGTCATGGCCACAGGAGACCAGAGATCGCGTGATCTGTCGATTTGAATGTTGATTGGCTGACCGGTTTTGCTCCATTGTTTTTTTGTTATGTAGTTCATTGCATTTTTCCCCTGGGAATGCTACAGGGAAAAGAGATCAGAAGGTTTATTTCTATCTATAGACCTGAAACAGAAAATATATGAATCAATACGTTCTTGCTGAAAATGTCAAACCTTGACAGAGAACCATCCGTTTCCATTCAGACGTAACCAGATGTATCTGAATTTTCAGTAAGATTTACATTGTATTCTGTATCGCCTCCCAATATGCTTCCTACTTGTCTCATAATATAATCTTGTTGAATATTGTTAATTATGACTGGACTATATTTTGACAGGAAAATTACAAAAGGAGACACATTAATATACATGAGGCGACATCCCGGGTCGGTTTTTTATTGTAAACATGCTTTTGATTAAAAAGTTACGTTGCATATTTATATATTCAAATCTGAGAATTCTTTAACACCGGTGAAGAAATATCGCATTATTAAAATCTGGTTACAGTATCACAAGGGTGGTTATGAGTACGGAATCACTTGCGATGTTCAATTCATTCAACAGTTAATATTTATCTTCACAAACCAGCCAGGCATGTGCGGCGTGTGGAAAATAAGATCCTACACGGGCTAAAGAGCCGTCCTCTTTCACAAGGTTATGAAGAGATGAACTCGTGAAAAGTTATAGGCGAACTCGGCTCATGTGAGCGGGAATGGCGAATGACATGGGTGACATCGGCCAGGACCCGAGACGATGGCTGTCCACGTGAATTTTTACGTTCTGGTGGGGTCTCGGTGACTTCCCGGCGTAGTGCCTCGAGACGGCAGCCTGAAAGGAGAGTCGGCCGGAGAAGCCACCTTTCAACAGCCATCATAACCCAATAATGGGTTATCCATTCAAGCCTGGGCCGCAATGGCTTATTGTTACTCTTGTAAATGGCATAATAACACAAAATTGCGATATTCCAGCGCTTGTTTCGGAACGGCGCTGCTGAAATTATAACATGATGTACGGGGGGGATGGAGTGCCAGCCGAGGTCGAGGAAGTCATCTGGGGGTCCCGTCTCCCTGGAATGACAGAGAGCTGGCCCGGTCGTGACACATCACGGTGGGAAAAACACTCCATCAAATTCCGCTCCCCGCTGACGTGGAAAGAGAGGCTGATGATTACCTCTCGGAGCACCCTCGACCCACCGGGCATTCCGAGGTCAGCCTCTGGACGGCTTAGTCGCGTTGAGACGCATTCTCCAGCAGACTCACCACTCAGTCCGTTCCCGGGTATGTCTGTCATGCGTCCATGTGCCTCTTCCTGTAACTGCCAGCGCTGGCCGGACTCTGCAGAGATCTACTATGATTCGTGTGACCGATCTCAATCACAAGGAGACAGACGCAAGGAGACTGGCCCCGTCTCATGAATAACTCGCGAACGGGCCCTGATAGCCGGCATCATTTTCTTCCATCTGATGGTTTTCGTGCCGCTTTATAGAAAATCTATGGTGATGATAATGGCCAAAGTCAAGAAGGTGTCTCTGCTCTCTCTTGGCGTAGAGCGAATAGCGTTTCCGGCACCCCAGGCTCGGGTTTCCGCCGACCATCTGCATTCCCAAGGCTTTTCACACGCTAAACAATGAGGTGAGACGTCCCCATCATCCTGTCCTCTCCGCATCGATTCCGCATGGACCACACGGGACTCATTCATCCTTCTGTGTCCAGGGCCTGCCTGTGCACTACGCATGGATATCAGCAAACGATAAAGCTGTTTCAGCATTCTTCTGCAATCAAATGTCCAGTAGGGGGCACTGTGGCCTCACACCTCTGAGGTCGTGGGGTCGATTTTTGCTTCGATTTTTATCTTTGGATGTTTGCTGAATTTTGTGTGCTAAGGGTTCCTCCCACAGTCCAGAGTCATGCAGTTTAGGTGGATTGGTGACTGTAAACAGCCCTTAGTGAGTATGTACCAAGTATCAGAATCAATCTGAGGTTTATTCGCCATCTACAGGGCCTATAAAAAGTATCCACCCCCTTGGATGTTTTACTCTTTTATTGGTTTTATAAATCCATCATGATCAACAATTTGGCTTTTTTGACAAAAAAAAAAAATCACAAAAAAACCCCTTTAATGTCAAAGTGAAAACTGATTTCTACAAAATAATGGCAATTAAATAAAAATATGTAACATAAAATAAGTGATTGCATAAATATTCACCCCCTTCAAGTCAGTATTTAGTAGATGCACCTTTGGCTGCAATCACAGCACGGAGCCTGTGTGGATAGGTCTGAATCAGGCTTGCACATCTGGACACTGCAATTTTACTCCATTCTTCCTTGCAAAACTGTTCAAGCTCTGTCAGGTTCCGTGGGGATTGAGTGTGAACAGCCCTTTTCAAGTCCAGCCACAAATTCTCTATCGGATTGAGGTCTGAGCTTTGACTCGGCCACTCCAGAACATCCACCTTGTTGTCTTAAAACCATTTCTGTGTAGCTTTAGCTGTATGCTTCGGGCCATTGTCTTGCTGGAAGATAAATATTCTCCCAAGTTGTAGTTCTTTTGCAGATGGAATCAAATTGTCGTCCTGGATTTCTCTATATTTTGCTGCATTCATTTTACCTTTTACCTTTACAAGCCTTCCAGGGCCTGCTGCCGAGATGCATCCCCACAGCATGATGCTGCTACCACCATGCTTCACAGTGGGGATGGTGTGTTTGTGGTGATGTGCAGTGTTTG
>JAAGVU020000036.1:13497060-13510607 GCA_011763525.2 Mormyrus iriodes | reverse complement strand
GCGGGTGGGGGGTGGTGGGTGGGGGGGGGGGGGGGGGGGGGGGGGGGGGGAGGTATGGAGAAAGGCCAACAAAGTGTCATCGGAGCGAGGGTAGTTTTTCACGACCGGCATTCCACTCAACGTTTGTTTTTATTTTTTTTCGTCACGAATGCCCTTCCCATCCTATGAGGGATGCTGCCTCGCACGGGACGGAATGGTTCTCCCCAGACGAGGACAGAGATTCAATCGTTATGTTATAATCGGATCGATCGATCAGAATCACGTGGCTAATCATTAGGAAGGGTTATGCCAAACATAAAAGAAGAAGCCAGATATTTATACCTCACAGCTCCTGCGTGATTAATACATTCCGCTTAGTCGATGTTGTATAGATTAATTTCTTTGTGTCTGTTTTTCATCTCCTGCTCACACGGCTAACCGCAGGATACCTAAATCGATACGATCCCCGGCCTGCATCTTTCCCACGTACATCAAACTGAGAGCGGCCTGGCGCTGATTGTGGCCTCACCCAAGAACGGCAGATGTTTCTACTGGGTTGATGTCTGCCATTGTTTCCTGCGCCATTCCCAAAACATCCATGTGGCCCCCCCCCCCCCAACCCCAACCCTGATTTGCAGCTGCAGCCAATTCCGCAGTTGCTCTGAATTCTGGGACAGTTTACAGCTGTGAGATGACTGGACGGCGACAGCCTATTAATATTCATGAGACCGGCTATAGATGTCCAGGTGGCCTGTGCTGTAAAGCAAAGCCATAGCAATTAGGGCTGCACCAAAATATTCTGCACACTGAACCCCATGCACCATGGATCTGTAGATAGTTACAATAGTTACAGAACTTTCTATTTATAGTGCTTTTTTACATGCGCTTTATATAACAGGAAATCTAAATCAAAATAGGCTTTGTGGATATAATTGAGCATGTCTTTTTCGGTTTATCTTCCGATTAAACAGCTGTTCCAAAGATTTGCTATATAAAGCCAATGTATCCAAGAACCTGAAACAGTGCATTTTATATCACAGTTACAACCTTGTGTTTTGTGGTTTTTAGAAGGACTGTATGGAGTTTTGAGAAAGAAACTGAAGAATCAATATTAAAAGAGTCCAGGATCTTTTGCTCGTTGAATAGGAGCTACGTATACAATGTCTTAATGTTGTCTTTTTACTTAGTTGTACAATGTGCTAGTATGCAGAATAAATGTATTAAATTCTATTTATATTCATGAAACCTGTATAAATAAAGCACAATAAAAGATGTTTTACCTAAGTCAATAAATATTTAGTCAAAAATTTACCAATTAATTGGTCATCACATATGGCCACGGAATAGATCCCATCCATCCATCCATCCATCCATCCATCCAGCTGCCTATCCAGTCCAGGGTCTCAGTCAGCCTGTAGCCTATCCCAGGAAGCACAGGGCATCAGGCAGGGGACACCACAGATTGCTGTTACATACCTGTTATTTGAAAAGCGGCAGTATGAGGCACAGCGAGGCACGGCCCCTTCCCTTCTTCAGACGCCGCCCCTGGAGCTGCGGTGTACGCCTAGTCCCTCCGCGCAGGCCTCATTATCGGCCTGCTTATCAGGCAGGAGGTCGCCGCCCTGCCTTCTGCCTCTATCTACTCTCCCCGATTCATTCAGATTAGCTCTCTTCTCCCTTGTCATCCCCTCCTCCTGGCGTCCCATGGCGCTTCCTCCTTAATACCTGCTTATCTCCTTAAACTGATGTGAAATACATAGAAAGCTGCTAATGTCTTATTACAGTGCTGTAGCAAAAACTGTGGAACCTGCTTTATAACTAAGCGCCATGAGAAAGCTTCTGCAGCTAGCTTAACTCACTTTTACATAATGCTTTCTAAATAATGACTGTTACAGGCCCTTAATTGCACACATAAAAGGAAGTTGTGACAGAAATTGGTACTACTGCTGACCAGTGCCAGATTGCTTCTATTTTCTGCAGACGAAATTGCAAAATTATGTAGGAACTTTATGTTCTTCTTTCTGCTACAATGGCGAAAAACAAAATATAATGAAACTAGCAAACAAAATAAAACAAATCTTGATACATGGCTGAAATTAAGCAAAACCTCCTGTTTGAATTTAGTGTAGATCTGCCCTCGTCGTGTCACAGGTAGCCGACATAATGTTCCTGTCCCATAGGCTGTGAGGGATGAAGGTGCCCAGCCAGCCAGGCAGAGAAATGACAACTCTTAACCTATCGTTACATGCTTCCTGTGTCTTTCTCTGCCGGCAGTCAGATGCAATGAAGCCTGTGCATTAAACCGGACACCCCCCCCCCCCCATGTGATTGCTATGTGATGCAACCGTCATTAATGCGACAGGATGACTCTGCTCCCTGTCCCCTAACACGTCCCCATGGTGACCTCGGAGGCACGCCAAGGGGAGGCTACATTCACATCCTCCCCCCGACAACCTTCCCCAGGTGTGGCAGCATACGACAAAATACGAGCCAAGCTGCCCTATCCCCACCCCCCACCCCCGACTCACAGATTGCCCCTTCCAAACACTCAGCTGTCTGTCCCTCTCCGTCACCCCCCCCCCCCCCCCACCCAGACCTCTGCTTCTTCGTATCTTCTGATCTTAGGATCTCCTTCATGACACCGTCTTGGTCTCAGTCTTGACAGGCTGCAGAGATCCCAACATGCGATGATGTCATTCCCTAAAAGTCTGCCCTTGTCCTATCACCTTCCTCTCCAGGACCATTTATCATTTGGTTGAGCAGCTAAAATAACTCAGTCCTTGTCAGTCTATTACGATGCAACCTCCACACACACATCCTAAAGGCAGACAACTAAATTACCAAAATCTTATATGCTTTTTTTATGTGTGAATAAATTCCAAGCTCACAGATGTGAGCCAAGCAGACATCCCTTATGAAATAAAGTATACAGATTATTCATTGTTTCTGACATATGTAGCAGCAGTACTGAGTTGAATCAACAAAGTACCGAATTAAAAAAAATATATAATGCTCTCAACTATGTAATGCCAAATTGTTTTCCATAAACTTAAATACTATTCATTCAGTTTTTTCATGTGTTTTCTGGTTTTTCACTTCATTTTGGTAGCTGGGAGCCACAGAGGGTGAAGGTTTGCTATCCTTCCCCCTTGTCTGCATGTGCACACTTTGCAGGTTCTTCAAGCGTTTCTGAGGGTTTCTTCTGTGTTATTCAGTGTTCTGTGATGGACTGGCATCCCGTGCAGGGCACCCCCAAGCCCTATGCCTGCTGGAATAGGCTCACCATCACCCTGTACTGAAAACATGGAAGATGGGTGAATATATTCATTGTAAAATAGCATATTTCTTAGTATATGACAATATAATTTTGTTGCATCGTGGAGAACCCCCATGTACTCTCTGCTTTGCCTGGAGCAGAGGTTCTGCTTCTGTCGATTCTGTATAATTGCTGCTGGATGGAAAAGCTTCTTTGCTACCGCATGGCTGCCTTGCTCTTGAAAGTCATGAAGGAGCACAGGAGCTCCAGGTCTCCTCCAGTGGAAAGCAGGTGGCGATGGCAGATCACTGCAACTGCGCGCGTGCTGGAAATCTCCAGGGCAAACATCACTCGTTCTCACCCCTTCACGGCTGGAGGCAATGCTGTGAGGAAAGCAAAAAAAAAAATGTTTTGCTGGCAAGCAGTTTTCGAGAAGGTTCTGGAAAGAATTACACTGGAGATGTTCTCATCACCGTCTCCCACAAGAGTCATTATCCAAAGAGCAAAAATTTGCATTGAGGTGATTTAGCAAAATTAAGCTGGAATGAACATAAATACATCTGCGTATGTTGGTGCTACTGCGGGGGGTTTATTGCTGTACTCTGTGCTGGTTCCACTTGTTTTTTGTAGGTATATGATAAATGTGTATATTGTGCATAAATTCTATACGCACGGCTCTCAACTTATATAAAGGCAATTTAAAAGGGTTTGCAGATGTACCAACACAAAAGGCCACATACGCTTCTAACCAAATTTACACTTTATATTTTCATTTGTATAATACGTGTTATTTAGTATTTATTACTAGTATATATTTGGCTTATGTTTTTTTTTCTATATGGTGTTTTGAATGATATGGGAAGGTAATTCTGACTTACTAAAAATTTGACACCCCCCCCCAAATAGGATTGTATATATCAACAATTAAACCAGTCACTGGTTTTCAGAGGTGGATAGTTCAGGTCCAGAAAGTGAAAATCCAGACCAAGATTTTGTTTCAACCAACCAGTTGAGTATAGAGAGTCACAGTCACAGAGTACTCAACTGGTTGGTTGAAACAGAATCTTGGTCTGGATTTTCACTTTCTGGACCTGAACTATCCACCTCTGCTGGTTTTTTATTAAATTGACACTATT
Organism: Mormyrus iriodes; assembly: GCA_011763525.2. Classification (NCBI taxonomy): domain Eukaryota; kingdom Metazoa; phylum Chordata; class Actinopteri; order Osteoglossiformes; family Mormyridae; genus Mormyrus; species Mormyrus iriodes. The sequence goes on along the minus strand of JAAGVU020000036.1, from coordinate 13,506,236 downwards.
TGGGAGATGGATTTATAGAAATTTTCCATTTTTTTCTTGATCGTTGATATTTGGATTTAACCAGTTTGCTCATTAGTGACTGGTGAGTTACTGGTTTGGAGCCTTTATTCGCTGTTGGGAAGATACACTGGTGCAGAATCAAGGAATATCGCTTGATGTTAATTATTCCCTAAATTAGAGTCAGCAGTATGTCGCCGTGTTGTGTAAAAACAGAGCTGCAATATCAATTAAATTCCTCTGGTGTTATGAGTTAAATGCTTCCCGTCGTCATCCCGTGGGTGTGCGGTAAATTGGAATTATTGGAGTCAAAACCTTGCAAGGATACCACAGAAAGAGAGAGTGTGATTTTTTTTTCATCCTGCTGGATCGTAAGTCCTCACTCTGGGGTGTTTCCTCGTCTCTCACCCACAGAGAGTGTGCCGCTGGCTTGCCGCCTACGGAAACACCCAACTTCTAGTTCCTGGTTTCTCGCTACTCCTGTGCTTAATCCGGGAGGCCACATGCATGCGGAAATGTGGATGTGATGGCGTGGGATTGCCTGCGGTGGATTTGGCAGCAGCCGGGGATGGGAGGCACACCACAGCTAAGGTTTTAGGATAAATCTGCAGCCTCGTCCAGTTGTAGTGATCCCGCTATATGGGTTATTCCATTAGTTGGAGCCAGGGGGCAGCAGGGAGGTGAGGACAAGTAGTGGCAAAGCAAGCTGTGGGGGTGACTGGGGTCATGCCACGCCTCCTCCTCGCTGCGCGTTGCATTGTCTCCCGCAGTCTAGCGTGATGAGTAGGTGGGCTCTCGCAGCAGGTGCGGTTCGGCTCCGATGCTGGGCCCACTAGCCGAGTGGTTCTGGGGCCGTGGGCATACGGAGATGGGCGGAGCAGAAACTCACAGTCTGGACTGGTCAAGGGTGGCTGGAAGTTCAATACTCCAGGGGAGGCAAAAGGGTTGGGAGTGTGGCTTAAAAAATGTTAATAATCTTTGGCGGATCTTCAATGCGGGCTTTCTTAAATTAAAATCTACGTCTTTGTAAAGCTGTCTAGGCAATGTAGGAACTTTTTATGTAAGTTTACAAAATTCACGACGCCGTCTCCAGGATCATGTGATGCTATTTTAATTCAGCGTAAACCTGAGACTGATATGTGCAGAGTTTTATTGGTAGTTCACCATACTGTGAGTCTCAGAATAGTCTACTCCAAGGCTGCTCCTGGATGGAGACGATGGTTCAGCGAGCAGCCTAGTCCATGTGACCCTCTCTTGCCCATGAGAACCACTTTTTCCCTCTCCCTACACAGGCAGCCAGGGCCAGTTCCCCATCACACACAACGTGACAGTGGCAGAGGGGGGGACGGCCGACATGACCTGCCGCGTGGATCACAATGACAACACCTCCCTCCAGTGGTCAAACCCTGCACAGCAGACTCTCTTCTTCGGGGACAAAAAAGGTGAGCGCAGCCACGCGGATCCGTTGCTGTCCTCATTGACCATTGTTTGATTTAATGCTCCTTCTCTTGCGTGAAATGGCAAAAATCTGGGAAACATGCCTGTCCCTCTATGGCTCCTAAAGTGACAGGAGCGTAGCGAGCTTCCCAACCGTGTTTCATCTCCTCTGAAGGTCCTGATTTCCTAAGCATTTCCTAGCAGAACATGCAGCTGTCTACAAGCCTTTATACATAACACCAGAATGACATGTATAGGTATTTATGCTTATGACAGAATTTATTTGATGAAACAAACCTAATGATGATGCATGTTTCTGGCCTTCTGCTTCAGGTTCGTCCTCTGTTACATCACAAATTAAATGCACTCATTATTTTTACCCAGTGCACACTCGATGTGGCATAAATCTGACAGCTGAATATTTCTGACCAGAGCATTATAAAATAGTTTATTAACATAACTCCAGTCTTACTTAACAATAAAATTTAGCTTCACTAGTTATCCTAGTCCTGTTTAAGACTGGTTCTGGTTTGCCGGGTCCAGATCATGAGTTTCCATTTTGGAATCGGGGTCGCAAGGCCTTTGTATCTCTGTATCTGTGGTTTTGCTGGTTAGGATTAGGATAAAGGTTACTAAATCCCCAACAGAGACCCTAACCTGTCCCCAGCAAGTAGTTGTTGTTCCAGGGACTATAGAACATACTGGGAGACCCTTCAGCCTATAGAAGTCCATGAACGGTGAAACTCCTGGCTGAAATGTTACACCAAAGCCTAAAACCCAGTTATGTTTTCCTTCCAATGGGCTCTCAAATTACCTCAGAAATATTAAATGCCTCCCCCCCCCCCCCACCGAGAATACTACTGCCACAGAGAATGAAACGACTAACTGAGCAACTCTGGCCCCCCGAATGTCAGATTCCAGCCCAGGAACCTTCTTCGATTCCTGTCAAAATTACAGAGTGGAATCACCCCCCTTCACCTTCATAACAGGAGTGGCTAAGAGTCCCACTGCATGAGATGTAAAATTAATATGTAATTAATATGTAATATATAATGACCACCCGCGATATGCACAGAAAATGCTGGTGTTCAAATCTGCATGGAGATCAGCCTGTATGGATAATACACACGAGGCAGCACGGTTATGACATTTAAAACAAACAAGAACACTCACACACACACACACACACACTCACATGAGGAGAAACTGAAAAGTAGGGCATTAGATTAATTCTTCGGTTTCTACAAACGGATGGGGCAGAAGACCTGGTAGGCCAGCTAGATAAACAGCTTAATTTTGCTCCACCTTTCCGCAAGGGGTTCAGATAAGACCAGCATTGTATAAATGCTCTCTCTGTCCATATTAGGAGTTTGTTTCTTCTTTGAATAATTTCCACAGTTGAACTGCATTTTTAGTTTGTGCAATTTTCCCCCAGTTACTGGCGCTCAAAAACCCATCATTTAGTCAGGAAGGTTTTGACAAAGCACACAAGCCAGAGATGAGTATAGAAAGTCACTGTCACAGAGTACTCATCTGATTGGTTGAAACAAAATCTTGGTCTGGATTCTTAATTTGCTGAACTATCCACCTTTGACAAATGCATTGTGGGATTTTTGGCCTCCTTGTCTGAGAAATGGCCAGACCAGCATGGGGACAGTAACAGAGTAATCTTTACCTATCCAAAAACTGTTAGGAGCTCAATTTTGACAACAGGCTTCCTTAGTTTGGTCCTTCTCCTTGCTCGACTTATCATCCATGGTTGGAAGTATATAGAAAGTATATAGGTTTTTTTGTGGACTTTTGCGAACAAAAAAAAAACTGGTGACAGACATGTTTAATGAAGAATGAAGAATGTCCCATTCTCTAACGCTCTAGTGCTGTTTCTTAAAACATTGCATAATATTAATGGCCTGGATTGGTGCCCAAACAAAGGCAACACCAACATTAGTAAGGCACTGGATCATTCCCAGCTGCCAAAACACCTCTGGATCACTTCGGCTTTTGGATAGTGCCTGAATTGAGAACATCTTCCCAGGCATCATTCCAGAATCTCCCATAAGAGAGGCAATGTCTTTGTATTGCTGTCACGGTTCCACACCAGCATCTCCGTCCCATGCATAACCCTAAGCGTGTCATGGTGTTAACTGCTTACATCAAGAGCTAGACCGGTGTGGGAACACCTGCCTTCATGTTTTCCTCATTTTCTCAAGAGATTTTTTATTTTGGCAGTTGTCTGCAGAAGACCCAGTACTCACTTGGGAATTGGGACTACCTGCTGATGCTGAACAGTTCCCAGAGCTACGTCAATCTGCCTTCCTTTTTTTAAATTGTCACTTTTCTGACATTTTACCCTAAATTACTCACAGTTTTTTTTTGTTTTAACTGAATTAGACCTGACAATACCCTCAGATCACACTGCAGGAATCTCTCATAAATCACATTCGGTGCAGCAGCCTACCAGGTGACACTCTTCAGAACGGATGGTGTGGCTGAAAGCATCTGGGGAGGTAATTGGACACCTTTGTCAAACACCGCCGCCAAGTTAGGGTGCGCTAATGCACTTCGGGTAGTGCACCAGCCCCGTTATGATAACCTCTCGACTTCAGCTATTTTGCAGTGCTAACAAGGTCCTTCCATTTTTTACTGAAAAACACAAAAAAACACACTATGCTCTTATCAAAAGAGAGGCTGAGATTTGCCCAACAATCACACCACCCTGAACATAACGACGTACTTTCACAAAGACTTCCTTTTTCTTCAGTTTGTGATGTCGCCATCTTAGCAGCAAAGCTAAAATGCTAGGCTAAAACTAAAATGCTTCGGGTGACCATACATCCTCATTTTTGGAGCCTAAAAATGCCTGAAATGTCATGCAGACATTTGCTTTCTACACTCAGAATACTTCCTGTGTGCATATTTCCTGCCCCTGATGGCTCTTTTTTGCAAAGCAAAATATGGTCACCCTAAAAATGCTAAAATATTGTGTTTACCTTGAGATCTGCCTAACTGAACACCTTGTATTTACTGTGCCCATTTGCTGGAGCGGTCAAATGCAAACATCTCGTTTATATTTCGGTCCTGGCAGCTCAGGAACAGGGAATCTGCAAATTAATATCACATGGTTGCCAACTGATTTTGGTTTATCAAAAGTGTGCTGATCACAGGTGCTGAACTGCTAATCTAATCAAGGATTATATACTTTATTAATGACAAAAGCCAGCAAAAATCCTACTTCTTCTTTGTTCTCCATGATTTTTGTGTGAGCAGGGGGTTGAATCATTGATGTGGCATTAATATGTAATCAGTTTTATTAGATTCCGACAGGCTTCCTCCCAACATAGCAGCAAATGGCTTGGACTTTGGACGTGTGCGCGCGGGGGGGGGCGGGGGTTTACCCGGCGACGGACCCGCTTCGGAGGTAGCTTACCTCCAATTTAGCAGCGTTGTATGGAGAGCAAATTGCCATGTGAGGACTGCCCCGCTGTGATTTTTCTCCTTTCGCTCTGAGTAGCTGCACCCCAGGATGCGTGTGACATACCTGTCTGACACGGAGTTGGCCGTGTCAGGACGTAAATGCTTTAATGAAAGCAGAGGCCCAAGAGCTACCCTTTGCCAGTCTCCGATGGGGGAGGGGCAGAGAGATGTGTGGGGCAAGAGGCCTAGAAACTGACCACAGCGGTAGCAACAACCACTGTCATCGTGGTGGGGCGAGGGGTTGATGGTGCTTTTGAAGGAATGATAACATCAAATCTGCAGGCTAAAGCTTTTTTCTCCCAGGGGTGTCTCTGGACCATAGTGATGCCAGCCAGCTTGGTAGATCTTGCTCAGGCTAACTGAGGGTGCCAAAAGTCCTAATTTTTCTGTTTTAAAAGTTTTAAACGTTTAAAACAAGTAGACAAAGTTAAGAAAAAGGTTCACAGGCAGAGGCGGGCCATAGTTTGCTGGCAGACTGCTGAGGAGGCAGATAGGCAGGGGAACTAGAAAGAGTTTTATTTTTAATAAGCACACTTCAAAATGAGATTTGTTATAAAGGGGGCGTTGGGCGTTCCCAGTGCATACCCATCTTGCATTGCTGCAAAGTTCATCTGTCAACCGATGGCAAGTGCATCTTTTTGAAAGAACGGTTTTTGTTTTGCTTCCCCCACCCCCACTTACTGCACCCCCCGGCTTCAACTGAGGGGAGATATATTTTTGGTCTGTCTCCATCAGAGCAGTCTAGCATGTTCGACCCCTTGCAGCGAGATGCAAGTGGTCCGTGAACAAAAGGATACAGCCGGGGGTCCACGACGGAATAGAAAGTGCTGTCCTTTGGAAAAGGTTGTATTTGCACTACAAATCTCCAGTACCGTAGGAGAGAACATTCAGCACCTGGGCTCCCTGAGAGGTGACCCCGATATCAAACGACCCCCGACCCTGGCATTCCACCAGGCCTGAAACGTTTTGTCCCTTCCCAGGTATATACTTGATCACAGCCTTTCATCTTCCTCTTCCTGTTGCCCCGGTGACTCCAGAGTGCCCCCTTTGGTCACCTTGCATGCGTCGTTTTCGAAGTCTGTGGTTTACTCCCTTGCACAGATACCCATGACCCTAACAGTGTTTGAGCTTCATAAAAATCACTTTCAGGGCAACCCGTAGGTCTTGAGTCAAACACAACAGTGCTCATCATGACTTTGTACTTTCTGCAGGCCCTAACCCTTTTCATTGGTGAGATGGCCTTTGAATGTCTTTTTTTATTGTTATCTCCCAGAGGTAGCTGAATGTGGCGCAGTTGGTAATGAACTGGACTCTACGGTTGAGTGACCATTCCCACTGTAAAACTAAATCTGCTTTAAATCTGATCTTGCCTGATAAAAAAAGACAAACATATAAAGAGATAAAAGACCCAAATCAAGCTGCTCCGAGGATGAAAAAGCGCAATAAAATGTGTGGCACGTATTCTAATTTTATGTCTGCGTAGCCTCGCCCTGGTGGTAATTTCTTTATTTAGTGAATGCTTTTCTCTAAAGAAACTTAAAAGTTATAGGATCTTGGGGTAAGAGTGCCAGGACAAACAGCCTGAAGTGGGCATGGTTAAGGGCCTAGCTTAAGGGCTCGACGCTGATGTAACTAAGCAGCCAGCCTTAGGATGTGAACCCACAACCTTCCCTACGAGGACAAAGATCCCCAACCTGCTGATCTACCCAGTAGCTCCAGTTTCTGAACTGTTAACAGATTTTGCTACATTATAAACACAGCAGAAGCTCCTGATTCCGTTTGGCTGTGTTTGCCCGTCTTTTTTCTTCTTTTTTTAGACATTTTAAAGCAGGGAAATATTCCCTTTGCTTGTTTCTCTTCCATTATAACGAAGCGCTGGTGTTCGTCATGTTTTTCACTGTTGCCTGTGGAGAAATCCGGTTTCAGTCCAGCGAAGGCGTCGCGCTTCGAAAGGATTCACTGCCGCAGCTGCTGTTGCTGAGTTGTTTTCCTACATTTTCTTTGCTCTGCAGCCACTCGGAGTTTAGAGGCAGCGGCGCGGTGCGTCCGAGACGCCATCCGAGCCGTCGTCGCGTGAAAGAAGGGGCTTACGTGCTCTGCTCATTTGGGTCTGATCCTTGACTGTCCTGCATGTGTTTGTACTCCTTGGTACTGGTGCTTCTTTGTACAGGACCCAACCGAATGTGCTTTTCAGAACCTCCCTGGATCTTGCTGTCTGTATCCCGGGATGGGAATCTTTTTGCTTTTGTGCTCCTTGTTGCTAATTTCTGACACGCTGCCTGGGACCCTCTCCTCTCCACGCATCGCCATCTCAAATCTGCCCATCCCGCTTCACACTCTTAACCTAGCCTCGTCATCTGCTGATCTTCTGAACTTCCCGCCCCACCCCCCTGGTGTCTGCTCTTCAGCCAAGGCCACGCCGCTACCTGTGGTTGGCGGTTTGCGTTGCTCAATGCGCTGGCCATGTAGTTCAATTTCAGCACTCCACTCAATACTTGGGCTTCTGGTTAAAATATGAATACGAGTTTCTTTAACCCAGAATTATGATTATGATCTTCTCTTGCAGTTTTTAAGCTATATATTCCTTTCTTTGTTATTATTATTATTACTATTATTTTATTATTATTATTATTATTATGTTAGTAGTAATAGTAGTAGTAGTACCTATTTTTGTGTTTGACAACACATTTATTGTGTTAATCCAAAAAAAACACACACAAGCGAATGTGACCCCTTATTTGGGACAAACACAACGTCATTGATGGAACTGGGGTTGAGAACATTTCATTTCCTTCCCCCCCTCCCATGGGAAGGCTCTTCTCAAGCCTTAATCATTTTGTTCTTGTTTCCAAGATTTCTCTTTCATCTACTCACACACATTTGATTTGTTTTCATATCTGCCTCCTCTTCCTCTTTACTGTTTGTCACTTGGTGTAATACAGTGCTCTCCTTTATTGATGCAGCTTATGGAGTTAAAGAGAGCCCTTAGTTTGAGGTAATGGATCTCCCTGTTAATGCACACACTGCAGGATCGTTGCCATGTAAGAATGAGATCGCACAGGGTTATGAATCGAGATCGTGATTTAGAAACGATTAATCCTGCAGCCTTACTCAATACCCAACTACTGCATGTGTATGTGTGGACCTGGTCTTGTGTATGTGAGGACCTTGGAACTGTGAAAGGCGCCATATAAGTTGAACTTATTATTATTATTATTATTATTATTATTATTATTATTATTATTATGTGCGGACCTGTTCTTGTCGTACTTTTCCATTGCTTAGTAGATGGGAAGTCCGCGGGCACAGTTTCACAGCCATGCTAGAGCATGCGTGAGAGTGCAGAAAACAAACTTTCCGCTACTGGTAATTGGTCACAATGCACCGCAGACCGTAAAGACTCGGATTTCCACGGTCTGTAATTTTGCCGATTCTCCAGCTGTCAACTTATTCCGTTTGACTTTGCCAGTCAGCCCGCTCCCTCCCAGTCTGCTCCGTCGGGCGGCCCTCCAAGCAGCCGACGACACCAGGCTTTATTTGAAGTCCAGAGAACCGTAGAGACACCTGCGACGGAACGAGGATTGCCAACACTGTGGTGGATGGCTGGACATCGTTTCAAGGGTCAGTGGGGGAAATTAGCCAGGGGCCTGAAATGAAGAGGTGACTTCGAAACTCCTTTATCCGGCCCTTGTAAATTTAAAACAGGCTGCAGTTAAAATAAATGGATAAATAATCCCATAGTTTATTTATTTGCTTACAAATCCTTTAGGAAGACATGACCCAGCATGCCTGCGTTCTATGTGGGTTCCCTCCAGTTCACCTCCTAACCCAACGGTGGCCTGACGAGCTACGGTCCAGGTGAGCCACTTACTTTTATTGCCTCAGGTGTCAATGCTCGGCTTGTCTCCAAAAGCAACTACTGATGGTAGGATGATGAGATTAAATGATGAAGATGCATATTTGTAGCACAGGTACACTGGAATGCTTTTGTAATGCATATCTTATCCTAATTCTTTTGAAACATACGCGCATAGCAGAGAGTAAAGCTCAGGGTGAGACCTTTTACTAGGTCCTCCCTGGAGATTTTTAGGCCTTGCTCAAGGGCCCAGTGAATATATGGATATTCAACAGGAGTTGGGACTCAAACCAGCAAACTTCTGATTATAAGCACAGTGGCTTTAACTCCTAAGCCTCACACCGCCCCCCTCCCCCCCCCCCCCCCCCCCCACCCCCCACCCCCACCCCACCATCATACCACAATAAAACCG
>JAAGVU020000036.1:13468373-13496960 GCA_011763525.2 Mormyrus iriodes | reverse complement strand
GCACAGTGGCTTTAACCCCCAAGCCTCCCCCCGCCCCTGCCCCCCCCCCCCCCAGCACCTCCAGTTTATCTGCAGACATGATTTATCCACAAAAGAGGGACAAACACTCGTTGATACAAAGTTGCTGCACCCATTCAAAGTCGCAGCTGGAAACAGGGGCTGCCACTCTTATCAAACTGTTTCCTGATGTTTTTTTGAGTAATAGCATCTTAAAATAAAGGCATTTTCTAAAGGAGAATGCCAGTAAATTAATTTCCCCATTGTAACGTGGAGCTTGCATTTTACTGAGCTGCCTTCCTGCCTCTTTCTCAAGGGCCGGTAATTATCCACCGTGTTGTTCAGCTGACCTGACTTGCCATAGTTTGTCCTTCTCGCATTAAACATTTGGCTCCGCCGTCGGCTGCACAGCAGTACAGACCCCGTCTCCCTCTAATGAATATTGTTAAGTCAGCCTAGCTCCCCGTCTGAAGCAGGGCAGATTTCTTTGCTTTGTTTTGCTTATTTGCTTTGTTTTGCTCTCTTGTCTGTAATATTGATGACAAATAGGGATGATTCACCTTGTTAAGACGCTCCTGCGTGTCCTTTTTGCGCTTAGGCCTTTGCTGTAATGTTTTACACTGCAGTGCCAATTAAAAGCCTTATTTAGCTAAGTGTCTCATTGGTTTGGAAGATGCCCACTTCCTGGGGACCCATGACAAAGCTTGCCAGAGCTGCAGGAATCATTTGCCTTTATGGAGTCTCTCCCTGCAGGCAAAGCACATTGCCTGTTATCTAGAATATAGTAATGCTGAGGAAATTCTTAACGCCTGACAACCAAATGTTCTGTAGAGTCACAAAGCGTGATTTCTGGGTACTTCTTTACAAAAGTAGAATCTTCCTCAAAACTCCATTAGCTGTTTTCATGCATATGTGGTTCATTGCCTCTTATTCTGGCTGAATTTAAACTGTACCTAGGTAGTCCGGTGGATAAGGACGTGGTCCCTAGTCTGAATCCCGGGTGAGGATGTGATGTAATACCCTTAAGCAAAGTACTTAACCTGATTTCCTCCAATAAAATATCCCGGTGCATAAATAGGTTGAATTGATTCTTTGGATAATGCAGTCGGCCACGATATGTGATGCAATGCAGATTGTGAAAGCCTCCCAAGTGTTGACTTTATACAAAAAGAAAAAAAATAACTGAAACACAGTACAGATTTCATTGAAATTCAAGGAAAAAAAAGGTTGAGCCAATTAGCTTTCAGTTCTAAATCATGTGACAGGGTTTTGGCTCCCCTGAAATACCTTGTATACTGGGCCACACAATCAGCCTCAAAAACAAAGCACAAATTAATTTGAATAACCACAATAGATTTAAAGAAATTCTATGAAGTCAACACTGTATATGTGTAAGCAAGGTAAGCAGGGTATTTGAATTTCATTATGCCAATCATCCATTTAATTATCTGTGCACTTCCTTGTGAAATACAAAGAAGCTTAAAAATATATGATGGCAGGATTTCTTTTGTAATGTAGCAGGAATGAGATGGCCTTTTCCGGGGTTTGTAGATATCGGGGTGCAATTTACCAGCTAGAGGAAAAATGCTGTAAAAAACCTTCGTTCCTGTTCCTGGCTAAATTTCTGGACGAGGAACAGCCATTCCTGCATATGCACTTAAATGCCAAACGCCATAAATTACTAATATCCCCAGTATTTAGCCGTTATGTGAGCAGTTCCTCGCACACTCCAGTACCTGCCACTGACGTCCTCCCGAGCTGCTCTCTCATCAGCTCCTACTCATGCCTTTCATGTATTTTCATATTCGAGCAGAAGTTACTTCCTCTAAATATTTATATGCAATAATGAAACAGCCGGAAAGTAGCGGCGGTGGTCTGTCTTGTGGAGGACCGTGCAGGAGCTGATTAGAAGGTGCTTTGGAAGTCTGTGGCGAGTCGGTTCATCTCCAGCCTGACCTCGCCCCACGCTGGTTCACCTGTGCTTTTTCCTGATTGGAGGAGCCACCACTTGTCGCTCTGAGACTTTTAAACCGCCAGGAACCGCTCGTTGTGTGAGACTATCTAAAGACCCTTTGATTTCTGCATGCCGATGTGCCAGTGTCCTTACTCTCTGCGTGTAGATATCTGCAGTTACTTATCGTGCGGGCTTCAGTAAGATGCAGCCTTGTTAAAGGGTGAAACAGCGACATGATTTTAGATTTCAGAGTGCATCCTTCACTTAACTAGCATTCCTGCTGCTCTGTGGAATGCACACACCTATCCCCTGGTGCTAACAGAGGCTCGGCTCGTCTCCTGGCTGCTAACTTATTACAGAGGACACAGTGTCCCTGGGACAGGGGCCAGCCGGTGAGGGGCAGCGTGAGCCGTACCTCTCCTTTCGGTGTGCAGTCCCTCCCTGTAATGTATAATGCAAGTTTATGAGTAATTGTTGATCACTGGCAATGGACTGGCACCCTGTCCAGGGTGTTTTTCTGCCCAGTGATGCCTAGTATATGCTTCTGGTTAAGTGTTTACAACCCCGTTTCCAAAAAAGTTGTGATGCCATCTAAAATGAAAAAAAAAGCAATGCAATGATTTACTAATCATATAAACCCATATTTAATTGAAAATAGAACAAAGACAACATATCAAAAGATGAAACTGAGAAATTGTATTGTTTTAAGACAAATATATGGTCAATTTGAATTTGATGCCAGCAACACATTTCAGAAAAGTTGGGTTCTAGCCTGATATGGGATTTCAGTTCAGGGTCTCCTTTCTTGTATTTCTCATTTCATGATGCGGCAAATGTTTTCAATGTTTCAGTGTTTTCAATGACTCCTCAACTACGGAGCCATGCTGTTGTAATTCGGGCAGAATGTGATTTGGCTTGGTCTTGCGGAAATATACAAGGCCTTCTCTGAAAAAGACGTCGTCTGGATGGCAGTATATGCTGCTCCAAAACCTGTATATATCGTTCAGCATTAATGGTGCATTCCCTATGCAAAACACAAGTGCAAAACACAAACAAACAAAAAGAAAACTCGAAAACACAAAAGCGAGTGGTGCACCCCCATACCATCACAGATTCTGGCTTTGGAACTGCTGGTTAATCACAATCTGGATAGTCCCTCTCCTCTTTAGCCTGGAGGATGCAGCGTCCATGATTTCCAAAAAGAATCTGATATTTTGATTTGTCAGGCCGCAGGCCAGTTTTCCATTTTGCCTCAGTCCATCTTAAATGAACTCGGGCCCAGAGAAGTGGGCGGCGTTTCTGGATCATGCTTAGATATGGTTTGTTCTTTGCACGGTAGAGTTTCATCCCGCATTTGTGGATGCAGCGACACACTGAAGTGTTCCTGAGCCCATGCAGTGATTTCCACCATAGAACTGTGTCTGTTCTTAATGCAGTGCCACCTGAGGACCTGAAGATCACAGCTATCCAATATTGGTTTACAACCTTGCCCCTTGTGTACAGAGATTTCTCCCGATTATCTGAACTTTTCAATGATATTTGTACTGTGGATGATGAAATTCCCAAATTCCTTACAATATTATATTGAGGAACATTATTTTTAAATTATTGCACTATTTGCCTTACGCAGTCTTTCAGAGTGGTAAACCTCTCGCCATATTCTTTGCACAGAGACTCTGCCTCCCTGGGAGGCTCTTTTTATATCCAATCATCTTATTGACCTTGACCTTGTTGCCAGTTAACCTAATTAGTTATGAGATATTCAGCAGGTCTTTTGTTGCCCCTGTCCAAATTTTTTGAAATGTGTTGCTGGTATCAAATTCAGATTGAGCATATATTTGTTATAAAACAAGAACATTCCTCAGTTTCAACATATGATATGTCTTTGTTCTATTTTCAAGTAAATATGGGTTAATATGATTTGTAAATCATTGCATTCTGTTTTTATTTACATTTTACACAGCATTGGAAACGGGGTTGTATATGCATATATGGGCATATCAAGTGGATTCAGGCACTGATTCATCAAATTCTCCCTCTAAAATTTGAACAGTAAAGAATGATGCATATTTTGTCAAGATGCTCTCATTTCACCTGCAGCCCGTTCTCACTAACATAAAGTGGATTAGCTTACCCCAATGACCCCCAAATACCGAGACCTGACGTACTTTGTTTGCCACTATGTATCTCCTGTTTATTCAAAGCTATAGTCACACTCTTCAGTGTTCACCCCTTTCCCTGTAGATGATTAGACCCCAAATCCCTAACAAAGTCCCCGTTCCATCCTCCCGTTTCCTTGTCACCTGGATCTATTTTTCCTCCCACCCAGAGGGAGCCTTACAGCGTTCTGTGCATTTTCATCCAATCAGGATTCATGGTTAAGAAGCCAATCAGGTTTCACCACAGACGTACATACAGATGCCAGCTACATCCCTCACTGCCAGCATGTGCCTTGGAGATGCAGATTCATACATGTCTCACATAATGGGTTCCAGCCAACCCCACTCCCCCTTTCTGGAATCCGTCAGGATGATCCGTCACGATCAAAGGAACGTCAGTGCCCGCATCGACGGAATCAAGTTGAATCTCCGAGCTGCCCGGAGCCCTTATTGTTTTCCGCCGTAATAGAAAATGTCAGGAATAATGAGGTGCGTGAGCGGCATTCCAGCAGCTGTGGGGGCGGGGGGGGCGCGGGGGCACAGGCAGCCTGACTGTGAGTCCCCTGGGTTATATGAATAAGCCCCCCCTGAACTTCTATGTATAGACAACGTCACGATTGAACAAAGGCTGCAAGTCTCAGAATGGGGGTCTACTATTAAACAATCCATCCATCCATCTTCCATGACCACTTATCCAGCACAGGGTCACAACACAATGCCCAGGGCACGAGGCAGGGGGCATCCTGGATGCGATGTGTTCAGTGGTCCTGCACCTGAATTACCTCGATAAAACATCCAGCTGTAAAGAAGCCTGGCAGCAAATTTTAACCTATGAATTCTGCTACATATAAAAGAGCTCAGTCTGATAAGCAGCTAAAATAAATAATAAAAAGGATATGGTTCACGCCGCTTCCCTCTTAGTGCCTCCGGGCTATTGGGCTATATTGATTTTCTACACCCACTGAAGATCACTGAGTCCCCACAGTTTGATATGTAGGGGATATTTGAGTACGTCTTTACTGTGAAGGTCTCCAAGGTGGCTGGTGGCTCCATTGTGGCATCTGCCCCGAGCAAAACAACGTAACTGGATTTATGTGTGGTAGGCAGTGCCGGTCAACACAGTAGGTGGCAGCCTAGGGCGCCATCTTCTGTGGGGGTGCCAGTTTAGCGTGCCGATTTCACTGGCACCAACCAAGCTTGCCTAGGGTGCCATGTGGCTTTTGACTGGTACTGGGTGGGCTTTGCTCTGTCAGTATCTAATAATGTCAAACATTATGCGAATGTGGTTTTCATTACAATGGGCACTGTATTTTATCCATGCTTCTAATGGCCTCTGATATTGTTGCCCTACTAACTTCATTGTATTCCAATTTCACAGATGATGTAGCCCCCCTCCCCCTGCCACACAAAACTGAAATACAACAACTAGCTGTATGACAATTATTATTTTTACGATGTAAGCTAATTAGCTTGCTCTCTTAGTTTGAGGCAAATTTCGTTAATAATGATTCCTGTGAGGCCGTTCCAACAAGGTGGCATGGGTGTTACTGATATATATATCTCAGCTCAAGCGCAGAAGATACTTGGACAGTTACACTGTAGATCCGAGCTTTTACAATTTATTTCCCTATCCCATCATTCCACCCTAAGGGTTGTCTTCGACTTAGAATAATCTGTGTTTCAGAAATAAGCTTGGAGGTGAAATTGAGATCAAAGAATCAAAGGCTCAAATTTTTTTTGAAGGACGACTTAATGTCAGTCCCTGACACAAGTGTGCTGACTGAAAAGGTCGTAGGCCTACTAGACTGTCGCGAAGCAGCCATTCAGCACAACATTGTGTGAAATGCAGCAGGTTCGGTGCATCGTAAGTAACGTCCATTTATATTTGGTTTGGAGTTAGGAATCTGATGTTCCATTTATCACCAAACATCCGCAAGGAGTCAGAAACCAAGAGCGCTGCTTTCGGCTGCCTCATCTGACCAGCTCTTACCGTGAGTAAACTCCCATTAATAAGGGCCCAGTGTAGCTGAACAAATCTCAATGTAAAAAGAAATTGCCTCAAATTATAGGTTTCTAAGTAACTATTACCTGCGAAAACTTCCACGGCCGATGGGCTTGCTTTATACCAGTTGATGTGCAGACGCATTTCTGAATGCTGTTCGAGATTCGTGGAAGACTATCATGGAGTCAGCCCTTGTCGCAGCGTGGTCCTGCTGAAGAGGTCCTTTACAGCCCAGGTTCTAAAATCCCCCAATCAGCATTCACTCCAGAAGAGGCAAGTCAGGATGATTGGGTGCGCAGTTCAGACGGCCGCGGGCGGCCTGGCTGGATGTTTCTTCTTCTTAATGGCGTCCTCAGCACCTGAAGCTGAAAGACACTTCTTGTGGGTCCCGACTCACGCAGATATCAAACTCGTGCTGGCCTCCCGCCCAGGCCCTGTGGAGCCGCAGCAAAATTGTCTGCCTCTTTCCATACGAAAAGCTTCTAATTCTCTAAGAGGGTGCTTTTTAAGAGTAAAAGAGAAATCTTATTTTTTCTGTTAAAGGAATGTGCCATGCCTAAAAACACTTTTTTATGTAAAGAGGAAGAGATCAAGGAGGTTTTCATATTTACATGAATTGAATGCTCAGATAGCAATGCTTTCACCTGTTCCCGTGGCTGAGAAAGGCGACCACTTTGATGTTTTCAAAAGCTGTTTCACGAGAAAATGTCTGGCACATTCAGAATGTAAAACCAAAGGAAAACATATGTAAAATGAAGTGTTGTATAGCCAATTATCAACAAAAGTTGGGTACAATCTGCTTTTTTCCTGTGAAAATAGGTTACCAGACAGACTCGTAATATCAGAAGAGGGGAACATGTATAAGTAACTTAATCTCTCACCAAATTTTAATTAAGTTGTGGGAAAATGTGTTTTGAATTTTATTGATGCAGCCGCGTCGTTCATCAGGTATGACGGCTTACAGGCCCCCAGTCCAGGCCAGAAACATCATCGATCTGGACAGGCATTTGAAAAAACCCGCAGCTTGCCAGGGTACCGCTGTTTAAGGCCAGGGGGGCAGCAGAGCGGTGCCAGCTGGACGGCGCACAGGTGGACTTTCTCGCGCCGTGGCCTGACAGCGACAGGGTCAGCTTGGCTTTATAATCCAGAACGTTCCCCACTGAGACCGCATACATCTGCGAGGTTCCAGCGCTGGGGGGGGCAGAGGGCAGGGGGTTTCCCATCCAGGTGCGTGAAGAATAAATCGAGAGGCACAGAAATGTAACAGCGCTACGGGAAATATGCGATGGCCCGTTTTGGCGGGAAATCCCTTAACGCAATTATTACCCGTCTGTGCTCTGTGTGTTTGGGAAGATGGGAGCCCCTGGGAATCGCGGGATGAACGCGTACGGCAGAGCAGAGTGCGCCGTGTAAACATGCGTCACCTGCCACCAGCGAGGCGTGGTGCTCGCTCCCAGCGGAGCCGCTGCTGGCAGTGTCCCAGGAAGCCGCCACAAACCCCGCCCACGGCTGTGGCCACTTGACACATTTTTAAGGACGAGGCTTTAACTTCCACCGGAGCGACTCCACTTTTCCATGTTTATGTTTCTGTTTCTCTAACTCCATATCAAACTATCCTACCCCTCCGCCATGCATCACCCTGCCCCCACCCCCAACGCAATGTGTACAGAGTACGCTCTCCTCAACATTTAGCAGAAAAACAGCCCGGCCGAAACTACAGAAATGTTTTATTCTGAAGCGCGAGTCGGCAGTCACCAAGCGACCAACAGGCCTGCGGCCATGTTTGAGGTAGCGGCTTTTACCCACTCTGCCTCTTCTCATTATCTCCTCCCAGCATGCAATGCTGTTTTCTCCCCCGGAGCAACGCAGGGGAGAGAAATCAATAAGGCGTGGGGCCCGGAGCGGGGGTGTCTGGAGACCGCCGTGGCCGGAGGTGTCAGGCAGAAGACGGTGGTTTGTCGTTGATGGCTCAGGTTCAAAAACAAACAAGCACCTAACAAGGGTTCAGGATCTGAGCAGCTGGATCTTCGACCCCGTGTGTATAACAAACTTGTGGTTGGGCCTCTTTGACGACCTGAACCGCTTTTGGATTTGGAGCCTTGCTGAGCGCATGGCCAGGGTAGGGGCCAGCCGGTTTAAACCAGCAGAAACGAGACCATCAAAGAAACAAGTGCCTGCTTTCCTGGACCCTTTGTTAGCCTCAGTTCCCTCAAGCTAGGCTGCCTGCCAGATTCAGTCACCAGCGTGATGCTGTCACACAATCCTGGAAGTTCCCCCAACAGACCTGACTATTCTCTTTCATATATTACTTTTTTGAGCAATTAAATTCTGACTTCTTTTTTCTGCCTCATTGCATCTCCATCACCGAGGCCTGTGTCGTACACATCTATACACATTGCCAATGATCCAATCCATTCAAGATACATATGAATTAACTACTAATGCGATGTGATATGATTCACCCCTATTGCGATGCAGTTCGATTCGACATGATTTGATTCAACGCAATCTGATGCGATGCAAAAGAATATGATGCAATGCAATTCAATATGGTACAGATACAGAAAATGTCCCTAGATGGGGGATCAATCTCAGTATGAAATTACTGGTCAGGAATTATTGCTCACATTTCTAAATAATAAAGGGAAAGGGCCTCTACTAATAATCATAAATTAATAAATTGGATTTTACCGATGCAAAGATGCTAGAAGGGATGCATCTCGTGGGCATGCCAAATTGTATCCTGTGCTCATTTTTTGTTAATAGGGGCACTTGCATCGTGAGCTTTTAAGCCAGTGCACCCAAATCTGTGAACCTTACCATCCCTCCCCATCATATTACCCTTTCATATTTTTACCAAATCCTTACTCCTGATTTTTGTAGTGTTTTGTCTATCGTGACATAATAACCTGCTTAGTGTTTAATTTAGGTTCTCAGTTTCTTAGACCAGCTGATTGGACCGGCGTGGTTCGGGTCCAGTCAGTATAGTTTGCCAGTCGGTCACGTTGGCCGTCTTGATGGTGTTGGAAAAAATGCACATTGTTCTTTTCTTGTTTTCTGAATGGCCTTTGGTAATGTGTGACAAATGTAAGGTCCAAGACATAAAGAGACATATTTCATGTCTATAACTGTATAAGTTGTCCTCCTGGAATGGAGACCTCTAAGTCGTTTTCTAGCTGTTTTGTTCTCTAAGAAATACTGTGTGACATCAGTGAAAAGGCTTAGATATTAATGCTCAGTATGGTCCATAAAAAGTCCATGGCTCTAATCGGATAGGATGATTAGTTGTTTGTTTCATAACAAGCCCCGTTGCTCATTTTGTCAGATAGACTCTGTTATAACTGATACACTCTCCATTTAACACCTCATTTCATCCAAAATAATGAAGAATTGTTCACTTCTGTCTTCAGAGCATTTATTCTAAATATAATAGCATAGTGTTTACTGTGAAATTTACAATAAGTAGCGGAAATACTTCATTTGTAAAATTCACATGAACAGTTTTTTCTGTAGTTGCTATAGGTCTTTATTTATAGTTACTAATGGCACCAGTGTTAGTGTATAAACATTTGCCACATGATAAATGCAAAACAAATCCAAATGCATTTGCTGTAAATTGCAAAAAGAAACACAGGAAGCAAGACAAAAGTTTTAATGAGACCATTGGCCTTTTGTAACATCGTTCTTTGGGTCAGAAATTAATCTATTTCGCAGGGATAATTAGGCATGCACACTGCATATTTGTTATTTTCAATAGGCGTCAATACAACAGTTAAAATGAAGAAAAAATAACATTGTTAATTATCGTATTTCAATACTAATATTGTTCATCTGACGTTTCTCTATAAAGGCCACTGACCTTCCAGGGGAATTTCTACTAAATGTCTCATTAAGATATCTCCTCGGGCGGGCCGGGCTGGGACAGAGGAGCGTGCTGCACAGATATTACTCTAAATGCACTGTACACGGGAGGCACATTTCAGGCCCATTTCCAGTCTGCACGGCCATCAAAATTGGCTTCCTGATTCTTGTTATTATTACTCTGGCATTTTTCAGGCTACTTCTCCCAGTCAGTTTACAGAGTTCGGTATGTCTAGGTCAACTTTCTCATCTTCAGATCCCTAATTTCTTTTCAAGACTTATGACTAGAATTTAGACTTCAGGCTCTGAATGCATGAAGGCTCATGGCTTTCTGTCCTTTCTGTAATGCTATCGGTTGATCCATAACATTTTATGGCGTAGAGGCTTTCTGAAAGAGCCAGGTCTCTGCTTAGATGGCATGGCTGGGAAGTCCGCTGGGGTGTCTATTTTTAGATTGATAAGCAATGCATGGAAATGGAGGCGTATGAGAGCTTGCATGTTTAAAATTCCCAACCGATAGTGACAGTGTGAACAGCACATCACAAAGACATTTCCATCCATCCAGCTCTCCATACGTTCATCCATCTATCGATCCATCCATATTCTAACCACTTATCCTGGTCAAGGTCGTGGGACAAAGACATTAAGGAATTCAAGGAAAACAAACTCATGCACACACACGCTAGATGGCTAATTTATTCAGTGCACCTTCTTCTTAACACAAACAGCCTTCTCCTCCTCAAACGCAGCAAGCTGAGAGGGCCAAGAAGTTCAGATACTGTTTGACTAAGTATTAGATTGGCTATGGAATGCGAACTAAGCGAATGTGAAGGTGATGTCATCGGTGGTGCCAGACGTGGTGGGTCCAGCATCTTAGAAACAGTCACCATCCGGGGATTTTCCTGACCACAGTGTCTCGACTTTGCAGGGCATGGTGTGACCAACAAAACAACATGCAGTCGCTGACTTTTCTGTGGCTGAAAATCTTGCTAATGAGAGTGATTAGAAGAGAATGGGCAGCCTTGTTAAAGCTAATTGGGAGACTACAAGTACAACAGTAACAGCTCAGTGCAGAAGGTGTGCAGCGCTGTCCAGAAAGGCTCCTCTGAATGCATAAATTTCCTATATTATATATAAATTATTGTATATAAATATAGCAGTTTTGGAGGCAAAAGTGGGTCTTACCTGGTACTAGCTATGTGTGCCTAATCAAGTTGCCACTACTGTGTTCAGCATATCTAAAACACAACCATGGTCTGTAGCCAAATTTATACTGCTTAAGAAAACAACAGAAATAGTCAGAAAAGCCAAATTTAATCTCTGATTCAAATATCAAGGGCCAAAGATCAGCTATTAATTTCCACATATCCATATTCCCTCACACCTTCCATCATTTTGTCATTGTAGCACAAATATGACATTTTCCACAAAATTACAATGAATTTTTTATTAATATGTTGCGGGGCTCTCACGGGGAAAGGCAGACTTATACATTTGCTCATTGCCCGGTTCAATTAATGGCGGTTCCAGCGGATCGAACCTCGGGATTAGTTTACGGGTCGGATCAAGAGTAGCGCTGGCGTGGCTCTCATGTGGACCCTGGGCTTTGCGGTAACCCTTATGAATTTTTGATGCCGACGGCAGCAGCCGCTTGCATACAAGGCCCACGGCGGTCCTCGCAACAGTGGCTTGATGTCATCTCTCCCCACAGCCCTGAGGGACAACCGAATCGAGCTGGTACGTGCCTCCTGGCAGGAGCTGGCCATCCGTATCAGCGAGGTGGCGCTGGCAGACGAGGGACAGTACACATGCTCGCTCTTCACCATGCCCGTCAAGACCGCCAAGGCCTTCCTCACTGTGCTGAGTGAGTGCTACCGTCCAGCCGTCGCTCGCCGACACATCCGCCGATCGCCGGGGCACGGGAGCTCGTCCAGAGCGCACCGCGCATCTTTCGATAGCCGTCACAGGATACTCACTGCAAATGATCATCCTTCTCAAAAAAAATGTTTCTTCTTCTACAGCGTCTGATAATTTTAGTGCAGCCAATTTGTCTCCAAATGTTTCAGAGAAAGTAAAACTTTTATACAGCTTTAAAATATAATCAGAATTTATTGCAGTAATAAATCAATGCCTGTCAAAACTGAACAGACACTTATACACACAGGGATAAGTTTCATCAGGAGCTAAACTGTTTGGAAGCATATTTCTGGATAACTTTTGCAATTTTATTTCCTTTCTATTTTGCATGCGCTTTGCATTGTTTTTACCAAAAGTTAAAAGTTTGAGAAATTAAAGGCTTAGTAAAGTTGTAAAGGTTATCCTGGGAAATGTGTTAAAACAGCAGAGAACATTTAATTAGGCGTTACCTCAGAAAATGTTGGTAGCCATTATTCTACGTTTCTCTGAATTATCTCAGGCTTAAAACGTCTGAGCTAACTTGCCTTACCTTGAATCGCTCTTTGCTTTTCAGCACCATAATCACCTCTGTTTTTTTCCCCCTGAATTATTAGCAACCCAATAATAATACCTTGTCTGATTTAAATTATTAGACCTGTGCCATTTTAATCGAGCTGCACAAAACAACAGGCATACAAATAAGGTAAAGGAATCATTACTGGAATACGATTGCGTTTGCAAGTCACAGCATGTTCTATGTGGGGTGGGGGAATATGGGCAGGGGAGTTAAAGTCTTGCCAAAACTGTAACTCATAAGACACAATCTGGCAACCCTAGAGAATGCCATCACTGAAATGGGAGAAGTTCATAAATGAGAAGATAACTGACTGTCAGATAAAAACGAGCAAGCAGCACTTTTGACTGTCTTTATCCTCTTTTTTTGTTGACTTCGAATAGTATCACAATTTAAAAGCCATATAAATGGATTAACAGGGAAAAAACAAACTCAAAAGGCATTATCACTCACGAGGCCAGTGGTTGTAACGGTTTTGTCAGCTCGATATTTTACCCTCATTCCTGCAGGGGTTCCAGAGAAGCCAGAAATAGCTGGATTCACAAAGCCAGCCAAGGAGGGGGACCAGATCACCTTGACGTGTGTGACCTCCGGGAGCAAGCCAGCTGCTGACATCCGGTGGTTCCGCAACGAGAAGGAGATCCAAGGTACTGACACTGCCCCAATGGCCGGTGCTGCTCATCAGGAATTAGGAAATCATCTCACCAGCCATGAGCTACAATAGGGGTCCCAACCTTTTGATGACCACAAACCAACATTCATTGTGCAAAAATTTGTCGACCTTGGTGCTGATGGTGGTGGTGGGGGGGAGGGTTGATTTCATTACTTTAGCCATTTCAGTTATTTGGAGTTTGTGAGAATGCATATTTATTTTTTTAAATTAACTATCCCGTCCACAAACCCCCAACGTTCTGCGGTAGCCCAGCGAAATGCTGCCCGGTGTGATCCCCTGCTCAATAGGACACTTCATTTACAGCTATGCAGCCTTTAGCCTTTGTCTTACGTCATCTGACGTCAGCACCTGCTCGAGGACTGCCCTATTCATGACTGAAACATCTGTCATTAACTCATTTTGTGACAGCAGTATGTCATCGTCACCCATTTGTCTGTTTCAGAAGACGGTGGCTTTCGAGTGTTAAAATGCGTAATGATGGAGTGTCTCTCCCAATCATTATATCATGTATCATTTACAGCACCGAGGAAATGCACTGCTGAGGTGCTGCAATCTTTGCCGCGCACTGACACTAATTGAACGTTAAATCCTAGGAAGGACATTTCTTCTGTTTCTATGATAAAGCTGCCTACCTTGGACAGGTTAGTTGGTTATGGTTAGGTAGAGTTATATGGTGCCAGTCTCCGAGGTTTCCGATTCACTCTTCGTACCAAAACTAAAATTCACCAAGCCAGGTTATGGTGTTATACCGTAAACTACAACCACAAACTAAAATTTTGAAATTCCCTGTATCAATGAAGCTGAAAGCGCATCCAAACAGCTGTTTTCTCATTACCCTTATATGCTAGAATCAGATTTATTCTGGAACTTTCTCAGTTTGTTTTCTCATTTTTTCTTTGAGGACTGTAGGTATTTTGCAACAACTGTAGGCATTTTATTCCCAAACTGCCGAGCTCCTGCCTAGTCTTCCCTTTTTTTTTACGAGTCCCCATTTTATGGTTAATGGTCTCTTTTCAGCGTGTCAGCCTGACACGGTGATATGTTCACTGAATCTCTGCCAGTTATTTTCACTCCTGCCAAGGACAACAGATGGTTTCAGCAAATTTACTGTCTCTCCTTTACAGTAGTTTGCATTTGTCAAAGGGAAATGGGGGTGGGGGGTCATAATTTTTACGGCGTGCAGTGACTGGTTTGCAGAGTAATTGAAAATGGCATTTCGAACAAACCTGCAATGGACTGGCATCCCATCCCGCGTGTCCGCCAGCCGGGTTCCCTGTGCTGGGCTTCAGGTGGCCCACAATCCTGGCTAGGACATACAGTTGTAAGGTGGCTGGATGGATGAATAAACTGATAGCTTTTATTATGTGACACTATTGCCCTACACCTGGTGAGTTTTGGCTCTTCATGTCCAAAGACGTGCAGTTAGACTGATTATCGAGTATCTCTCGACTGCCCATAGTGTGTAATTGCGTGTGGGCTCATGTGCCCGGTCCTGGACTGGTGGTCCCTAGCCTGGTGCCTTATTTTGCCTGGGACAGGCTCCCAATGAGCCTTATCAGGATAAGTGGTGAGAAGATGGATGGATTGGACCTTTTATGGTTTGTATGTGACTTGGAACAGGTACAATTCTAAGGTTACTTTCGGTTAAGTGATGGATTGTTGAGGTAACACTCGTGATGTTTCTTAAAAATGGGATTGGGATGTGGGGGGGGGGGGTGTTATTGCCTTTTCCTAATTCCCAATTATCTCATTTGACTAATCACTTTGGAGAGCCTTCCTGCCTGCTCTGATGTTTTTTAAGAGTCCCCCCTCTGCCTCTGATAAGAGCGAATGTGACATTTGCTCCTTATTGACGATTTGTCCTGGAGCAGCCTCTGAGGTGGCTAAATGCGAGGCCGGCGCCACGCGGTGATTGATGGCACTGGGCCCGCTCTGTTTGACATGACGCGCACGTAGCGGGCGTCGAAAAGGCCGACGGTGAGCTTCCGCAGGCCGCCGTGGCCTGCCTCACTGTCAGAATAAGTATCAAAGCCAATCTCTCTCTCTCACACTCTCAGATCAGATCTTCATGTACAGAGAGGAATCTGCATCTTAAAGTCAGAATGCTTAACAATTCAATGAATTGCCCAAGTCACAAAAACTGACAGGTTAGAGTATCTGCAAGTGTACAGAATGACAAAACGGATCTTTTATGCTATAGCTCTCCATTACTGAGTGAACACAGCTACCTCTTCTTCAATGAAATACCTAAATTATTTTTGCCAGGTTTTGCCAAGGCTGAGTAATTCAATCCTGTAAAAGCATATAAATCTTAATATTTTGTCCCCATAAATCAACTGTAATAATTGTATTTTGATTGTTCTTACAGAATAATTCATGAAACAAAGGAAAATAAAACATTCTAGAGCCTTCTACGTTTACTACCAGAAGTTCCATCTGAAGCAGGGCAGATTGTTGAGCGTATTATCTGTTGTAAAGCATTGAATCACTTAATGCATTTCACTCCACCACCCCCGATAGTTATATCACAAAGTCAGTTACTTTAGCTTGGGAGTTTCAGCCATTAACTCAGCAAGACAATAGATGAGGATGTCAGCTCAAGGACATCCCATAGTTCAGAAAGGAGACTGTGAAACAGAAACCAGCTTTATTGTCGTACGATAGACAGCGATGCAAAGCACCCTGAGCCTTACCGTCCCACTCATACTGCCAGGACCATGAGTCCGCTGGACTGCACACCACAGCAAACCGGTACCCCAGGGACCCCAATGAACAAGGTGCGTTGGAGCCCGGAAGTACAAGAACCGGGATTCAGTGCTAAAAGACAGAGAACTGAACAAAAAAAACAGATTAGATTACCAAAACTACAAAGTCTGGCACAACAGAGGAGACAGGAAAACAGACTTGCACTCTGGGAGCTACAAAACTGAGTGCGGATCGCTGCTCTGGTTTCAATTACGTTGCAGGCGGCATCAGTATATCACCCAGGTTTTATCATCAATGTGGGCGAAACAGAGCTCATTTTCCAGTTTCGTCATCCTGCCATTTGCTTGGCAACATACGAGAGCCAATGTTGGACTCATTGTTTAATTAGTGCTGAAATCTCGTAGCTAATTAGAAAAAAAGACATCGGCTGGCGATTTAGATTTGCCCCACCCATTAGAGCCAAGTCTCCTCATTGTCATCTTCCACTGTATGATCCATGGGTCATACACTGAGGGGAAATTACCATCTTGCTGGCCACAGTGATAAATAGAATATTAATATGAATAAGCAAGACATTCAAACACTCACAGTCTGTCAATTTAAACACGACATGTTGAGTGAAAAACCCAGCTCATTTTTTAATGTCAGCAAACGTTAGGCCCAGCCTTTTCAATCCCCCTACCCCCCTCCATCTCCCAGTTCCACCATTTTAACCCCCATCATGACTGGTACCTTGTGGAGACATGTCCCACTCCAGCTTGACACTGCTTCCAGAACGCCCCATGTCCCCGTCGCCAGGTGCAGATCAGGCGAGCAGCCCTATCTGCCTTTCATAAGACAGGAAGCCCACCAGCCCGGCCCTACCCGGCCCCCTGCCCCGCCTCCCTTCTGTAGCACTGCCAGACCTCCAGCGTTTGAGGTGGAAATAAGCTTGTTCAGGCTGAGACGCCGCTTAAATGAAATGTTAATCATTTCCTCTTCGCTCCAGCGAGCGTCTGCGCTATCGTGACGCACCGGGAGAGCGCACCAATTTAAGAGAGTCAAAGAGTGGCACAGCGGACCCTGAAATTAAGATTGCTAAAGAGGACTTTTATTTGCACCAAATTACATCCTGCTATGAACGTAATTACACAATAAAGATTAAGATTAGGTTCTCTCCTCTGTGTGCCGCTGTGCTATTGTAGTGTTTAGGTCATATTTTTCACAGTCATTTTTAAAAAGTTTACCAACATCAATATTAGTATCTTAATGCTGCTCATCTTCTACAAAGTTAAGAACCACAGAATTATTTTAATGATGGATTATTATTATTGTTGTTATTATTATTATTATTATTATTATTATTATTATTATTATTGTTGTTGTTGTTGTTGTTGTCATTATTATTGTTGTTGTTGTTGTGAATTTGAAATAGGGGCAATAAATCAAATAATAAATATGTATCTTGATAGCACCAACCATCAATTGAATAGGGTGGAAGGATGGAATATGCACTAAATATATTATGTGCAGTGGAGCAATTTTCCCAGCTGGAAAAAAAGCAGCTGACAGGCGGCTGACAGGTGAAGTAGAAGAACAGGTGACAGCCATAGTGCAGAGTCTGAAATGAACACTGCCAAACCACGGAGGAAGCCATAGGCTTCGGTCAGCACCCACCATCACGACCATGAAACAGGCCGGACCAATTAGGAGGCCCACAGCAGAATCCTCTTCTCCAACATAGTTGGTTTTGGACCTGGTGTAGGGAAGAAGCTCAGTGGGTAGCACTGTTGTTCGAAACCTCCATGGCTGGAAATCTAAAACCCAGCCCAGCTCCCTGTGAGGAAAGTTTCTCCCAATAATGTGTAGGTTTCATCTAAGGCAGTGTTTCTTAACCCGGTCCTCGGGGACCCCCAGACAGTCCATGTTTTTGGGAGCGGGGAAGGAGCAAAAATGTGGACTGTCAGGTATGGAGCTCAGAGGGAGCAAAAACATAGACTGTCCAGCAGGGAGCTGGGATCGAGCATTAACATGGACTGTCTGTGGTCCCTGAGGACCAGGTTGAGAAACACTGATCTAGGGACTGGGGATGAATGAACATCCTTCAATGGACTGGTATCCCATTCATGGCATCCAGTACTTCCTAAGATAAGACATGGCAGATGATTTCATACTGTTTTTAAATCGGTGTGTCCAGTTGCCACAGAGCAGAAACAACCTTCCCTACAGTAGTTCCTGGTTGAATTTTCTTGTTAATGTTGACCAGTCTTCATAGCCTTGCATTTTACACAGCAGCAGAATACATGTTTAACATCTCAGCTACAACTGATGTGTTTATGAAACGCGCTCTCAATCAACTAATATTGCCCATAAATAAATTCATACTTCTGAATAAATGTGAGAACTATTTAAAACGTGGAATATAAAGAGTCACAGTCACAGAGTTCTCAACTGGTTGGTTGAAACAAAATCTTGGTCTGTGAACTCTCTGGACTATCCTTCTCTGCTCATCTCCCCTTGTTACTTCCGAGGTTAGTTACAGTAGTTGTCATTTCGCTTTTTTTGAGACGGAGTTGTAGGGATTTCAGACAGAGTTCCAATAGTTGACACAAGTATTGACAGACTTCTTCTCAAAGCGAAGCCTTGCTTTGGGTGTCACTGGCGACAGGTTCAAAGGTTTCACTTTGTTTTCTTGAAAAGCTTTCACCGTTCCTGCCCAGATAAAGCTGGGAACTTCTACTGTAGCATGGAATAAGTGTGGTTTTGATGGCAGATGGCATTTGTCTGTGACAATGCTGCAGAATGGAGGCATGTCAGTCAAAGGGTAATTCCAAGGCTCTGATCAAAGTGAAATATTTCTCTAATAAGACCAATCCGAATCTCTCCAACTTCCATAGATTCGTTGTTAGATCCTCATAATCTGTACTTTCAATCCATTTGTATGCCTATAAGGTCTTCTCTGAGTAACCTAGCAGATCAAAGCAAGAGAAATACTTTGAGAATTGGACCTGGAATGGTACGAAGGCAGAAAATTGTAAGCAGGAATTAGTAATGCTGGTGTATAACTTTAGAAAAAGCATTCTCATATCTGGCAGCTACTAAATTGGTTATATGTGAATGGAATGTCTTGGACAATTTCTAGAATTTTCATGTAATATTACATGAATATTGCACAAATTATAATATTATTTGAATATTGTACAATAATGCTAAAACTTATTCTGACTAAAAGGGAAATAAACTGTAAATCTACCTGCATACATGCAGGAGAATTGACTGTCGTTATAAAATATTATGCAGTGTTTTTTGCGAATGAAATCCGAAAGCTAAAGAGATATATATCAATAAGCTGGGCTCAGTGGAGGGAATTGGCTCCACACACTCTGCAGGGTCCGGTAGGCACAGAACAGACCTTTCGTAAAGAGAGCTGTGTTTTGTCTCAGTTAGTCACAGCAGGGTGTTGGACCCTGTTAGCCTGCAGTGAGCTCAGAAATCAGCCGCGTGAAACCTTCAGGAATACCACTGCATATTTATCCCCCCACCACCATCGCCCCCACCAGCCAATGCGCTTAACCTCACCAGCCTTCCAGGTCAAACTTCTGCATGCTTCTATGTTCTTCAGATGGTGCCCGGACTGTGTCACCAAGGTTAGGTTCCTGCAGGGGAAAGTCGAGAGGTTAAATGGCGATATGCTGATATCTGCTCCTTTTAATTCATTCTTGTAGCAAACTGTACTCTGGCATTACTGTGTGACAGCTCTGCGGACCATTTGCTGATCGAAACAGACCTTGTGACCACTATCCACATCATGGTTCACCTTGTACCACGTGGGACTAATTATCCACTGTGCAGAAGTTGACGTCCCAGCCCCAAATGCCCTAGCTGTTTTTGTAGTTTGACTCTGAGGTAGGGGTGGGCAAATAAAGACCTAGAACAGAAAGAGGTTGGATTAGGAACAGCAGGGCAAGGCCAACAAGGAAAAGCCATTTTGGCAAAAATATGAGAAAAAATAATCAATAATTAATTAACAAAGGGACTAGCGCTGCCACTCTTTGCAAAATTTAAATTGTTTACATTATCTATATATATTACATATCTCCATGTCTGCATATTTTTTGTTATAACTGTAACTGTATTTCTTAAGCACCACCTCTGTAAGCAGCTTCATTTGTACTTGTGATCTGTGTTTTGTGTTTAATTTGTGTTTGCTGGAGGGACTGTGCGCATGACAAAGAAACTCTTGAATCTTGATGGATGGGCATCAGGATCTGAGCGGAGTGTGAGCAACCAACAATGCAGTACACATAAATGTCTGTTGTCCTC
Source organism: Mormyrus iriodes (assembly GCA_011763525.2). NCBI lineage: Eukaryota > Metazoa > Chordata > Actinopteri > Osteoglossiformes > Mormyridae > Mormyrus > Mormyrus iriodes. Next base: position 13,476,836 of record JAAGVU020000036.1, on the reverse strand, counting down.
CCTGGTCTGCTGGGCTCCCCTTCCACTCTGGAGAAGACCACACCCCTCCTTTTCAAACCTGGTAGTTAAGATGAAATGTAATCGTGGATTATGATCTGCAGCAAATGACCCTCAAGATAATCTTCAGTTATTGGGTTTGTTTGTGAAATGGGGTGAAAAGGAATATTTCCCTTCTATAGAGATGCTTCATGATACATCAAAAATGTACTTTATATTGAAGCTACCCCCCCCACACACACAAACATCTCACAGGCTGCACAGTACAATATCAGTATGCCTTCCAAATAAAATTATGACCAGTCATGCCAAACTTATTTCTACACCATACCAATGCTAAAATTTTACCATTTATAATATTAAACAAATGAATTTTATGAGGTAATTTAATCACTGAATAATGTCCAGAATTCAGAACGGTTTTTGAAGAGACTGAATCATTTCCTTATACAGAATTATATGGGTGTAAACACAATGTCACGGGCCTTTATTATGAAATCAGAATTACCCATGACACTTTGTGTCCAGCATTTCCGGGAGGGCGTACAGAATCGCACCTGATGTGATTTCCTGGCATGGTGCTTGATCTTTTTTTTAATATTTCATGGGGGCTTTGGCATTTAGTGCTTTCAAATAGGCTATTACCCAGGGCCCAGCTCCCAGCAGTCCGCAGATCAGGTCTTGTTTTATGTTCATTTATATGTTTTTCCCCGCATACTAAGGGTACAGTTTCCTCCTTATCGCCAATCAGAGGTTAAACTCCACAAAGTGCCCTTGGAATTGGACGGGGGACGAAAACTCGAAGCGGTGCATTTATTTGCAAGGCCGGAGCTGTAATAATGATGAAATGCGTAAGAATGCGTGACATCAGTCCTGCTTAGTAGGACGTTCCATTGCTGACAGATTCTCTGATCCTTTATGCTCCCTTAAGCTATCTGTCAGTGAAAGTTATAGTCCCTCAGCTGTCTTTAGCTTTTGATCGGTTAGGGCCCCGAAAGGTATCAGCTGAAAAATAAGCATTAGTCATGGGGTCCCCCAAGTAACACAGCCAGCGAAGGAAAGGCATAGTCTGCAGTGGGCTTTTGAATCCAAACCCTCGTTGCGCCAGATTGTCCATCTATGAACAAAAATAGCCCACAGGACTGCAATTTGATCGTGCTGTGTCAGGTGGTCACCTGCAGGGGGCTGCTTGTGGCATCCAGTGAAATTGCGCTCTATCCCACGCGTGATACATCACAGAGAGAGGGGAACTAGCTGGCTGACACCACCCACATCAAAGGAGGTGCCAGTCTGCTCTGCACCCAAGCTAACGTGGGTGTCCGGCCAATTGTAAGAGAGAAGCTACAAGAACTGGGGCCACTGGCCAGTGCAAACTGTAAAAAAAGTGAGGGGGGATTAAATAAATAAACTTTGTTTTCATTTTTGTAAAATAGTACTTCAAAAATAGACAAACTACCTTAAACAAAGAATTAAATGAGAATTTATTGGTGGGGGGTACATTAAAATGATCAATAAATATACAGTCAAGAAATGTGTGTAGAGAGAAATCATGATTCAGGCTCAGTGAGGCAAGATGAGGAGAGGGCTTGCACAGAGGATATCCGGGTTCACATTAGCCATGGAGCGTATGCAAGGACATATGCTACTGATCCACCCGAAAAGCAGCCAACCGCAGTGCCAGCCGATGATTCAAGGGCTCTGCTGAGCCTGGGATTTTCACAGCTGGCAGATGTGGGTGTCTCCATGTTAAATCCTCGACCCCAGCGCTTTCCGTGATGATTCTCCCGGTCCGTGTGGCGGTATTCCCATCACTGGGGTTTGCATTAAGGAGAACTGCTGTTTGGCAACCTTTCAAACACCTTCCTCCCACCCTGAACATCCATATGACGCTCGGCTCTGCCAATTCAATTAGCATAACAATGCACTCTTTATATGTCCAAGCCCACGGCAAAGGTTTACTCGAATAAACAAAAGCATCTTGTAAGATCTCTCCATTAAGCCGTGTTTTTTTTTTTATTCACCCGTAGAATCGGCTCAATGTTTTGTTTTGTTCTTAATATAAGCACGGGAATGCCTTATACTGTTTAATGATTATTTCAATCTCCTATGTGAGTTGAACAAAGCAGTAGTGGGAATTCGCATCTGAATATAAAACACTTCTGTAAAATATTCCCGGTACACCGTAGGTGCCAAAGAAGTGAATTCCAGCGGAAAGACGTTCACGGTCAGCAGCACCCTGAGGCTACAGGTGGACCGCAACGATGACGGCGTGGCCTACACCTGCCGGGTGGAACACGTGGCCTTAGCTTCCTCACCACAGCAGACCACAGAGGTCCTGGAAGTCCACTGTGAGTACTCCGGCCGTGTGTGGGGAAACCCCGACAGGCGACTGGGAGCTGGCCTGCTGGGACTTCCTGTCACTTAATACACATCTAACAGAAATCACCTTAGCACTGATGAAAACAGGCAAAAACACGGTTTGGCCAGTTGTGAAAGATAGAAGTCAGTGGACAATGGAAGAGATAAGGCATCTGGAAATGGCATAGCAATGGCATATCATTGGCATGAGACACAGTTATGTACGTTAAAATGATTCTTATGTGTGTCAAAATGCTTGGAGGTCAAAGTCAAGCCTGCGTGTTGTGTATCGGCTGTGACAGCACACTAACAATGTCTCAAAATACAGCCAAAAGTGAATCTTTTAGCGGCCCGTCTTCTGTTCACCTTCCGGGGGCAGAAAATTGCATTATAAGGTATTTAAATTTAGCCTGAAATGACCTCCCTCCCCCCTCTTCCTCTTAACATCTCCATATAAATGGTGAATCAAGGAGCAGTGTTGCCGTGGAAATGTTCTGATTGAGGGCGGGGTAAAATCAGGTCGCTGTCCTCAGTTCTGACGCAGATTCTGATGAACGGGACGCCAACCCATTTTGAACCCCTGGTGACCCGCTTTCTTCTCTTCACAGATCCGCCCTTTGTAGACATCACATCATCGCTGACGTTCCCACAGGAGGGCCAGTATTTAAAACTGGAGTGCGTCTCCAAAGGAAACCCACTGTAAGTCACGGATGCTGGGCTGGGTGTCACATGACCATGATCGCTTTATGTAACATCTCTGTGTAGCATAATGTCTCATGCCAAACGCCACATAACATCTCTGTGTAGCATAATCTCTTATGCCAAATGACACTTTCCACTTTCACGTAGTTAGTTACTCATAGAAACCTTGCAAATGCCCCAGAAAATTGTAAAAAGGCAAAAAAAAAAAGAAAATTACAGAAGCCCAACATGTCACAAGATGCGGATCATTAATTCTTGTATAGTTAATCGAGAGAATTGTAGACACGCCAAATGCAAGCGATTCTGAATTTTTAAAGTCTTGAGTGGGTGGAGATTCACAAGTGGATTTAGGTGTAGCTAGCCAAACTGGATCATGAATCACTGAGGGCGTTCTGTAATCTCCACCTAAATAATAATGATAAATCATATCTTAATGTTTGAAAGGATTTCGATGTGGCATATAATTACAGAGACGCAGTAATTCATGATGTTAAACGACCATTTTGACCTTTCTGAAGAAGAACGTTCAGATATATTAAATTAAACTTCTTCGCGGTCAGATAATGAAGAAAAAAAAGTTTGAGTGTGCTTTTGTTTCAAAGTCCTAAAACTAATTATCAGAAAAAACAGACAAAAGTTTAAATTGAATGAACACATCATGTGATGATCATACCAGGAATTCACTACGATAAGGGTTATCATAAAGGAACTGAACAGCCTAAGTAGATTGAAGTTAATAACAGGTATATTCAGGTTGTACTACTAAAAGACTGAGTGTCATTAAAACTGCTGGCTATCGAAAGAAGTTAAATCAACCCTTTATATATATATTCTTTTTAATATAAGTCTCTGGGCTATTTTTAAGTGATATAAATTGCAGAATCAAAGGACTTATTCCATTATTCTGAATGTACTTTTTAAAGCATAACCACACTCATTGGGCACTTTTGTAGGTACCCATACATAGATCTGGTAGGTCCTGCTTTCATCCCTAGGTGAACACCCCCCACCTCCCCCTTACCTCTCAAGTATTGCCAAAATATACCAAGGGGGACCCTTCTCCCCATTCGGCAGCAAAATATCAAATCGGTGTCGCTTGACAGCAAATCCCCGGGCTGGTCTTTGTTGCCAGTCCAGCATTACCCCAGAGAATGACAAGTTGTGTTTTCAGAGCATTTCTGCAGCACCTCTGTAATACCAAACCGTAACTTTTGCACTTGCGGCCTGCCTGCTAGCTTTAACGCCTCTTCCCATTCTCCACTGACTGCTTTCAATAACGAGGTGTTAAAAGCCTCAGAACTGGCCCTGATCTAACGTTTTTTTTTTTTCTGTATCAAACCATTGCCTGCGAATTCTATACTCTGCAGTGCAGTGACATCCTGGGATGATGCCTATTTCTGACATACTGCAACCACCACGACTGGCATCAACAATCAAACCGTGTTCGATATTGCTCACATCAGGCATCTTCGCTGTTTTAATGATTAGCTACGCAGTACCTGAGCTTCTTAAAGCTGTCTACATGCTGTATGTTCTTGGCTGCAGCCACTCGATTTGCGGTTTATATGACCAAGCTGGTCTGTGTAATAAAGTGGCCATTGGGTGCATATGTGGACTCACATTTCTGCATAAAATTCACCATATAGATAAATACGGACATATTGATTACGTGGTGGTCTTAATGTTCCCCGAAACCATAGACCCGATAATGTGCTCTGGACAAAAGATGGAGGCGAGCTTCCTGACATAGACCGGATGATCGTAGAAGGCAGGGAGCTGACCATCACATCTCTCAACAAGACGGACAACGGCACATACCGCTGCGAAGCCAGCAACCACCTCGGGACCAGCAGGGCCGAATACGTGCTCTTCGTGTATGGTGAGTGCCCTGCCCACTTGTGCCAGCTTGGGACGGCAGTCCTGGCGTATGGATGCTGGGCTGTCTTTGCTGTTTGTCTTCAGACTAGCTTCAGATGCCATAAACACCCTTTCCAAGCTTGGCTGGAACATTCTTCCACTTGTTTATCTCCAAGGAAGAAGATGCATTGAAAATGGTTAGGATGAATGGAGGTAATAATGAATAAGACCAATGAACTGATGCTGTGGCCTTTAAAAATCGTAAAAAGTTATGATGCCAAGAATGGGCACGTGGCGTTTATTCCACCTTCAGAGATGGCCGTCAATGTTCTCCCCGGGACAAGATACCATCTTTGCTGGGTTTTACAAGGAAGTTGTTGTGAGAAGGTCTGAGGGAAGGTTTTATAGGTTTCGGTCAAGTGTTTTACTGTTCTCAACCTGATGGGGGCGATCTGTCATGATGCCAAGCAATGTCATTTGCAAGCAAGACAATGAAAAGGCCTGGAACTTGTAAAATGGGGTGTTAAAGTAGAAGGGACTAAATGTCGTTCTTTCATTGGGTTACGAGACATGTAAAGGACCCATATGGCTGAACTGAAGGGATTTTTCATCTCTGAAAGGCCTGGTGCAAAAAGGCATATAGCAGGTTGACCCTGTTGATCGATTAGTTACCTCCAGAGCACCAAAGACACACAACAGCTCCGCCATGGATAGACACAGATTTCACGTCAGAGATGATAAGACAAGCCTTCCTAAGAAACAGGTGCACCAATAACAGTCAGCCGTTTTACTCATTGCACTGCTTTTCAACTAGAGTTTGTTGTTAGTTTTATAAGGTAAGACCCTTCCAGATTCCGGTGTAAAGGAAGACCTGGTGGTCAGCCAGGCAGAAATACAGTTCATCTGCCACTTCACAGTATAACCTTCAAAATATAAACGTTAAATTACTTGTAAAAACCAGTACAGGCAGGCACCTACAACATTTAATTTGCAGCTTAGAATAAAAATTGCATTAAATGCTTAAAGTTACCTAATATAGTGAACGTGTCGGGTTGGACCATATTCATCATTCATCAGTCATTATCTGCTTTTTAAAATTTGAGTCAGGTAGGAGTCATTGGGGGCTATGAAGTTCAGAAAATTTAAAATTTTAATTGAATGAACTTGCATTTGAAATGTTCTGGCCAATCACCTCTGCTCTTTGGAACAGAAGGGTCCGGAACTTTTTGTTCCCTTCCTGTTGATGAGTTAAGAGAAATATCACTAGCAGTCGAGTTTGAAATATTCAGTTCCATTGCTGTCCTTTCAAAATATACGTGTTCTTTTTGGTGCATGGAATATCGTGATAGTTAATAACATGGGTGACACCAGCCCAACTGTACCTCCCAAACTCTAAAGGCCTTGCCCTTGTGTGTGAGCACAGATTGAATCCTTCCAAGCATTTTTGATTATAAACTCAATTAAACCAACAGTGTTTTTGAGTAAGATCCATTAGATGTTCAAATTTAAATTAGCACTTGATTTTGACCTCATTAGTCAAGCTTAAAACTGCATTAAGAAGGTTTTTGTGTCTAACTTTAAACTGAAATTAGTTTAAAGTAAGGAGGACACTGGCCTTATATTTGAAGTCTCATGTTTATTTAAGTTACCAGTGTGAATAATGTAAGTGTATTATTTATGTATTTCCATTGACTGTCATTTACATTTCTGTTCAGTCATTGTCTTAATGTATTGATTTGTTTTGCACTAATGCAGATTTGATTGTTTTCATTTTTTACTTTTATCCCCATGCACTTCTCATCCTTTATTTGTACCTTTGTGTCGTGTCTCTTTTCTTCTTCTGTTGTGCTGTTTTCGCTCGCCAGATGCTAAAATGCTCCCATGTCCAGCCTCCCCATCTCAGCCAGTGCCCCTGGGCACCAGCCCCTCCAAAGCAGCAGCTGCCACTGGCTTTCTTGGAGATAAAGTCCTTGTGCCCTCGTATCTATAGCCGGCCAGCTGCTTGGCACCCTCCTTTGTAAATGCTGTGGTAGCTAATGGTCTTTCATGACCTGCTTCTTCTATGTCTCTTCAAACTATGACACAGCCCTAATTTTCCCTTTTACAGTTTCTTCCTAGTAAGACTTTGTGGCTTTATGAAGAACATGTACAAACTTATAAAATCATAAATTGCATTCATTAAGCATTATGAAACATCCGCATTCTAAAATTCCAGTTCTAACATTCTAAAATATTTGATATGAGAACTTAAGTGCTCATGACTAGCCAATAAAATAGCTCATAACTGCAGTTCTTCAGGTCATATGGCAGAGCACCTAGCATACACCCACACGCACACACTTCAAATGAAGTGTTAGTTTTTTTTCCTCCTCTTTTTTCCAGCCAGTATTTTTATCATCATGATTACCCATGTTATTAATTCAGTAGGAAAGTCTAATTTAGAAATGAAATCACTGTAAGGGTGTTATGTGATTGTGTGGTTAAAATACTGTATATATCCCATACATACCTAGCCCCTGCTCTATATATATAAAAACTGGGCATATAATGTGTAATATATCTGCTCCTGCAGTATAATTTTGAGGGTATATAATTCACTACTTTCAGTTTTTCCCAGAAAAGAAGGCTTGTGTTTCAAGCTCCATGAACTGACATAATTGACAGGCTTATATTCACCAGTCCTGATCATGCCTAGTCGGGGTTAGCTTCTCTTGTTGCCAAGGTTGATAAACCCACAGATTATTGGGTCAGCTTGGGTCAAGAGCAGGGTGACCAGCTAATCCATGACAGGGTGGACACTATGAGCTACTTCAGGTTTTACAAACTACTTTAAACCTTAAAGGCTCCTGTGTTTGGCTAAATAGTTCAGGTCTTCTTGTGCTTTGACTGATTCATTTCCTTGATTGAAAGACTTATCCAGCTGTTTATTAACATTAGTGACACATGCTTGATTATAGGAGACTGACCAATCAGCACACAGCAAGAACTGGGTGCTTAAGCGAAATCCAGGTCCTTTTCATTGAAATGGTTCTTTACAAACCCTGTCCCAGCTCATCGCATCCCCCCTGACATTTTAGCTGGTCACTCTAGTCAAGAGCCACCGAAACATGAGAGCACTTCAATACTTAAATACAGCCAGATTGTCCAATATATCTCATAATGTTACATCTAGCTAACTTGGAAACTGCACCCAAAGAAGGTTAGACATCTTATAAAAAATAAATGTTGTAAATATGGTAAAATATGTAACCTGTAGGCCACGCAGGCCATATTGCTTCATCCACACCAAGTGACAGGGTGATATAGTCAGTTACGTGTCAGATCTAGGTAACATCACAGGAGTCATTTCTGCTAAAAGCTTTTTTATAGCTGTCAAATTTAGTATAATTATACAGGGCTGCAAGGTTGCAGAAAGTTCTATTTTAAAATATTTAGAACATGTCTTCAGCTTAAGATCCTTAGCTATATACAGTACCAGTCAAAAGTTTGGACACACCTACCCATAGAAAGGTTTATTTGTATTATTTTCAACATTTTAGAATAATTATA
>JAAGVU020000036.1:13442024-13467793 GCA_011763525.2 Mormyrus iriodes | reverse complement strand
TAACCCCATTTACTCCATGGAATGGCTGACCCTAAAGTCTCCTCTACACCAGTTTCATGAGGTGGCCTCCTGGGATGTTTTTCCAGCTCTACCGAAGGAGGTCTCATACATATGCTGAGCTCTCATTGGCTGCTTTTCCTTCACTCTCAGGTCAGACTCCTCCAAAGCCATCTCAACTGTGTTTATGTCAGTGGCCAGGTCATGTGATGTGACACTATCACTGTCCTTTGTAGGGGTCTTGGTGTGTCCAAACTTTTGACTCGTAGTGTATATTCACACATACAGTAGAGTTGTACCGCATTTTCTCTGCAAAGGCAAAGGGAAAAAGCTGTACATCCACAGCACTTCTTATAGCTGGCCACCCTTCCTGATGACAAAGATCTGCCAGCTCAAAGACGTGAGGATCACCTAAGGTCGTGCCTCACAGAAAGAAAAAAAGCTTTGAATTTGCTTAGTAGTGCTTTTAAAAATCTCATGCATCCATTTCAAAGGGCTAATAAATTATGTTTAATCGTTTGTTTTGTCTTAATGAGGCACATTTGATTAATCAAGTCCAAGGAAAATTCAGCTGCTTTCTGGGGTCTGTGTCCAGGGGCTGCGCGCACAAGGCTTCATTAGCACTAAAAAGTTGAAATATCCAAAGTGTGTTTTAGAATATCAGGAAAAGCTTTGGAGGAATTGGTTAAATTGATAACAATTCATCACTCAAGTAAACAGATCCAGGCCCAGAACACCCAAACGTTTATTGCTGAGAAACCATATATGTTGCAGGAGTGGCCAGCACTCACACATAGCTTGGTAAATATTAACAATACCAATTATCACAACTTTGGCTATATTTTCTTCTTAAATAAGTGTTTTCCCCCTAATCCTGGAGGTTTCAATAGTTTTGACTATAAAGTTGTATTTTGATGGTGCTAAGTACTGGCAGAAAGCGCGGAACGAAAGTCTGGGAGGAAGTACACTGTCACATTCTGCGCATGTTACCTCCAGGCTGATGTCCATGGAGCGTGCCGAAAGTGGGCTTCAGCCGTCCTCACATTCGGCTGTCATTTGGCCTTGTGGAGAAAGACAGACAGTGTGCGTCCGGGGAGGCCTTTTGGAAATGTATCATTCTTGGGTGCCCGGCCAGGCAAAACTACTCAGTACGCTGAAGGGCCGCACAATTAATCGCTATTAAAACTCAATCTCAATTCATACTCATTTGCAGCCCCTTTCTAAGGTTGCATGATTAATCATTTCTAAATCTCCATCTTAATTCATGCACCTATACGCTCATTCTATGGCTGCACAATTAATCGCTATTAAAACTCGATCTCAGTTCATACCCCTATGCGATCTTATTCCAAGCCTGCACAATTAATCGTTCCTAAACCTCAATCTCGATTCATACTCCTGTGCAATCTGGTTCTAAGGCTCATATTAAAACTGCATTCTCGATTCATACCCCTATGTGATCGCGTTCTAAGGTTGCATGATTAATTGCTTCTAAATCATGGTCTTGATTCATACATCTGTGTGATCTTGCTCTAGGGCTCCCCATTTATTTGCTTTGAAATCTCAGTCTCGATTCAAATCACTATGCATTCTCATTCTAGGGCTACACAATTAATCGTTTTTAAATTGCAATCTCAATTCATACCTCGTTCTAGGGCTGCATGATCAATCAGTTTTTAAAAAGTAATCTCAGTTCATTCCCCTGTACCAATAAATGGCAGCATTACGTTACACATGACAGGAAGAGGGGGCAGATAAGTGTTATAAGAAAGAGCAGACAAGGTTTAAGTTTATGTGTAACATTTCTTACACCTAGAAATGAGTTACTTGTTAAAAACTGTGCCCTTTCTGTTCCGCAAGGTTGATGTGACAGGTTTGTTTTAGTATTGCTAGTGGTGCACCAATGTGGAAATTTTGACCGTTACCTATGACCGATGTATTTTTCTTTAATTAACTAATACCAATATCCAGCTAACTCCTGAGCCACATGCCATGAGTCTGTTGCCAGTTGTGGAACTGACTGAGCTTGCCAGAATTACAGATACAGATTAACAGAATAACATTACCTAGTTTTTTATTCTATGGAAAACGAACAAATGCTGTGTTGGGCAGATTTAATAATGAATTTATTAACATGTGATGTGCCGGTACTTTGAGATCTCTTATAAGTGGTGAATCCCTCATCCTCCATTATGGAAAATGCCTGATTGTCCAATGCAATCATCTCAATTATTTTAGTAGTTGTGTCTTTATCGCTGGTGCTGTAATCTTCGAATATTGATAAATAAAGTTTAAATATTGGCCAGCAGTACTGACTGACACATCGGACCGATGTCGACATCTTGACATTTAAGAAATGTCGGCTCATACCGTTAAATGAACCGATATAGCATACATTTTTATATATTGTTTCTTCCATATTAATAAAGACAATATGTAATGCATCTTTGAGATCTTGTAAAAGCACTATATAAAGCACTATATATGCTAATAATAATAATAATAATAATAATAATAAAGGGAGAAATAAATTGCTTTAGAATAATGAGAGAAAATCCCGATCTCAACTTTGAGAGAAAAACGTCGTGATTAATAATTTACCCAGAATCACGCAGCCCTGGTACGCAGCAGCCTTCATCGCTGCTCTCCCCTTAAAACAGCCCTTGGAGATTTCCATACAAGCTCTTCTGTTTGGTTCCTTTAGTGTGCATTGTAGTGCTTCATCTTTTTTTTCCCCTTGTGTTGTACGCTTTTTTCACCTGTGATATTGTTCCCCCGTCTTCTCTCTGCCCGCGGCCATGGCAACAGCCAAGGACTTTTCCATTCCTTCGACAGGTAAATACCCCCTCTGCCCGTTCGGGGTGCGGTCAGCTGAGACTTGTCAACGCAGCACGGCGTAGCCCATGACCACCCCCCGCCCTCCCAGCATAGCATGAGCCAAACCATTACTTCCGCATGGGGGGGATGGGGGGTGGGGGCCTGCTCCACACTGCTCCAGTCCGCTACGCATCACCATCAAAACTTTGACCTGCCGACATCAAGGACGTGTTGCTGTGTTATTTTATTTACAACAAAATTAGTCAGCCCGCTATTTTCCAACAAATGTAATGTGGGTCAATGTTTTGAATTGGTGACCCCTACATCAGTTATGGGGCATTCTAGGGCTTAATGTGTCTTACAGGTGATACTTTGACTCTTAAGATTTTGCCATTAGTTGGATAATGGCTAATATTGGCTAACTGGCTAATTCTTCGGGGAAACACTGAAGGACGTGCACGGAAGACTCATATTAAATTCAGATGATGCTGTTTTTCATATTCATAAATCTGGATGCTTATTTAGGTAATTCAGATTAAACAAGTGGTACAAGGGAACAGCAGCAGTTTCTTTCATAAGGTTTGAATCTAGAACCTTTTGGATCCGGTCATTTATGTAATATGGCGTTTGATAAACAATCAGTTTTAAATGTTGTCCTCAACAGATATTATCCTGGAGAGGTTCACCCTGAATGTGAAGGAGCATAGGAATTAGTATTGATTCTGACTTAATCAATAAGAGGGAAGAGTAAAAGGCTGTAATTAGAGGCTGTAATTAGCTGACGATGGGTAACATGAAGAGGCTGCAAAGGGATGTTAAGCAGTCTTTCGCCCCCTGCCTGTGAAAGGCAAACAAAACAGGGATTAGGGGGAATAAAACTGACTACAGAGATGTTTTTACTCAATTACAGAGATGAAACCTTTTGGCCTCACAGAAGGGTTGCTGTAGGGTTGTAAGTTTGGGTATGGGGGGCGGGGCTGGGCCTCAAATTAAATCACCGGATTTCAGAACATGCACTCTCTACATTTTTTTGGAGAACTTACTAGGCCCATTTTTTCCCCTTGCCTGTGTGACTCACCATAAGCAGTGACACATTTCCTTTCAGTGGGACGCTGGGCCATCCTCACTGGCTATCAGCTACGGCCGTCTGACATGCTTCTGGTAATTATCAGAGCTATATGTATGCGCCACAAAGTCCTGTTTATTTTCTATTAAATAATTCAGCTCCTCTGTGGGACCTCATTATCCCACCAGACTCCCAATTTTTTAACAATTAGAAGAAGTAATTTGTTTTGGAACCTAATTAAATCACTCTGACCTGCACCGTATTCCTCCGCGAATAACATTTTAAATCGGTCTCAAGTGTCCAGTGCATGCAAATGAATTCATTATTCATTCAGGTCTGTAGTATGAAATGCTATGGGGAGAAAACCTTTGAAGAGTAACCACCATAGCCATATTGCTACTACTAATAATATTAATAATAATATTGATAATAATAATAATAATTTGACTCACGTTTTTCAAGTTCATTTTTTATTTGCTGGTTTTTGGCCATTCCACTCAGACACCCATGAGAAAGCATTGTGTCCCTTTGTCTTGAAAACCATCTTTTGTTCACCTAATTAGCAAACTTGCTGAACATTTGATTTGGCCTGCAGATTGGGGTAATGGATTATTGAACTGCCTTGACCAGAGCCAGGCAAGTGTTTCAATACCATCATGCCGTACACTTTGCAGGCGACTAAAGGGCCTGTTCTCCTACACCTATGTTTAGCTCTTGGGTTGGCATGCTGTCTGCAGTGTTGCCATTTTTGTGTCCTGCGCTTCCTTGGATAGAATCCAGCTTACCCCTGCAGCACTTATCGAAGATGGATTGGTGAAACTGGTTTGGGCCAGTATGCATTCACAATATTGCATCACGTTACTTTTTAATCTTTTTTGGCTACAACGGTTTGCACGCCCATGAAAGTTGAATATGTAAGACAACAGGATGATACCAAAGGGGCTGGAGAAGTCATCGCTGAGTTGGCTTAACAGCGAGGTCCATTCATGAGTAATTACCCCTAAACCTCCCAGTCTGCTCAGTTGCAGCCCAGCTCCAAAGTACCTCAGTTCTGGAATGCCGCTAAGGAAAGGTGCCTGCCAGAGGACACCAGAAACGTCTAGGAAATCGTAATCACACTGCCTGTTTGTTGGTGTTATATAACTGAATACTTCAAAAGAACATTGTTAACCTGGGAGTAATGTTAATATTATATGTTTTTTTTGTCTTTGATGTACTCTGTAAAACATAATTGCTTTTATTGTTTATCATCATCCATTTTTATGCTCAGATGGAGTATGTAGGCTGCGTGTAGGGGATGGGGGGTCTTTCAGAGAGATGTCAGGAACTCTACCAGCAGTTCACATACATATTCACATACAGTATGGGCTTGTTGTTTTATTTTGGGTTTTCTCCAGCAGAACCATATATTATAAATTACACTGACCATATTCTGATGATACAGCCAAATGGGTGAATTCTTTATCTAATATGTAGATGCATTGTGGGAACTGAATGAGGTTATATCCCGCATAGTAACAGTATCATGCGCTAGTGACCATTGTAGCTGAAACAGGTTTAAACGCGGAGAGCACATCTCCTTCTGCTTCTCGCTCACACAGCACACAGAAGTGAGAGGTGCATTTAATCTCCAGCATTCTGACTAGCTGGTACCCTGTGCAGGCTTCTCTGCAAGGAAAGAAGTGAGACACAAGCCCCGAAACATTTAAACAAATTTATTCTGAAAGTACAGAGGACAGGACAACCGGTGCATTTTACTTGTCAACTGGACAATTTAAATTTAGGCCCAGAAGCTGCTGGAACACCAAGTCCTGACAGAGCGATCTACACCAGCCCTTGTAGATCTACAGCGGTATCTGTGAAAAAAAAAACATTTTTTAAACAAACTAGTAAGATACAGCAGAAGGTAGCCTACAAGACATCAGAACATGTACAGCATACAGCAGCAGGAATTAACTAAAAGAGTTTTATTGAACAAAATATAAATATACAATGTGGATAAAGCCCCGTTAAGATCAGAATATGTAAATAAATTAATTAATTCAGCCAAAGACAATGACAGTGCAAGGTAACTTCTGCCCCTTTTCCCTCATCACTCCTCCGCAAGGTATTCTCATCCCTTCCACTGACCCTCCTTACGAAAGTAGCCAAGCTAATGACAGCAGGCTAAGTTTCATTAACTCTTACCTGGCACTTTCACTTTAACTCTTGACTGGTGATTACTCACCATAGACACAAACAAGATCACCCAAACCACAACCAGGACCATTACCCTGCCTCCTGTTGCTCACATCTTCTCCAGTTCGGACACCCAAGCTCCTAATCACTGCAATTCTCAATGCAGTGACCTAATAGCTACTTTTAATATCATCATGCTTGTAAATGGGGTTTTGAAATGTATGTTTAGATATTTTTTTTTATCTATCTTAGGTATGTTGGTATCTCTTCATGTTGATGTAACTATTTAGGCTACATTAAAATAATGGATGTTTGACATTGATCCACATACACAGGTACTGCGAAAAACACAGACATCTGTCATAAAGGTTTGTGGAAGACCAAGTAAACCTAGAAACATGTCACACAAGAAATCTAATATTACACTTACTTGTGCTGGTATTTTATATATCCCATAGGTATTTGTAGCCTAGAGATGACCGCAGGGGTGGACAGCAGGGAATGTCACAGAAAGGATTTTGATAACATAAGAGAATAAACCAGGGCCTTTAAATCCACGTAAACGATTGGGAGAAACTCAGGTGTAAAAGTGTCGGTATAGTCCAAAAAGCAGTAGAATATTAATTGAAGTACATGTTATGCGGCCACAAACTCAATCAGTTGGCAAGTAGTTCCTATCATCACTCATTCTCATCCTGCCCTTTGTACACAAAGGCCACCTGTTTTCCATTAATCAGACGCCATTTATACAGGGCCTTGCACACAGTTATACCCCTTTTCTCTACTAGGTAATGGATTGAATAAAATTTGATATCTTCTGTCTCTTCTTTCTCATTTTATGCTTTAGTAAACATATTATTTCTTCAGTCAGTTACAGGTAGTAGAATAGTTAGGTAAGTTCTTTGGCATGCAGTAGTGAAACAACTCTTTATAAGGCATTTTCAATTTGCTGAGATATCAGGCCTAAAAGCACATATACATGCACAGATGCAAATCAGACCTATTCCAGAAAAAGTAGATACAATATAAAATAAAGTGCTACTTTATAAAGAACAATAAAATGCTCCAAAGCCTTTCATTTTCACATACAGTACAGCTTAGTCGATAATAGGTAGACACAACCCCTTTGTAATATTTTTAGAAAAACTGTTCCACTGAGGAAGATAACAATGTTAAGATAAATTAGACTGGGTATAAATTCTTCTCACACACATATTCTAAAATTAAAGCGCAAAGATGTGAATGCCTTCCATTTTTAATAAAACATTTTGTGCTGGTTCAGAAGCAATCCATTGCACATCAATAAGCCCTAAGAAACGTTAATACATTAAAATCCCATCTTTTCAAGGAAAGGAGGAGAAGCTTGAAAGAATGGAAATCGGTTGTATTACTCATATTAATCTTTTGAGCCAGTGTAGTTCCAGCTATTGGTTGTTTTTGGTTTTAAATTATGGTATTGATGTATTTTGCCTAAGAGCATTTTCATAATAACCTTGTTAAAATATGGGCTTAAGAGGACAATGTATGATGACTATGCAAGGGTTTTATGTGCGCCTGTGTTTCTGTACTCAGCGCAGTGTCTCCATATTCCATACTTTGGTACATGGGACATCAGGCTGAGCTTGATGCGCGTTTGTATCTGAAGTGCTGTTGGTGTCACAACCTGACTGCCATCTTGACCCAATATTTCTGCTCCAATGTTTTTGTTCTCAGTAGAGTTTTACACTTGGAAAAGCAATAAGTGCAGAAGCAACATATTTCTTACATACAGGAACCAGCTTATTTGTAATAAATCGTCTATCTGTTCCTGCTGCTTATGTTCAAATGCATAAAACGTTTGGCCTGAGGCTTGACATCGCCTGAAAAATGGGATGAAAAATCCAAACGCTAAGGGAAAAGTGTATTACTCCAGTTATGGATTGTTCAGTGTTGTTCAGCATATTATAGTACTGATGAGTGATTTTTTATTTCCAGATTTAGCCAAATGTAATGCTGTCTTAATTGTTTAACCCTTGTGTATTTTACTTCTTCCGTTCTAAATTCTAGATTCTATAGAATTTATCCTCATTTTGAAAATGGACTGGGGTCACGTCGACCCCAAAAATAACACGCTGGTTAGGCCTTAATGCTTCAAACAGTTGAAACACTAAACTTTGTAACTTGTCATTATTTATGTTAGCTGTTGTAAGATATTTTGGCTTTTAATATGTCAAAGAAACAACTGGAAAGTGGAGGAGATGAATATTTCATTTAGGATAATATGCTTGTTTCTTTATTACTTGGAATAAGGTGTCAGGTTATTTTTCAAACAGTAAAGTAAGAATAATGTTGTGCAAATATTTTTAAGCTGTTCATACATTTCAGTTCTTTGACGTTTCACTTGCTGATTAATGCAGAAACTTTGTTCCATTGACTAAAATATAATCCTTTAGTTGCGAATTAATTTAGCAATACTTTATCTTAGCTGTTCTTGTTGGTAAATTAATCAAGAGGTTTTGGTAATAACTAGGAGTTAGAGATGAGTAATTTGAATTGGATTTAATGGATAGCCTCACAGTTTTGTTCCTGCCTACATTTGGCATTTGAACCCGCAGGAAGGCATCTCACTGCCGTCGCGTTATCGGGGCTTTGCACCTCTCCGTTTGGATCTGCGCCACTGGGAAAGAACATGACTTGAAAATCTTGGATCTTGGATATTTTACAAAGGAACGAAAGGCACCAAAGAGGCAAAAATATGGCTGTTTGCATCAAAGACTGCTGGTATCAATGAGTCCAAATTTGAAATGGCAGTAGGTGCAGCCCATGTGGAACACCCAAAAAAAAATATATACTTATATATTATGCTGCTAACGACCATTGCTAGCTCAGAAACTTCTAGAAGCTAAGTATGTTGAAATACATCTATTTATGTAATTAGTTTTCTGTGGTATCATTTTTTTGCATTAGTTTATCCTATGGCTGTATTTTCTATGTGTGTAACATGCAGATACTGTAGGGAATATCTCAGTAATTCAGCAGACCTCTCCCTGTAACTAACCATTTTGTATGCCTTGTTCTTTGCCTCATCGCTGCTGCTTTGATTTTTAATTACGACTCCAAAGGAAATAAAAATCAACGTGGATTTCATGAAGCGTAATGTGAAGAAACTGCTTTTCGGTCGATTAGCATATAATGTACTCCTGTATCTTTCATTTCTCTTTCTTTCTCTCCCCATTATTCTTTTTTGGCCCATCCAGATCCCAATGCCTTGCAACAGAAAGGTCCAGACCACGCGCTTATTGGAGGGGTGGTCGCGGTCGTCGTCTTCATCACTTTATGTTTGATAATTGTATTAGGACGATATCTCGCTCGGCATAAAGGTATGACATTCACCTTTTACTTCCTGCTCCACAGAAATCCCATCTCTTTGATAACTATGGCCATATACATTTTCAAAGCGACCTTGTGGTGCAAGCCCTGTCAACAGTACGTGATCAGTGTAGTGATTAATGTCCTGAACTTGACCCTAGGGGTTTTGGATATCTGGGCTGCAGAGGTGGAAAGTTCAGGTCCAGAAAGTACAAATCCAGACCAGGGTTTTGTTCCAACCAATTACTTGACTACTCTGTGATTGTGACTCTTTATATTCAACTGGTCTGGATTTGTACATTCTGGACCTGAACTTTCCACCTCCGCTGGGTTGTTGCAGTAATGGGGGCACCTGAGAAACGCAATGCTAACATGAGGTGAACATGGACATTATACACAGCTCTGGCTACAATCCTGCTAATCTGAGTGACTGTAGTGCCAGTCTGAGGCACCGTAGTGCCAATTCGATCTGAAATTCTCTTGAGAATAGTGGTTAACTTTGTGACCCCCTTTGCGTAGAAACACCTGCTATGCAGAAACAGTAAATACCAGCCTTAAAACTTAAAAGTCACACTGCCGCGAATGGCTGCATTCTTTCAGTTGGTAGCAAGCACAGTAATTCCTCTGCTCTGTCTCCGCTGTGCCGGTGGATGTATGCAGGGACATATCTAACGCACGAGGCCAAGGGGGCAGAGGATGCTCCCGATGCAGACACGGCCATCATCAATGCGGAGGGGAACCAGGCCCATGCCGCAGAGAAGAAAGAGTACTTCATCTAAGTCTGCAAGAGCTCATCAGAGAGCCGCCGGGCAGGTCTTAGGGACTCAACGCCAGCATCGCTCTGGTCCTTATACCCCCTCCATTCCTACTCCCGTCCTTCTCAGTCAATTTGCAGATCAACTCATAATTCCTCAAATAGCTACTTTTTTAAAGTATGCACCTAATTACGATGCCAACTTTTTGTACTCACATCCCCTCACCACCAGAGTCCCTTGCGCCCCCTAACCGATTATTATTTTTTCATAGTGCCTAAATTTAAGGACGCCCATCTGAAGTCAATGTCTCACGGAACTGGTGTTCAACACTCACTTTATTATGGCTACAAAAATGATTCTTATTAGGGATTAACAGATGTTTCTAGAAGTGAAGAAGTGCTATAAGTCCACCGATATGTCTAATCTGCTGGTACTTTCATCTGGAGGTACGGCATTTCTGAGCAGTGCGGACACTCTTAGGTCAGAAAAACCTCAGACACACAAATGAGTTAGCTTTAAACAGAGAAAGTGTAAAAAAAAAGACCCAAACATGTTAACTGTATAGTTGTTTTTGATGTAAACAGAGTGAAATTCATTTTGACAAAAAAATGCTACTGGACGTAAATTGAATATGTATGTGTGCTTTTTTAAAAAATATGTTTCAAATCAGTGAAGGGATTTATTGTAAAATTAAGTTCTTAATCCAGTTTCTGTCCAAATTTAAACCTGTAAAAAAAAGAAGACGGATATAAGAATCAATAGATATTTGTGTAAATATCTCCTGCCCTATAAATGACGTAAGCAAGCACATCTTGGTACCTCTACTCCCAGACTTTTCAGGGGGAACTTTCATGTTTATTGTCTGATATATAACGAAAAACAAAGTGATGTTTCAATTTTAAATGAAAAAGCACAAATTGTAAAATTGTAAAAAAGTTACACTGTTTTGGCTTTTAAAACACACATTGATGTTACATTTCATGATTGGACTCGGGCCTTACCTGATTTACATGTCCAGATGTAGAAAAGAAGTGAATTATAAGTTCATTTATTTAGTAAATGAAATTGTTGAGAAAACTAGCAGAGCTTCTCCCTAGTTGATAACATCATGCATTACCTTTGCTATATGTAGTTAATAGTGAAATTGTTGTTAGACTTTGGAATCCCTCATACTTTGAAATTTGTATATTAGCCAATTTATATATTGAAAAATACTGTACTCTGTAAATCATAAATCATCTCTCTCTCTCTCTTTTTTGGGGTGGGGGTATTGCTCATACTTAAACAGATCATGTTGGCTAGTCCATGACAAACATCAGTGTTGTAACATGAAAACTGAAACCGGGAGTGTGCTGATATGCCAGGGCAGTATGAGGTCATTCAGGCAGGTGATTGACTTGGGAGACCAACCGTACAAGTTAAAGGTTTGCCTGTGCCGCGTTCCAGCCCATAGCGCCCATTATGGCAGCCCTACTGTCACTTTACATACAGTATTGCATTTATACGCGCATAATGGTGCCACTGTGGGGACGTGTTTGTCTCTGCCTATTTATTGAGGGGATAGTATTAGCCTTAGCTACATAAGCACTCAGCGTGAGACAGGGCAATGCAAACAATCACAAAAAAACTATTATTACATATATAATTTATGTTGCTTTATAAATTATTTTTATTCACTAGCTTTTGTTAACTTCTCCTGGTGAAGGCTGCAGATTGTCTACTACCACTACTTCTATTTATTATTATTATTTATCCATCTGTGGGTGTCTTATTATTATTATTATTATTATTATTATTATTATTGTTGTTGTTGTTGTTGTTGTTATCCATCCATCCATTGTTCCATCCATTTTATGTATCTGCTTATCCTGTTTAGGGCTGCGGGGGTTCTGAAGCTTATCCCAGAGGCTACAGGCACAAAGCAGGGAACATTCAGTTGTAGGATTGTTACTAGCATTTTATGATCTGTTCTTAGGGAAGAAGGAAAGCAATTGAATTAAAACAAAATCGAAATACAGTTCGAGTTGTGACTATGAGTTTACTTAATTACCAACAGAGAAAGAGCTGCTAACCTACAGAAAAAAGCCTTGGGGGCTGTTTCATGTTAAACATCAGTTAGCTAACGTTAAAAAAGCGAGTACAAAAAGACGGGAGCTACTCTGGAACGCTCACTGTATCGTGAAATCAGGCCTAGTGAAATTCACCCTGCTTCATCCCAGATACCCGACGCATTTGCTTTATTGTTTTATTATGGGGTGACTTTATAGCCGTGCATTTTAAAAACACATTAAATAATTAAACCCAGCAGTACTTAATGGTGAGGGCGAACTTTGTTACGCCTCATCTGATTACGATTTACAGTTGGTGTGCTTTGCCGTTTCAGTGTTGTAGATGACTGTAATGTAGCAGAACTGATACTTTGAGGAGTTAGTATTTAAGGAGTTAAACGTCGCTATCACTTTAAAGTACGTTAAGGGTATGAGAATGTAGGGGATAGAGAGAGAGAGAGTATTGAGTATGCACATAATGTTGTTGACTAGCTTTGGTTAATAACAATGTCTTTTTTTCTTGTTTTTAATAAAAGCCCGCAAATGTGACTTTTTTTTCTATATAAGAGTATGTAATTATT
Source organism: Mormyrus iriodes (assembly GCA_011763525.2). Taxonomy (NCBI): domain Eukaryota; kingdom Metazoa; phylum Chordata; class Actinopteri; order Osteoglossiformes; family Mormyridae; genus Mormyrus; species Mormyrus iriodes. The sequence continues at coordinate 13,455,003 of JAAGVU020000036.1, read as the reverse complement.
GCAGACAAGCAGGAAACGCTGGATTATTGTGCATAATGCTCCTACATTGTGAAACACAGTGAAACACTTATGAAACTTGTTCACCTTGCAAGAAGGCGCGCATTGTTTGAGGGTGCAGAAAATCAGGTTATTTGTTCTTCTTTTTTTAACCTGGGGAGCCTGAAGGTTCGTCTCGGCGTCGTTGCAGGATGCAAATGACCACCAGTCACGCAGTTACTCTGAGGAACACCGAGATAGCCTTTGAGTCTACACCCAATGGTGTGAATGACATGGTGAGCACTGGGTCCTGCTGAAGTCAGTCACTAATCTTCTCCTGTCAGGATTATAGATAGAACATCCATATGTTCAGTCAAAACCTTATTTTTCCTCATGATGTTTACTACTGGGTTTTGGAATTCTACTTTTTGGAATTTCTATATTTTATAAACGATCAAGCTGTATTCACTTGATCACTTCACTCTTTGTATGTGTGCGGTTTTTGCATTTTTGGAAGAAACAAGGATTGTTGAACAACTGATTTTAAAACTGCAAAATTAAATTGTCTAGATACGCAGGTGGCAGGAGGAGGTTCAAGAACATTACCGTAGTGTGTCGATGGGTGAAAACGTGCCAATCAGAATAGCTTCAACGGAAAAGTCTGTTTCCAAATATCCCATGATGCATTTCACTGATGAAGACTGAGCAGCCAAATGCATTTTATTGTAGTTCTGTAGTTTCAGCACCAGATTAAAAAACAGCTCCAATCTATGAGAAAGAACAGCCTTTGAATGAATGTACCCATGCTTCTTTAATAAATACAACTCTTTACATTAGTACCTGATGTAGAACAACGTAGGAGGGAAACTTACTTGTTGCTCTGTTAAAATGACACCTATTGAAAATGAAAATTCACTTGCCTGTAAAATATCATATGATGTAACAGTGACCATTATAGGCAGGAATTGGCTGCACAGGTTTGTTTTCTAGAGTATGCAATCTGATGTAATATAGTTAAACTCATTTAATACGAGACAGCTAGGAAGGGTTACTCCTGTAGTCATTTTTTGACAACTTCATTTAGTACAGTAGCTAAATTATTTATGACGTCCCATGCTGGTGCATTAATTGACCATATTTATTTTTATCAGTATCATCAGGTAACAGTAGCAACAACAATAAAAACAACAAGACATCTGTTAGCCTGGCAAAAAAAACGAAGATTTTGCTTTGATTTAATGTGGCCTGTTGATAATTTTATCCGCTTAGTTTGGTTTGTTCACAATTCCAGACGCCGAGTTTGTGTTTGTGTATATATAATGTAGGTGCCAAAATTTATGACACCTTGTAGTCTCACATTTTTGCAGTATTTATTTTTTGTCTCAGGAATATGTTTTACATGTTTACACGTCTGAAACTGGTAGCTTAACACTTCCCATCTGCCTGCTTTCTGGAGCCATGAAACTGTTAATAAAAGCATTACTTTTTCCCATTACTTGAATTTTACTTCATTATCTTACATTTTACTTACAATTCATATTTTCTGCATTTTGAAAACCACTGTAATAGTATTATTTTATTTAAATTGCTAAATGGATCTGCTCCCACAACCACGATGAACTTTGCTGAACTTTGATGAACTACACACTGAATTCCCCGCTTATAATTCCATGACGTCAGTATGTGATCTTTTAATCCTGTTTCCTTTAATGCGCTGGGCAGCATAGATTTCGCAGACCTGAGTCACCATTACTCAGACAGTGGTTCAATATTACAGACATAGGTATGTTCAAAACACCAATTAACGTATAGACTGGATCGTTAAAAATCTGCTTTCAAGCGATGTGTGTAGTTCTGCTTTTTTAATCTCATGCTTCACATCATGTAGAGTAAAACAGTCATGTTTTATATGAAAACCAACCACAGCAATATGGATCGTCATGGATCATCATTGTGTAACAATGTCAGACTCTAGATGAAATAGAAAACGACACATTGTAAAGTATGAATACAACATCTGTCAAAGACAGTATGACCAGTAATGAGTTCTTTCTTAAAATAAAATATTTTAAGTATGAATACATCCTCAAAATATTTTATTTTAAGAAAGAACTCATTACTGGTCATACTGTCTTTGACAGATGTTATGAAGAACTATTAAGCATTCAGGAAGCTTTATATAGCCATTATAGCTGAATTGGTAATAGTTTATGACAAAAAAAACTCCTAGTGTATTAGGTATTTATAATGCCTCTTGAATGCCTACTCCTCTGCCTTCTCACTGGGAAATAATTTGTCGGATTCTGTGTCTTTTTACCGACTAACTGTTTATTTTCGCTATATCTTATCGTCATGGGGAAAAAAAGGTAAATAAAAATTCTAAATAACGTGATCTGGAAAAAAGGCGTCGACATGCAGCACCGAGACGTTTCCATGTGGGCTCTTTTGTTTCTGTATGTATTCATTTTGATACAACTATCAGTCAGTTCTCTACGCACATGGCGACTCTGGAACATTCCAGGAATCATGCTTCTTGTAGTAAGCTGGAGTGAAATCCCTCACATGAATGTGTTCCTGAAGTATTTGAAGGGTCTGAAAGTCAGGTAGAAGCAATTTTCGCCTGTATGGAATTAAAGTACTGAACAAATAAATACCAGTTTACTGGTAACAAATCATTTTCTTCAGCTTAATTGTTTTTGTGCGTCTGTGTCTGAAAAGCCGCTTCACAGGACATATATTAAGATCCTTCGAATTAAACTCTTATGCAAATGATCCCACACAAGGATAATAGTACAGTGCCTGCAGCTAGTAATGGGTAAATGAGGCCTTAAGTGGTGGGTGGTATTAACATGTGCTGTCAGTCTTGGACTGGTTTACCCAGTCTCTCTCTGGATTTCAAAGCATAACATTCAGTTTAAAATGTATTCACTTTTTTTTTTTCATTTTTTCATATGATGTCATTTCCTTTGTATCTTCAGTCACCTTCAGCCTATTAACAGAGATGCAGAGCCTTTTGTATCTAAACAGGCATAGATAGAAAGGTCTTTATATGCTTTTAGTGCACTTAAACTGGTAGCTATTGTCAAATGTCCACACTGAAAGCTCCAAGCTGCGAGTCCTGGCTTCAGCTCTGCCACTGACCGCGTTCTTTTATCAGCGCCCTTTTTAACACAGGTGCCTGCCTCACCTGAGACAGCTTTTTCTCATTTAATACATCCATCTTGTGTGCCGTTCCTTCACACAGGGCCCTGGTGAGCCTGAATCTCATTAAGCACAGGGCACACGGCTGGGAATACCCTGGATAGGAAGCCAGTCCATCACAGGACATAAACACACTACAAAGCAATTTAAAGACAATGATTCACCCAACAATATGTCTTCAGACTGCAGGAGGTGTGTATGCAGATATGGGAAGAACATGCAAATTCCACGTGCACAGAACCAGCAGCAGCAACTGAACCTATAATTCGGTTGATGTTACTTTTTTTATTGGGTACTGCTGAAGTCAAGGCCTCCTACCTCTTCCAAAGCCCTATGGATGTGTTGTGTCTAATTTTGTTAAATAACCTCAACAATACCATGCGTTCAAAAGCAGCCCAGCAGTTTGAAACTATCCCAGCTGTAGGCAAACACTGCAGTTTGGCTTAACCTGGACTAAATGCTGGCTTGTGAATGTTTCGCATTTCCCCGGCATCTTGCCTACGTGTCAGATTCTGATCCATCGTGACGAAATAAAAATAGTGCCTTGAGGGGAGGGGGGGAGGGGAGGAGAAGGTCTGTCTTTGTAAAAATTGATCTGTGCAGAACTGTGAAATAACAGCTTGCCCCGGCTGAAGTTTTTATAAGGACGGTTAAATGAAGGGGTTGGAGGCAATAGCATCTGTTAAGTTTGAGTGATGAGTGTGTGTGAAAAACAGTGGAGATGGCCGTTAGTGGATACAGCCGTCCTTTATGTTTGCATGAGGGAAATTACTCAGGTCAGCAATTTTACTCAGAAGACAGCAGCAAAGACTGTGTGTCAAGCTAGAGGGGGTCATATTGCTTTTTATGAAGAAACGTTTTATCAGCTTTTATACTACATCACAGCAGAGCTCATAGGCAAAAATGGGAAAGCTCTCAGTAAAATGTATAATGTCAGTGCATTGTATTTTTTTATACAAATTATATATAACATACAACATACCAAGTAATACTGGTAATCAAATATGGCACAACTAGCCGAACAATTGCCCAATCAGCTGATGGGAAATGAGGTGTGCAAAGTGGTGGATTTAAAAATTATTCTCCTTTGCTGGAGCTATTTTAAAATGAGTCTATCCATCTATTTTCTGTGCCGCTTACCCAGTACTGCACTCCTCCGCCGTCTCGTCTCTCATGTAGAGCACTTAGGTGTTTGCTGGTCCGTGGGCTGCTGGATAGGGCTCTATCCTAGTTATCAGCTTGTAAACAGAAGGAAACGATGTGGGAAATTTCCCTCTGCCATGAACAGCTTGTTTGTTTTGTTTCCCCCCAAATGAAAATGATATGATAAAACAGAGAAGGGAAGCAGTGACCGAATCCATGAGCCCTTTTTTCGGAGCTTATCCGAGATTTTTGGAGAGGCAGCAGCCAAAAAAGGTTGTGACATCCAAGTGTGCCACCAAGCTAAGGTGGAGGCCTTTCCATATGACACCAAGAGGTGTGTCACTCATGTGGTGAAAATGGGACGACATCGCTTCCAGCCCATGTGACGTACACATAGACAGCTGGTTAGAATCATGAATAACTGGCTCTGTATCCTGCTTGTTTACTCCATGGACATCCAGCTCATATGAAGCACAAGATATACAATTACGATGCTTGAGCCATCCTGGAAGCGCTGCGGAAAATTCAGGAAGTGGCTGTTTCTGACTGCTGGCTGTGTGGAAGTGATTGTGCGAACTTCACACTAACAACATTTTCGATGCTTTAGTTACGGCCGATGTGCCTGAAAGCAGATCCAAAATGGTGGGTAGTTCTCAAAGCGAAGGCTAACAGCAGCTGCCCACGCTGTTTACCATCCACCCACATGGTGTGCTGACTAAGCCAGATGATGCCTCAAAGTTATCGTCATCCTCCACTCTCTCCTCAGTCTCGTGGACGGTTTCAGTGTCACCATTGATTTTACAGATTCTGCTGGCAGAAGTCAATTGTTATAACTCGATTCATACTTTTGAAAGCTCTGAGAGGTCATTGGGTTATTTAATAAATTGGCAGGTTGCCGAGCAAACAATGAAATCTTCTGGAGCAGCAGCCATGCAAATGGGTGCCCTCGTTTACGGCACAGCGTAGCCAAAATTTCCGGAGATGCTGCCCCTTAGTTAGCATTCCGCCACCACAATTCAGGTGTCTGTACTCTGCCATTCGCGCTCTTCATCTTCTGTCGATCTAATCTCCGACGTCTGAATGGTCTCGCCGCAGGAATGCCGAGGCGCAAAATGGATTTATTTTCTTCCCCCCTTTTGAGAGGAATGTGCTGCTCAGAAGGATTACCGAGTGTGAATAAAAATAAGCAAGGAAGAAGACGGCACTCTGATTTAATGCGAATGCCTGAGAATGCCAATTCACTACTGAGCAACAGCGACTAAGCCTAACATTAGCTTCTGTGATAAGAAAGAGTGTCTACCACTGGGAGATTATATACATAGCCTGATCCGTGTAGTTGGCTACAGAAAAATACCCCGATCAATGTAAACTGTCACTCTTACGCAGCATATTAAAATGGTTTTAGTAGAAACCCTTAATTAAAATGACCTGCTTTTTCGATTTGCTATTCCTTCACCTTCGTCTCGTCCTGCGATTTCTCGGGATCTCCGGCCCTGTTGACGAGCATTTTTATTATTATTATTATTAATTATTATTATTATTATTATTATTCTTTTTCCATCAGACTAATTGTGCCTTTAGCTGCAAGCCGACCTTGTTAACCATCTGCCTGCTGCACTCGCTCACTCTCCCACATTTAGGCCGCCCACATGACAGCGCTCAACACAAAAGCGGCAGCCGTGCCAAATCCACCACGTCGCTGGAACGGCTTGCCCACATACACGCCTCAGCCTGGTTGCGCTTTGTCAAGCGGATCTCAAGACCCAGCTCCCTTCACTTATAATCTGACTATAGCACTGCCTCTTTATGCCTTACAATTAGATGAACATCATCGGTGAAAAGTACTCCATTACGTGGTAGCTTTAGCTAATATTCTTAGTAGCTCTGTTTAGTGAAGGACACCACAAGGTACAAAAAAATGAAAGAATGGAAAATATTACATCCCCATCTAGTATAGCCGTTAAATGCAAATAATGAACATAAGAACATTATTAAATGCTGCATATTATCTGCTGACCTCAGGCGCCTGAGCTTTGGATGTAAAACTGAAGCTTAAGTTCTTGCATTAAAGGACACATCTAAAGGTTCTTCCTCTGTTTTTTCAGACTTCTTCTATGACACTGAACTGTAATATGGCTTCTAGAGCGTGTTAACATACTGTCTTTCTTGCAGTACCACTAGGGTAGAATTCATGCAGCAGAATAACGATTGCCGGGCTAGCGTGTAACACTACCTGTTCTCATGGCAACACATGAAGGCTGTGCCATATGAGGACTTTAACATCATTTGTGTGTATTATACCTGGTCTGAATTAGTAACCCTGGATTCAGCATATGTGTATGTTGAATTGGTAAACATCTTCCCAAGTTCATTGCCTATGCTAGGCTGACATTAGCTTTGGCCCATCTCATATGTGTGCCGTGCATCTCCAAACGAGGTATGAATGCAAAACCTCACAGACACACGCATTCCTGTGTGAAGGTCATTAAGACCCACCTTTCATCAGAGAGTTGAAAAGGAAAGTTCAGCTCGCCCTTTTCAATGATTTATGTTGTCTAGCTACTCTAATGACCTGCACTTATTCCTCCGAAAAGTCAAAAAGGAAAGAAGCAGCTGCATGGCTTAAATCTATAAAATTGGTCAACTGACTTCAGTAACTGGATTATCAGAATCATTTCCAATCAGAATCATTTTAATGACCACACGACCGGGGCCGGTAGAACTTGCTTTCACTGCAGCAGGGCAGGGAAGCTCAAATGAAGAGTGTCCATATCATTAAACACAGGCAGATACCAACATCATGTTAGACAATCAGCGTGACATTAGACACTGAAAACAATGACTAGCACAACAGATGTTCACAGAAACCACAAGCCAAAATTCACAAGCAACAATCACAGGCAATATTTACAAGATTGACACAGGAGATTTAAGCGCAAATGTAACCTCTGTTATGACGGGAGCGCGGCATGGCGCCGATGGGAACACAGGGGAACGATCCACTTGCAACTATGGGGTAACACTAAGATTTATTGGGGCACAAGGGGACACTGGGAAACTACAAATCAAAACTAACACTAAGGAAAAAAACCAAGAAACACAATGCAACAAGGAACACTAGGGAACACTAGGAAACACTAAGCAAACAATACACTGCAACACTATCAATATCAATGACTCAAAGACCTAAACAAGGACAGACACTTAAATACACACACACTGGAGGCTGGGGCAAGCAAGGAGCAGGTGTAACCAATAAGAAAATCAACCAATGAACACAGGACAGGGAAATGACCAACAGGTGGAAACAACTAACCTACAAATGAACAAGGACCAAGACTAGAAACTAAGGACATAACAGGAATACAGATACACAAGAAAGGCTAACAAGAAGAAGAGACATGGAATTAAATGTACAACAGATTAAATCAAAACACACCAGAAATAAACAGAACACAAATACAATAACCAAAACCCAATAAAATGAAACACAGGAGGCTGGACCCAAACCCAGGTGTGGAGGGTTACAGCTTCTGTACCACCAGCTCAGCCCACTGAGATACACAATGGCTAGGTGAACAAGGGAAACACAAGGGTACATCAGGACACCGGAAAACTGGGGAAAAAGACACAAAAGATGGGGTAGGCAGATGGCGACCATGACAGCTGCATCACGTAGGAACTCTGAGAAATAGACAGTTAACTGTTTACTGTCAATAACGTATTTAATCACATTTATGTTTCTCATACGCTATTAAGTTCAACATAATTAGAAATGTTTTGCTCTTGATTTTCGTTTGTATTCAATGTCAGGTGCATCACGTTGCAGTGCCCAACAGCAGTCAGCCAGCATTGATGGATTCCAGTCGTCCTGATATTGTTTTTCCATTGTAACAATGTCCTGGTGAAACCTAGTTGCAGAGCAACGACTTTCAGATCTCCACAGATATTCCAGTTTTACTTGCTATACTGGATGTGCTTCAGCAACATTTCCATCTTCTCGTCGGTTTCTTTCATGCCTGCTGCATAGCCAACAGGTATTGAAGGGTGAACGTTGCCATTGTGTAGGAGAACAGCTGTGAGGCTTAACATTGACGAATCAATAAAGAGATGCCACTCTACCGAGTCATGGTCACAACCCAAAGCAGAGAACAATCCTTCCATGTCACCAAAGAAACAAAAATTGTCAACTTGTACAAAAAAATTTGGTTAAATCATCTTGGCGGCTTTGAAACAAAGAAATTTTCGTACCTGTGACAGCACATGTTGAACAACAAATGTGAGGCACCCATTTCTTGTTTTGATCACCGACTTTACAGCCGAAGTACAGATGATATGCTTTCTTCACAAAAGTAGTCATTGAGCATCTCTGAGGCGCAAGCGTATATTCACCACAAATATAGCAGAATGTATCGCAGTTGTTACGACATTGACGAGACATATGGACCAACACCAATCGTCCTGCAAACATCTATAGCATCTAGCTTAGTTGGTACATTGCTACTGTAGCAATGCTATATTCTGAAACACTACAAACACACTATTGGGTCTATATTAACCTAATGAGCAGCACCTGTGTATGCAAGCCACTTGCTGAGGCAGTGTCATGCCCAGACTACAAACTTCCACAGAAAAGCTTCCAACCAGGCTTGATTCCATGCTGGGACATGCCCAGACTGTACAAAACATTGTTGATAGGTCCCTTACAGAAACAAAAATTTTTGGACACGAATATAAGAAAAAAACATGACAAAACTGAAGATTTCGATGAAACGGTACGTGATGGGCAAATTTGGATGTGATTTTCATTATCAGGAGCGAAAAATCTATAAGGAACACCCAACAGTGTTCAATAAGCAAAATCTTTGTTGTGCAGTGTTATCAATAAAGGCTGTGTTTTGAGATGCACAGCAAATCTCTAACCAGCGGTTTTGGGAGAGCAGCCAACTATAGGTTACATCCCCTGTACAGAGAATTGGTAAGGGACCAGAGACGATTACATTCCGGCATTTTGGTTTAGCTTTTGCATACATAGAGAGCAGAGAAACTGTGGCAGAGACTGGTGTGCAGGAGCTCTCGGTCTAGAGCTCCTAGGACCACGCCTGACCATGACTCAGGGCTCGTGTGCGCTGGCCACTAGTGCCGGCGCCGGACTGGAGACAGTCGCGGCAGGAGGGACTATGGCCAGAGCTAAGCTGGCTGTGTGCTCCGATTAAACCGTATATAAAAATCCCTCGATCTGCTTCATTTCCACTAAAGTGCTAATGCGCTCCTCCAGAGCGCAAATCCTGTCCTCCAACTCTCTGATAACTAAACACTTCTGGCACACTATGCCATCGAGAACGTCAGAGGGACAGTCTACGCTGTACATGTCGCAGGAGCTATAAAACACCGATGCAGAAGACATGGTGACCATTTACCCTTCTGATTCCAAGCGGTTGTTTATAGAGACTCATGTGTGCAGATAACTTAAAACTGACAGATTGTGTTCACACAGACTCATACATATATTTACATATATTTGAACTATGGTACATATATTTGAATTGTGATAGAGTGTGTTTACACAGACTCAGTTGTGAAGATATTAGGAGTACAACATATTGTTGTTTACACAGACTTGGGTGCGCAGGTATATGTACAGTGACAGAAGTTGTTTTTACAGGCTTGGCTCAACCTGCTGGGCCATGCTCCCCAGGGTATTACTGCACTGGAGGTGCCACTCATCCAAAACCTACAGATGGGATCACTGGAGATATCTGCCCCCCAGGGGCATACTGTGGTAACTGCATACATGGCTGTCTTACAGGATGGTATAGATTATATGCGTTAACCTTGTTAGTTTGGAGGTAGAAAATTATAAACTAGAACAACTCATCTTAGCTCAATATGTAGAGCACCATGCTAACAATGCAAAGGTTCTGGGTTCATAGCCCAGGAAGCACACATAAATTGTAACCCTTCACTTTTTTGTAAGTCACATGGCATAAAAGTGTCAGATACATCTAAATGTGAATCTCGCATGTGGCATATGTTCTGTCTCTGTACATCAGACGAAGGTTCGAGAGAACCCAAACTATGTCCGGCTGGGACGTTTTCCCCATTGGTGGGCCTTCCCAGCAAAACCCACTGTTGGCCCTGCACGGCTGGGTCCTACTGTGAGACTGCAGGCCTTCTGGCACCTACAGCAATGTGCTACGCAGGTGAGTGCATGCTGCAGTTAACATTAGGGTTCTACTGTGAGACTGCAGGCCTTCTGGCACCTATAGCAGTCTGCTTTGCAGGTGAGTGCATGCTGCATTTAACATTAGGGTTCTACTGTGAGACTGCAGGCCTACTGGCCCCTACAGCAGTCTGCTACGCAGGTAAGTGCATGCTGCAGTTAACATTAGGGTTCTACTGTGAGACTGCATGCCTGCTGGCCCCTACAGCAGTCTGCTATGCAGGTGAGTGCATGCTGCAGATAACATTAGGGTTCCACTATTAGACTGCAGGCCTACTGGCACCTCTAGCAGTCTGCTATGCAGGTGAGTGCATGCTGCAGTTAACATTAGGGTTCTATTGTGAGACTGCAGGCCTGCTGGCCCCTACAGCAGTCTGCTATGCAGGTGAGTGCATGCTGCAGATAACATTAGGGTTCTACTATTAGACTGCAGGCCTGCTGGCACCTCTAGCAGTCTGCTACGCAGGTGAGTGCATGCTGCAGTTAACATTAGGGTACTACTGTGAGACTGCAGGTCTGCTGGCCCCTACAGCAGTCTGCTATGCAGGTGAGTGCATGCCGCAGATAACGTTAGGGTTCTACTATTAGACTGCAGGCCTGCTGGCACCTCTAGCAGTCTGCTACACAGGTGAGTGCATACTGCAGTTAACATTCGGGTTCTACTGTGAGACTGCAGGCCTGCTGGCCCCTACAGCAGTCTGCTATGCAGGTGAGTGCATGCTACAGTTAACATTAGGGTTCTACTGTGAGACTGCAGGCCTTCTGGCACCTCTAGCAGTCTGCTACGCAGGTGAGTGCATACTGCAGTTAACATTAGGGTTCTACTGTGAGACTGCAGGCCTGCTGGCCCCTACAGCAGTCTGCTATGCAGGTGAGTGCATGCTGCAGTTAACATTAGGGTTCTACTGTGAGACTGCAGGCCTTCTGGCACCTCTAGCAGTCTGCTACGCAGGTGAGCGCATGCTGCAGTTAACATTAGCATTAGCGCAAGTAGCCTATAGATTGTAGAATTTAAGGATGGCATTTGATGATGATGATGATCATGGGATCAGACATGAGTAATCAGTATATAACGGAGTAACGATACTCACACTGTCTGTTGACTAGGGTACTGGTGTCCACCCGGTCAGACCAGTGGGGCGGCAGTGGCATGCCCAGTGGGACATCACTGTCCTCCGGGTAGCCCCGCCCCCATGCCCTGCCCCATGAGCTCATACCAGGACAGGGAGAAACAGGCTGTCTGCAAGCCCTGTGAACCAGGTGGGATGGCATGCCTAGTTAGCAGCACAGCTGCTTAATATACTTAGTTAATAGACTAGCAGGTTTAACTACCACTTGTGTTTCACTACTAACAGTGCCACCTAATCATGTTTTACTGATATTTTACTACTCCTGTGTCTCTGAGGAGTCTCTGAGGGAGGAACCTTTTCACATTATTTAATGTTGGTGTAAAACATGAATGATGACCTCTGTCCTCTCCTGGAGCCGACACCTTATCGTGGTGGAGGGGTTTGCATGTTCCAATGATCCCAGATCTAAGTTGCCCGGAGCTTTATGCCCCTGGTAGGGTCACCCAAGGCAAACAGGTCCACGTTTGCCTTGTGACGGAGCCAGGCCTGAGGGTGGAGTTCGATGGCGAGCGCCTGGTGGCCAGGCCTGCACCCATGGGCTCAGAACAAGGCACATGGGTCCCCCCTCCAATGGGCTCACCACCCATAGGAGGGGCCATAGGGGTCAGGTGCGATGTGAGCTGGGCAGTGACCAAAGGCGGGCGACCTTGGCGGTCCGATCCTCGGCTGCAGAAGGTAGCTCTAGGGACATGGAATGTCACCTTTCTGACGGGGAAGGAGCCTGAGCTGGTGCGCGAGGTTGTGAAGTTCCGGCTAGATATAGTCGGGCTCACCTTGATGCACAGCTTGGGCTCTGGTACCAGTCTCCTTGAGAGGGGTTGGACCCTCTTCCACTCTGGAGTTGCCCGCGGGGAGAGGCGCCAGGCGGGGGTGGGCATACTTATTGCCCCCTGGCTGGGCGCCTGTACATTGGGGTTTACCGCAGTGGACGAGAGGGTGGCCTCCCTTCGCCTCCGGGTGGGGGGACGGGTTCTGACTGTTGTTTGCGTTGGAGAGCACTCCTCCTGGGGACTCTCTTGCTCTGCTGGGGGACTTCAATGCTCACGTGGGCAATGACAGTGAGACCTGGAGTGGCGTGATAGGGAGGAACGGTCCCCCCGATCTGAACCCGAGCGGTGTTTTGTTGTTGGACTTCTGTGCTCGTCACGGATTGTCCATAATGAATACCATGTTCAGGCATAAGGGTGTCCATATGTGCACTTGGCACCAGGACACTCTAGGCCGCAGTTCGATGATCGACTTTGTAGTCGTGTCATCGGACTTGCGGTCGCATGTCTTGGACACTCGGGTGAAGAGAGGGGCGGAG
>JAAGVU020000036.1:13415214-13441924 GCA_011763525.2 Mormyrus iriodes | reverse complement strand
TGTACAACAGAGTAAATCAAAACACACCAGAAATAAACAGAACACAAACACAATAACCAAAACCCAATAAAACAAAATGGAGGAGGCTAGACCCAAACCCAGGTGTGGAGGGTTGCAGCTTCTGTACCACCAGCTCAGCCCACTGAGCTACACAATGGCTAGGTGAACAAGAGAAACACAAGGGTACATTAGGACACCGGAAAACTGGGGAAAAAGACACAAAAGGCAGGGTTGGCAGATGCCGACCATGACAACCTCAGGGTTAGAGAGAAGTGTTTAGAGCCTTTATAGCAGTGGAGAAAAGAACTGTTTTTTTTTTAGTCTCAATCCAAAGCAGGTGGCAGTGACACACGCACACAAAAACAATCCACCCAGTCATGTCACTTCAAGCACTGCTGATGCAAAATAACACTGTAAACACAAAACTACTCTGACACACTGTATCAAAACCACTGAAATGTCTTTTCAATTAAATTATTGTTATAATACTGTAATCTTAATTGGAAATTACAGACAAACACAAGTAGATTCAAATGCATAGTTTTTAATTCAGGAGTGGAATAAAAACACTATCCAAAAGCAGTGGTTCATACAGTAATGAACGATTTATTACTAGAAAGATCCTGATAGTCAACACACAATCAGGCATTGCCAGAATGCAGGCTACCATCAACTGCAGCACTCTGGTACAGTAAAATAATAATGATACCGCGGCTAACGTTCTCCACTCACTCTCTCTGTTCGTTACACACTGAAACAACGTTTTCACAGTGCTGAAGCAGCTTTGCGCTTTAGGGAAATTGCATGAAATGCAGAGGAAAGATCAACCTGAAAAATACTTGATTCGTCCCGGTACCAATTCTTCCAATGGAATCTCTCTATCCGTCGGGAGAAAGAGAGAGAGAGACAGAAAAAAGAGAGAGAGAGAGAGAGAGAGAGAGAGAGAGATGAAAACTGCGAAGAAACCATTGCTTTAAGGTAAATCAGGCTTGCTGTTGAGACTGCAGTGTCGACTCCCTGATCGTTTTAAACTGCGATCCCATTAATTTTCATGAATTTCAACTTTTCAACTTTCTCACTTATGTCTTTTTAGTTTTCTGACCTGGGCGCCAGAATAACAGCCATGATTATCTCTCAGTCTGTCAATATAGAAAACGAACTCCAGTAACCTGTTCGTCATTTTTTTTTTTTTTGGCCAGAACCGTTTCTTTCTAAAATAATGTGTGTTACCTGTAGGCTAATTACAGTTCTCTTTTTTATGCGATTTCACGTATGAAAATATTTCAAAAGTAAAACAGTATATTTAAAAATATTTAATGTCCACTATATCTCTCTATACTTTATTGTAGAACTTAACGACATAATTTTGGGTCTCCCCCCTGGGTCCGAGAACGGGAAAGCGTACTGGTTTCCCTCCTCAGCCCCTCACGACGGGCCGGCTTATAGGCTCTCTGCAGCCAGTGTAGCTAATTTGATTGAAATCGGCCCTCTGTATTAAATTAGAGAAGAAGTTCTTTGATCTCTTGCTGATGTCTTTAAACATTATACATTTTTCGCCGCTTGTCAGTCTATGGATTGTCAGTTCTCCTAGTATGTCATGATTATTTGGAAGTGGCAGTGATGAGGCATGATGCTTTATGTTAAAGCTCTTTATTTATTCATTACAAGACAGCTGAGACTGCAGGCCCGTCAAAGTCTAAATCCCTTTGCCCTCCTCTCCCTCCCATGCTCCCTGGCCTATCGTCACATAAACCTTTCGCCTTATCGTCCTGGTGCTATCCCAGCCTCGTCTCCCTCTAATTGTTCAATAAGCTATTTTTATTCGCAGCATTCAGACCTAGACGGCAGCTTAACTGCCTGGTCATCCTGACCCAGGCTACACAGAGCAAGCCAACTCAGAAAGGACTCAAGTGCTTAAATAACAGTAAGACATGATAAAAAAAATGCCAGAGAAATACGAGTCCTGATCCATCACATTTCATCATATTAATTCCTTATGAAATCTGGTCTATTAAACCAAACCAATACTATTATGTCTATGTAAACTCATCAGCCTTCACTTCAGCTGACAGTAGCTTGATGGCGTATATAAAAAAATAACTGTAGCTTACTGCTGCCACCTATAGAGAGAAATGAATGTTTCTCTCTTAAGCGAATCCCTTGGCGAATAACAGGAGGAGGCTTGAGACAGAGCTTTAAGTGCATAAACGGGAGCTGGCGTTGACAGGGACAGCGGTAAGAAGCCTTCAGCGTGATGTTAAATATATGGCTGAATGTGTTGAATGGGTTTTTATAAAAGCTTGTGGAGTATCAGTCACATACAGGCCTAAGTTCCGTTTCCAGTGGGTCGCTTTGCCGTTTCTCATTTGGTCAAACCCACACACATGATTGGCAGAGCATGGTTAGCCCCGCCCACCTTTCCCCCTACACCACTCTGCACTTCCCTCACCATGCTTAAGCTGGATGCCTGTGCCCTGTATCTTAGTCTTTGGATTTTATTTAATATTTTGGTTGCTGTGCACTATGTAAACCCAGGAACCTAGACTATACTCTTCTTTTCAAGGCGCAGGACAGCCTGACCTACACCTGAAACGTCAGATAAATCAATGTGTTACAAGCAAAATGAATGATTTAATTAAGCAAGTAAGAGGTTGAGCTAAATCAGAGCACCCAGGGGTGTAAAACGGAGCGGTTAGTTAAATCGGCAACAGCTGAGTGTTTATGCTGATGTCAGCCTAGGGCCACCAAGTAAGATAACAACAAAGCACAGCTGTTCATGCACAGGGCAGGAATAGGAATTTCTCAATATGCATTCCTGACCATTCTTGAGTCCTCATCCGACATCATCTTCCATTGCCGAAGGCCAGTTCCAATACTCAGGAACAGAAGCACAGAGGACGGTAAAAATCCCCATGTCGTTCTTGCCCCGCCCCAAATATCAAGGATACATCAGTCGCATCCTTGCCAAACGAAACCAATCCCATGATTCATTGCGCCCCAAGTTCATTCTTGTGAGGTAAGATAGCAAGACCGGTCTTACCAAGACCACAATTACGGTCTTTGCTGTAGACGAGTGGACCATTTGGTTCCTGCATTCGCTGAGTATTACCTGACCCAGTGGAATCGTGTGGTTGAAATGCCTTCCCTGAACTCAGTGGTCTTATTGTGTTTAACCCGCATTTGAAGGTACGCACTGCCCTTTCCATGGGTGATTGTCTTATATTTCCGTAGAAAACAAATATGTATTTTTAAGGTATGAAAACAACATGTTTCTTCATACATTTTTTTACATTAATGAGCTCCCCTTTGACTGTCAGAGCAAGCCAAAGTCTCCACGGTCCAATTGGCTTCTTCAAAAGCACGCCCTGATATTTATTCCTGTTTATCGAATAAGCAGCAAAGTGCTGAGGTCACTGTCTTCCCCGCCGCGCTTTTCTTATTTACATGCACAAATAAGTGTCCGAGTTCACATTAGCTCCCTTGTAGCGTGTTTGTTTGAATTAAATTTACCAGGGTCTTTTGAACATTACGCTTTATCTACCTTACCTTTTTAAGAGCTTGTCTTGAGGAAATATAAATACCCATTAAATTGGAATAAACTGCTTCATTTCTCAGGAGTTTGCAGTTTTGGGGAAACAGGATAAAAGAATTTGGTTTATTTTTCGGGTATTATTTTCTGTTTATAGATTGTATTCATTTAAAGTTTGTATTATTATTCTAGAAAAGGATATATGCACATAATAAGAAAGGGGGGGCAATAAAATTCTTGCCTTTCCAAAAATTGAATAATTAATTTTAGAAATTTATTAGCTTGTGAATAAATAAACTGTAAAGATGAAGTTTGCATTTAATAGGATACATGGACACTCACTAACTTTGTGTTCGCTCTCTCTTTTGCATTATGTATAATATTCCATAAAAATAATTTTGAAAGGCACTAAATTAATCAAGCTTATAAAAAAATGCACTGAGCCATCCATCCATCCATCCAATCGTCATTCAGTTTTAACTCAAGATGCCAGTCTATGGCAACACACACACACACACACACACACACACACACACACACACACAATAAAAGTGACACAAAATAAACAACTCTATAAAACTTGCATAATAAATGTAATAGCATAAAATAAGGATAAAACTGCAAAATGTAAAAATAGTATAAAAAAAATAAAACCTTTGTTGCATCAATTATAACTGTCTTTGGCCTCAGGACAGACCACACAGACCTAACTTAGGTCTAGTCAATGATCCTCTTTGTAAGCCATGAGTCTCATATTTAAAAAGCAACACATTTGTCTAAGTAAATGTGCTTTTACGTTCTTCTTGCAAATAATATAGAGAATATAGTAGCCTAATTCCATAACCTGCTTAAATTTACGGCCATATGTTGAGCACTAGAGAACTTCAGGTGGTGTTTCCAGACTTATTAACCAATAAAATCTCAGAGCACACGCTGTCCAAAAGACCAGTAACAACATTAGCTTCACATTCAACTTAAATATTCTGGAAGAAAATCCTGGGAACAGTCCCCTGCAGAGAGGTGTTCCGCCTATTCCAGGCTTGCTACGGGTCATCCGGAGTAATTTTGTTTACTGACGAACAGCTGCTTGGTCAAGTAGAGCCATTTCTTGGAGAGATTCATCCACTTCAGGACAGACTGTCTTCACCACGCATGTAGAAATTACTCCCCAGAAACCGTTACTCCACCCAGGAGGACCCTGTTGGTGGTTTCCATAACACTCATATATTTTAACTGTATTTTTCATTTCAGACTGTGGTATTTTGTATATTTTTCTGCAGAGCATTGTGGGAATTTTTGGATAACTGCTTCTCGAATGTATAAATATTCACACGATACATAAGTTGACCAGTTCAGTAATTGAATATCTGTTTAGTCACCCTAAAGAGTTTACATATATTACTGGTTTACACATGTCAATTAACCTTGGATCTACACAAGACTGAAAGCAATTAACGTAACACTGTGAAGACACAAGGGACTATGTTTGGCAGAAAAGAAACTGAAGGATTTATGAATGTGCTATAATTTCATTCAGTTTTTTGCTTTGGAAAATTGTCAGGTCAAAGAAAAAATGAATGACAGAATGATTTGAAGCTCACTTCATCATTACCACCTTATTCTCCTAATGAATGACGAGCAGAAAGAGGACGGGACACATTTCAAATAGCATTTCAAAGGCGACAGCGTGACACTGTTATGTAATTTGAATATCACAACCTCGTGAACTTGTGATTAAGCGGTGATGTCATCTGGAAGGAGTCACCGCAGCCTGCAACGCCAACTGAGAAGACGAAAGTACCCGTCTAAGCAATGCTACATTGACGCGTAAAGCTGCATGGATCGTTTTTTTTACTTTTGGGGCATTGGTCAAGTAAGAGGAGGACAAAACCACATGCTGAGATGGTATCAGTTTCTGACAAGAAGGGAAGATGAAAAATGTGTGTGTCTTTTTAAATTAAAAAATGTTGACAGGCTGATGGATGGGCTGAATTCCGTTTTGGCAAAACTTTTCAATATTATGTCTGATTAAGGATGGAATAGCCAATTTACTCAAAACACCTTATCAGCAAAGTCTCAGGAGTGATGGACTTCATTCCATAAGACACAAAGACAGGTGCTTTCTGGATTACACGTATTAAAGTTAACAATAAGAGGATCTGGGTAGCAGAGCTTCTCAACTCCAGTGCTGTGGGTCCAACACCTGTCCCTGGCTCTGTGTGTGTTAAATTTGCATGGTTTCCCCAGGTCTGCTGTACCCTCCCATACTCATAAAACATGCATTTAGGTGAATTGCTGTGTCTTAACTGCCCACAGTGTATGCCCTGTGATGGGTCAGCATCCCTTCCCAGGCACCCTGTACCTTGATCTTCCTGCAAAGAGCTACAGGCTACACCTTGTCCTGGACCTGTGCTTCTGGAAGACGGTTGGAATAAGGGAATCTATGCCTCACGAAAACTGAGGCTGAAAAGGGGGCTAAAAAATATGAACAAATGGCAGACAGTGTGGGGCTGGCCTTTGAGGGAAATTAGCCGTGTGAGTAATCACAGGCCCCATGCCAACATAGGTCACGAGTAACAAGGCCCACCCGGCCCTGATAAGACTGGCCTTTCAGGGATAGATAGGGCCAGTTGAGGGGAAAAAGAAAGGCAGCGTTAAATAAGAGTAAAATACCCCTATATCACATGATGTTCTCCATGGTTGTGGGAGCCATTCCATTATTTCTCTGCTTTTTGTCTTTGCTGTGTCGTCTCTGAGTCCCCGTGCTTTTAAATTCCATTCTTATCGCTGCCATTTCACGCAGCCTGTCACTGCCAGCGAGCACCGCATACACAGACAGCGCACGCGTCAATTACTGCATGTCAAGAACATCTTTCGCCAACACTTACAAATGAAACAAATGAAAGCGTGCGGCTGTTTATGTTTAACATATTCCCTGATACTGCTCCCAAAATCATCCACCCACAGGCAATGCAATAATCCGCAATATATCCCGTAATATTATATGGAACGACTGTAACATGACATATACTGAAGTCTTTGGCTATTATGACTTATTTGCATATTTATCAACATGTTATATTACACAGCTATTCATTATAATGAGGCAATATTAGCCTGTATGTTTATTGCAATATAAAATCTTTATACATATTCAATATGTACAATATGTGACATTGTAACATTTTCATGCAGGATATGAGGATACAGATTGTGATATAATATAAATAGATGGTATAGAATATAGATTTTGGAATAAAACCATATATAATAATATTTAGAGCAAGAAAGTAACTGGACATTTAGATTTGGACAAAGAACCAAACCAGTCACTATTGCAATTAAATATTCAGCAAAACACACTTTACTTTGGACTGAGTAACCTGTATTCTGCTTTGTCTTACCTATTCAAACCTCTGAAGGATGTTCTCCTTTTCAGTAGGTGCTCACAGGTAGGACAGAAGCTCCCTGTATGACACCCTTTCCTTCAGATGCTTTGGGACCCCCGACCGTTAAGCTGTCTGCAGCCCCACTGTGCTGTTGAAACATCCAACAGCTTCATTAACGGCTTCTTGTGTCCTTCCTTCACAAGTGCAATCCACCGCCGTCAGACCAGCAGGAGGCAGCAGAGAGCAGAGACTAATAAACCTTTTATATTCATATTCAGGCAGAAATAAACCAGCTGAGTTCATCTGTCAATATCTTTCTCACCTTGATTGCCAGTTTCTCCCTTGCTGAGGCAAACTAAAAAAACGTTACGGTGGCTTCCTGTGTGCACCTGCCTGGACAAACCAACAGGCCAGAAAAAAGAACTTCCTGTGATGGGGAAGGGGGCGGGGCTTACACTCTGTTTACCACAATTACAGGCAAAAAAAATGACTGAAGACACAGCCCCCTGTCACTGTACTTCACGTTGCAAAAATCGCTAGGAAAGCCGTTCTGTGAAAGCGGAAGGTTTGCTCTCCTGCTTCCCTTCTTACAGTGTTATTGGCCCTTTGCAGATTGAGGGGAAAATGCATTTTATTTTTAGATTGGCTGACGTTTCATATTGTCCTATTCGGTTTAAAATCAGAAATAACTCATTTTTGCTGGTGGAAAATCAACCACACAATATGAATACCAATAATCATATATGCTTAACAATACGTTAGGATTATGAATGTGTTTTGCAGCTAAATCAATGCCTTGGCCATGCATTTATAAATCCTTGAAATTGTACTTACACGGAATGCTAAATAAATGACACTTTAAATCAGAAAGAAAACACAGCTGATTCAAGTAAAATATGTTACGTATGTTACATCGTGTGTGTCGGGAAGGAGGAGAGGTCATTACCAGCAAAAGAACCTCAGGAATCACATCCTGAGACATGTTCGGCCTAATCGTTTCTGATGAGCTTAAACAGATTGCTTGCCCTGCCCACTCCACCAGGCATGTGTCATGAAGGCAGGGTCAAATTATCTGGAGACGGGCGAGTAACAGCAGTTTATGGCGTGGATTTGGCACCATGAGTCATCAGGCAGCCTTCTACTGGAATGTTCCCTCTCAGACATGCTCAAAGCTCATTATCATACAGAGATCCCATCCTTTCAGGCCTCATTATAGTAGGAAAGGGGGAGCAGCACTGAGAGGGAGTGCAGCAGCGACACATTCACAGTGTGGGCCAGCCATCGTTTCCCATATTGCCTGTATCTATGCTGATTATTTTGACTTTTATAACTTTTCGCATTATTAAAACCTGCATGTCTTTCATATTTCAGAGCAAGGGGGATTTTGAAGTTGGTGTAATCCTAATTGACAATAAGGACAGAATTTTGTGCACTAATGAGCCTCATCAGACAAAAAAAAAAATCACATCGATTTCTTAAGGAGACTCATTAGAGAGTCTCTATTAATAATTTGTGAGCCACAAGATGTTGTGCTGCGGCAGGATTCCTTTTCCTTTTTAGGCTATTAAATTCTCAGGAGTTTATTCAGAGGCATACTATTAAAAATATCAGCCACAAGTGGTCCTGTGACCCTTCCAATACCCTGTCGCCAGAAATCCTGACCTTTCTTCCCAGAGTGCAGTTTTCGTCTTTTGTTAGTGGAGGACAAATGACTGTGATGTTAGGTGCACGCAGAAAATGGAGCACCATCTGTTTGGCGTGGAGAGTTTGATCTCCCTTATTGCACTGCCGCTGGGACATCATTAAAAGGGAAATATCACCATGTTTGGCTAGAAGTCTGGCCTTGCCCACCCCCTCCCCACGCCCCATCACAAAAAAATGACTTCGCTAACAGAGGGGTCGAACAGCACGAAGCACTAGGTCAACAGTCCTGCCACGATCTTCCCAACACAGCAGACCAACAACAGCACAACAACGCAGAGATGCTTCCTCAGCACGTTAAATTATGACGTCGAAGCGTTGTGCTTACGAGGGACACATCAAAAACTGCTTCACATCGAAATGATTTATGGAGATTTACAAGGGTAAGTCCTCATTCGCAGCATCTAATTGGTTTACGTAACAGAAATAAACCACGCATCCATGGAATATTCATAAAGGACACGCAGCTGTTGAGTACTTCTTGAGAGAGCACTGGTGACCATTTCGTATTTACACTGTGGGCCAGAGGTGTACAATAGTTAAAAAGCAGACTTAGTCACAGGTATAAGTGAACGACAGGAACAGGTGCTGTAACAGTTCAATTACCACCCATGACTTTTTCAAATAATAGTACCAGTCGTGTCCACAAGAAAGTCATGATTACAAAATTATATAAGCAGTCGGAAATCAAGGAGCAAGCCTTGGAAACCGGCAAGGTGCCCTTAAGGGAGACAGGCTAAAGTAAAGGGTTGCTGATGAGATTATTAAGTGACTGGCAGAGAGCACTGGTTCAGACCCCCCGTCCGTCTGTCTGTGGGTATTACTGACAGCTAGCTCCCGTCCACCACGTCCAGCAACCCCGCAGATATTATTATTGCCTTTCAGCCGGCGACTGATTACAGCGCACCGGCGTGTTGACGTCTACTCCACAGAAAGACTCCGAGTTAAGTCATTAATCCCTGCGCAGAAAGCAATATAAAGAGCCTGTTTGACCCAACCTCAGTCTCTCTCACAGGTATTGAGCGGGTTTGATTTTTTCAGTTTTTTTGACGATTTAGGGAAATAATGAATGCACCAGAGGTCAAAAAAGACAAAAAAACTCTGCAGATAAGAAGAAGCAGATTCTGTTTGTTGTGTCATAAGCTGTACTGGTGCTCATAAACACTAATGATCTGACGAGCAGACGGGGTGCACACCTTAGTCAACCTGAGTTTAGTCAGTTTGAAAAACTTTTATTTCAAAAGAAAATATTTACCTTTTGGTGGTCAATTCCCATCATTATACATAGCTTTCCAACAAAATGCTGCTCCCTGCTACTATGAACCACAGAGCAGAGTTTATGACTGCAGACTGTTTCCCTGCTAGAGGGAAAAATTGTTACCATGCTGGCGTGGGAGAGAAACTGTGACTTATGACCTGGCAGGAACGTAAAAGTGAGATGTTGCCTTGTGAAGCCATGAAGTTTTTTTTTTTTGCACTGTACCCTTGAATCAATAAAACGAATAAATGAAGAGTTGCCATCGAAGCCACAGTAACTCAACATGTCAAGACACAGAAATCTTACTCCTGGCCGCCCTTTGCAGTTTTTATAGGTTATGATTGAGCATTCAATTATCTATAAAGATAAGTGCTATATATCCCAGGTTTATTCCCGCACTGGACTTTAGGACATTGAGAATGTCACCCAAATTGTAACCTCTGCTACACAGTGGTGTGCGTATGGCTCAGCCGGCTAGACGTCTGTGTCTGGAAGCTTGTAGGTTCACATCCCCTACAAGAACATTGCAGTTGAACCCCCGAGCCAGAACCTGAACCTTCGCCTACAAGGATCCTGGCTGGCTCTGCCCTCTGACACCCCCCCCCCATATCTGCTAAATGAGTAAATGTAAAGCTTTGACGGGTCCTTTTCTACCCGCAGCCGTTTTACAGATGACATCATTCCTCTGTTTTCTGTCTCTCTCCCTGTATCTTTCCCCATACCACAATCAGCCCTTGTGTCCAACGGCAGTCCTTACTACCACTCAATCCATGTATTCATGTGTGGCCCCCAAAGCTTGGGGCCCCCTGTTGGCCACAAATATTTACCACCCTGAAAATTACTAAAAAGCTATGTTAGTGATGATCTTCTGACTCTACTACCTATCTATTTATTTAGTTTTTGAAGCATCTGAAAGGGGGGGTGACTTTCTGAGTGGGGGCCCACAAGCAACAAACCCACCTCTGTATATGTCCCATCATGTGTCCCCCGCCCACACTTTCGTAAATTCCCAAATGCCTTGGCAAGCGCTCCGTTTCATCATCCCCTGCATGTATCACATGGATCAGTCTACCACCCCAACGGTACCAACTGCTGCTGGACACCACGACACGGCTGTTAGAGGTCTGTGACCGCGGTGGCGAGAAAGAACATAAATGCAATATGAACTCAGCTACGCCCACACCGTGGACAACAAGCGTGGAGACGGACAGAGAGAGGGAGACAGAGGTGTTGAAGAAACCACAGGCAGCAAATGGCCGGTTCCCAAACTCCCCGGGAGTGAAGACAGCCCATCTGGTAAGAGCAGACGGGAGCGGGGAGGTGACACAACTGTGGGCCAGCTGTCTTCAGCGAGGTCACGAGTGACAACTTTCCTCACGGGATGGTTCCTTGTTACTTCTCAGGACCGGTTACCATCACACCTTCAAGTGCAGTTAGCCTTATACTGGACAAACTCGTCAATTTTTAGTTCCTCCTTTTTCCTGTGGTGTGGTCAAACTAAAGAGGGGTATTTTTACAAAGGCGGACAAGGGAAACGCGGTGGGGCTGCCTCACGCAGCAGTGTGCCGCAGTGACACCCCCCACCTCCTGGTGATTACCGTAATTGGGATCCGTCAGAGCCGCCAGGCCAGGGGGAAGCTGATTACATCATTGTTTCATCCAGATTAGTGTGAAGGGGCTCAGCTCCCTGTCAAGGCTTGATGTGCTAATGAATCCTGGGCGTGGCTGCTGGGGGGAGTCAGACTAGGATGGAGTCAGGTGAGGGAGGGGCAAATTCTTATGGATTAATTTTCTGGAAAACATGTAACAGTGCTGATTATTATTATTATTATTATTATTATTATTATCTATGTACATCTAAACTGATTCTGGTGAGGGGCATGATGATTGTTATCTCAAAAATCATTGTCATTTTTATATAAAATGTATTATCTTGTTAATGAATATAAACATCCCCACAGTGGTGCTGCTGTGTGGCTCAGTGGGTTAGGCCTCTATGCTTGTGATCGGAAAGTTGTCGGTATGAGCCTTGACAGAATAGTCACATGTCTGTTGCGTCCAAATGTTCCATGGCTGCCAGATAAATGGCTTGACCCTGTGGTCAGACCCCAAGCTTTACTCCCACCTGTATGTGTCTCTAAAGAGAGCAATATGTGATATACGAAAAGCATTACATTTTACCTGTCCATGTGCAAATTATAAACAAAGCACCATCTAATTTCTTTTCTTGCATCCCATCCAAGGTGACCCCTGCCGTGTGCCCTATGCCTCCTGGGATAGACTTCAGGCTCTACATGACCCTGTACTGAATAAGACATGAAAATGGATGCCTGGATGGAGAGCTTTCGTCCAGACTGATGGATGGAGTTATCATATGCAACGACTGGGAATACACAGTTACTGGAGTATTCTGACCGATATTTTGATCAAAATGCGACTGTTACCATGGATACGGTATTTAAAAAAAACATAGCTTACATAGTTTTTTATCAATCAAAACATTTTGCCAAGGTCACGTTTGTTCGTGTATGAACAGGTTGACGATCCCTGCTCTACAATCTGGAGGATTTGAGAACATTGCGGCGAGCTGCCCTGGTGCCCCCGCTGTTTAACCTCTCCTTCACCAAGATCCCCGCCGGTGAGGCTGCAGATGAGAAGTTCACGGCGGCCGCTTAAAGAGGTGCCTTCGCATCTCCCTCTGCGGTCGTCCTCGTCTCGGAAAAGACGCCTTGGGGCAATTACCAATGCGCCGCTTCGAGGGGCATTTAAATGTATAACTTCACGCTACGAGTATTTCTGCGAATAAACAAGATGTCGAGTGGGAAACAGCCTCCTCTACCGCCTGCTTTACTCAGATGTACTTGATTTGTAAATAGAAGAGATTACAGCTCCCCTAGATGAAAAAAAAAAAGTCTGGTCGCATCATTTCTCTATGGGCAATTTGGTCCCATTTCACATCTCCCCTATTGCAGCAATGAGATCCGAACCCATTATACTGCACACACAGGTGGAAACAAAAATGAAGATTTACGCCCCAGAAGAAAAAAACGGCCCACTCAGTGGTATGTAACGGTACCCGCGGCTTCAGGGTCCCGGTTAATGCTGGGGCTTAGACATTTCCAGAAAAAAATAAAATAATAGTAATGACTACCATCATCCAGCAGGCAACACTGAATCCACAAACAGAGCCGCGCCATCCTTTATTTATTTACACACCAGCCTCATTGAGGAATAAACGAAGATTACAAACAGATGTTTCCTCTCAGTTTATACACTGTCTCGCCGTGAAGCCGGCGGGACGATCGCTTGCCGCAACCGATAGATTGACGGATGTGTGAAATCCTACTGTGTGTCATCTCACTTTCAATTCGCTTCTGAGCATTTGTTTTCCTCAAAAAAAAAACAGGTAAAGGATGACGGCCACTATGCTGCCAGGAAATTGGTTCATCATCAGCACATTTTTCCCCGCTCCCAGTATTTGCACCTTTAATTGCGTGGGAGCGCTCCTGCCAGATCAGATCCGACATGCGTCTGACTGGGCTGCGGTGCTGTGAGCAAACATGCCGCATTAATACTAACGGGAGCTGAGCGCATCGGCCCTGGGATTTAATTACCCAGTAAACCTCTACCATCTCCAGGCAGGAACAAGCAGCTTCCTTACGTGATGCTTTTGTCCAAGGCGACTTGTAATTTTACCCATCTAAACAGCTGGGTATTATGACAAAAAATCTGGGTTTAAATATAATGATATACCCTACCTAGGACTTGAACCCATAACCTTCGGGTGTCAAGTTAAATGCCCCCCTTGGCCAAATACACACGGCTCAGTTATGGCTGAATGCTGAAACAGTCCCATAATCTCTCACCGCTCCTTTTGAAAGAAGGGGAAAAACAGTTACTATTCATAGTGTTAAAAAGCACCAAGTCAAGAAAAAATACCATACAGTAAAAAGTCTATATCAACAACATATAAGTAAGTCAAATAATTAGTGGAGTGACACAAATAAATGCACGTAAATATTCAACGCAGCAGCAGCAAACACGCAGCTACCAAATATAAAGTATGTTTATTCTTTGACTAATAATCTTTGTTAGTCATCCTTCTGTTGTGCGGGGCTGACAGTGTGGAGGGCGGCAGGGTCAGGGTGAGGAATGGGGGGCTGTGGTCCAGAGGAAACTGGACCGGCCAGGCTCACCGCGCACAACCGTGCGACCCAAGCCACAGCATCACGGGAGCCCGAGAAAATAGGTCACAGTGTCCTGAATATTAACAAGGCGCGATTATTCGGAACTGCAGAGCAAGACACCAAGCGAGACGGCGGCGTGTCCGCGGCCGCGCAGAGGCGAGCGTGGCACGCGGGAGTGATGCCCGGGACCGCGCGCTCCAGGGAAACACCCCCGAGCCTTTCGGACGCGGACGCCGGGGGTGACGGCGCCGGGGAGTCACCTGCGGGATCGGCCCCAATCACGGCAACTCGGCCATACCCACTACACCATTCAGAAAACCACACCACCATTTAAACCTCCTTCTTGATCAGACAGCTGGCTTTAATTATAGCAGCTAAAAACGGGCATGTGTATTTACTACACCTCAGCTTTCAGCTGGTCATCTTAACTAGACCAGTAATACCTCAGTACTGGCAGAGGTTGACTTATGTAAAAAGGACACTGAAAATAATTATATTGTCATTAATAATAACATGACAAAAGGTCACATATCAAAGTTTAAAACAAACTAATTATAAATCCAAATTTCTCTCGCATTCACAAATCTCAGGTAGGATTTTAGAAAGCGGCTGCCCTCTGCTGATAAAAATAAGGTATTACAACACTACTGAAGAGTTCCGCTTTGTCGTCCCATAATAGAAATGCCAGCACGGAGAAGTGGCGCTCTTGAAAGACAAAGCTAATTGATTGCAAGGATATTCCCAAGCCTTTCCGTTAATGGGATGTGAGAATGCCGTATTTTCTTGCAGCTATGCAGTTTTAGTATACCGGATCATGAGTAGTGATTGACAGCTTTCGATAGCAGCCTTGCGAGAGGCATGATGCCGGGCTGAGAGGAGTGAAACAATAGGTAAGGTAATGAGCCTTTATAAATGAGCTCAGACTCTGCCTTCCCTCTTCAGAAGTAGTAACGTCACATTTAAAAGAGGTCTCCACTTCCCTGCAGCATGAATCCGTTATTGATTTTTTTAAATCATAGACAACAAGACCAAACCTACTCATGTATCTTAAATATAATCCATTTGAAAGGGGCAGCCCTGATTTATGCTTCATTGTTTTCTTGCCAGCTTTTGGCCTTCACAATATCGTTACAACTGCTGGTGTTTAATGAGCTGTTAAATAAAGGGCTTTTCCAGTAAGCTGTAATGGCCCAGACACCATCACTGGACCATCCAGCTTGGGTCACAGGGCAGCTGACTCTGCCACTAATTAGCCATATCAGTGCTTCTCAGAGCATCTTCCATTTTGTTATTAATAAATTAGCCTGCGATCGTGAGCATGGGCCATCCCAACAAACCAGGCCGACATGGATCACCAGCTGGAGACCCAGGATGGCAGCTAATCCCTGCAGTAATAAATTTAACATCCATTCTTTCATTCATTTTGCACCGTCTTATCTTGGTAAGGATCACTGGGCAAGAACCAGAATTCAGTTTGATTTCCAGGCTATAATAAATGATCAGAACTGTCAATAAAACTATTTGTTAAGCATATATGACATGCACAGGGCTGCCCCACATTCTGTCTAGTATATGAAGTGTGCAACCTCAAGCCAGTTAATCTAAAGCAGGATTCTATATTTCCGATTACCTGGCTTCCAGAATAGACCGACATAGTACAAATATCCCACAAGGCATCATTATGTTCCACCCACAGCAGACACACAGACACAAACTATACTCAAGGGTTTCTAACAGCATATCTGTTGGCCTTTGCACCTGAAATTCAGACAAACCCACAAAGAAACAATATATATATTTTTCAGTCCGCAGAATTTCAAGCGTAACTTTGAGTTAATACATATTTAAACATAAGTATAACAGAGAGCAGGGATAAGAAGTGTTTCACAAACTCTGAGTGACCCTGCAAATCTGCTCCTGGGGTTTTATTAAATATTTACAGTACCCTGCTACTCTTGGATGAAATAGTGAATCAGATTCCTTATATGCTTCTCTGCATCGCTGTAGCTCTACAGCGATGGGCTGCCCCTGAACCTGTACAGCCAACTGATATGGAAACTCCCTAAAAAGGCCAACAAAGAAGTCTCATTTGAATGCCTGTGGAAACCGATTCCCATTTTCACACACTCGTTCTGAGACTTTCTGAGATTAGCCTAGCCACAGCGTTCCTTAATATATTCATAAATATAAATATCTGTATGTATAGCCTCAGCATTTATTGTTAAAGATGTATAATTCCATAGCTGTTTAACACAGAATGAAGAACTCACCATGCAGTGTCGCTGAACAGCCCGAGAACCAGGGCAGCCGTGAGCAATGCCTTGAGCGACAGGAAAACCGTATAATTGTCTGCTCTCCGGTGCCATTTCTCTCATTTTCTTGTCTATTGGGCATGTGAAAAGCTCATTCACATTGTTACAATCCATAGCTATGATAAAACATTTTAAATCAACAGCAGTGGCAAAGACTTGATGACAGTCAGGCAATTGGAGTCTGACAATGCGTTAATTTCTTTATTCTCCATTAATATGTAATTTAATTTCTGTGTTAAGTGTGCATACAGAAGGATAACTCAGGTGCAAAAAACATAAACAACTAGTGCATTTTAACTTTTCAGCTATGGCCACTGAGAGTGTATGAATGTTTTTCAGGTTTTTTTTTTCTTTAAAAGATTTGCTGATTTTGACTTGGAAAATTTACTGAAAGAAACTATCAGTTTGCAACAAAAATAATGACAGGAAGAATATATGCCTGTGTAATTTGTAATTCCAGCAAATCTGATCCTTTTAATGGAGGTTTAATACTTTTGCAGGCCATTGTGGGTGTATACAGTCACCCCCTCAGATTCGCACGCATTAGGTGCAGAAGATCCTCACCGATGTAAAAATTCATGCATACTTGTGAACAAAGTCATTTTTAGGATTCTTTATATATTTTTGGTCTGCGCATCGTCTGCGGGTTTCCGCCATCTTTCAGCAAGCTCCAAAGTTATTCCCGTTTAATTGTTCACGGCCAACTCAGGAATATCCAAAACCGCAAATGTCAAATTTGCAAATCTGGAGAGGGGACTGTATATATCTTCCACCCACAGGGCTGTGAGGCGGTGGAGCCAATCCGAGGCACCACAGAGCAAAAGGTGGATGCGAACCCTTGATACCATAATAAAATTATGAGTTTTCCCACCTTATGGTCTTCGTCCATTTCATGTATTCGATTTGAGTACCCAATAACATGCAATAAAGTTACAATCAACATCCTCAAGGGTACGCCTAGACAGCCCACATCCACGCCAGGCCGGACCATCATTGATCCAACCGCTACCTCCCCTCAATCCCAAAATACATCTGAAACACATCTCCACAGCCCTTGTCAGTGAGGAACTGGTACAGCTGTCCAAGGTCCATGTGGTTGCCTCTGCTCCCATGGGGGTCGAATATGGCTTCCTCAAAGCCAGCAAACTTGCAGAGTGAGCTGAGGGCCTCCTGTAGATTGTCACCCCGACCCTTCAGGGGTATGTCCTCCCTGTGCCTGATCATTATTCGCTTCCAGGTTAAACACTTAACCCTACAAATCAAACAAACAAAAACTCACTAGAATGAATGGATTGACATGGAAAAAAAAGTCAAGTATTACTACGAGGAAAACAAGATATGAAGAATGCGTTTGTTGGTTCTGCTTCTCAGTCATCCGGGCAGCACTGTTTTGCTCGGCTTGGCATATAGAGTCCACAATGCTTATATACTACGAAAGAAGATATTCAGACAGCTAGAAATTCCATTCATTTTGTAAATGTCTACCAGATTTAATTTAGAAAAAGCAGTTTGAAGTGAATCAAAAACCGCAAGAGATTTTACATTCTAATAATCCATACCTCATTCTCATAACCAATCGATACCTCATGCCATCTGTCACCAACATATTAGACACAACTAATGAATATTCTTGAATAACTCATTAGGTATGTGTGAAAATTGCCCACTGTATTGAGTGTGACCCAAAACAGGCTATTGAAAAATCTATTAAACTCTGTACAACGTTCAGAATCTGGGACATGTTGTGAAGGAAGTTATTTTTGCATATTGCCACCGTGACTCCGCTGTGAGTAAAGGTAGACATCATTAATATCAATAAAAAGGCTTATGAACCCATGTCTGAAAACAAAACATTATTCTGCCAATTTGACACTAATGAGAGGCACGGCCTTGAGTCATACAAGGCGGACATCCTGTCAGTGAGGCGACAGTTCAGAATAAAGCCAGAACCAAATGCTAAAAGAACACAATATTAAACAGGCTCATATTTAAAGTAGTAAATGGAATAATAAACCAAGGCTAAACTCAAAATTTCAATAACTTTTACAAAAAAATTACGAAAAGTTGTTTGTAATGGGTTATATGAAATACAAATTAAAGAGAACAATTCTGCCACAGGGATAGTTTTTGGCTCATTAGGTGAGGATGCTAAGCCTGTGACCAGAAGGTCGTTAGTTCAAATCCCATTGTTAGCAGAGTGAGTTTGCTGTTGGATCCTTGAGCAAGGTACTTAACCCCAGTTGATCCAGGAACTGGCTGACCCTGATGTCTCAGTTGTACATCACTTTGGACAAAACATCTTCTGAACGAATAAATAAAACATAAAATACCTGGCCCAGAATTCCTCGCAAGCCGGCTGCAGTCCCTCGACGCACACAACTCCTGGTTTTCCGGGCATGCTGAATCCAGACAAGCCCAACTCCCTCGCCCAGTCCAACATGTTCTTCCTCTTGCTCTTGTTGTAGATGTGGTGGCTGTAGATCCACAGCCGGGTGAACACCTCCCACGCAGTGCTGGAAAGCAGAATCTCTTTCTGGGACATGCTGGAGGGAGTGCTCTGGGTGATATACAGGTGAGTGTGATCCCGGATCCACTCCACAGCGGCCAGTACACACGCCTCCTCTCTGGAGTTCTCAGCCAGGTGAGACATCAGGTCTCTGTGAAGCTGGCTCAGCTGAGCTCTATTCAGCTCTGGACATCTGGCAGAAAAAAGCTATAAAACCTCAGCTCATTAAAATAATTTGCTTATAGTGATTAAATCTTTGTTTGGAGCAGCCTATAGAAACTGCTGACATCTGGTAAAGTCTATGTAAAGTACAATACACTATAAAAGCAGCACCCCTAAATGCTCAAAGGTATTCATGGGTAAATTGTGCAAAGGTAAGAAAAATATGTCACTAAATTACAGATTGAATGAACCAACATAATAATCAAATTCCAGAACTTGTAATAGAAAAAAACACTTTCCTTACATACCTGAGAGTAATTTCTGGCAGGACTTTGGGGTACCCTGACACATATGTACAAGAAATTGTAACAGTCACCTAAAACAAGATTTCAGAAGAGAAAACAGGAAAATCACCTAGCTGACATAATTCAGTCCAGCAAAGTATCACCAGTAAATCCCAAACTTGGCAGCACAGCCGTAACTGAAGACGCACCTGATTCTCGCTGGCAGAGTCCACCTTCTGACAGATCACGACCTCCGGTCTCGATGACGGGGCCGAGCTGCTCCTGCCTTCTGCAAAGTCCCTCAGCTCAGCCAGCGCCAGCTGATCGATCATCACCAGCTCCTCCTCACTGGGGAACATACTAGCCAGCAAATCTATCTCAGATATCTGAATTTCAGCCTCTTCCCTTCCTTCCATTGCTTATTGAATCCTATTGAACCGAAAAAAAACAAGACATGAGTCACTCCGGGAAGTGCGATGTGCCACATCAGAAGACAGTGTCTATGGGTGTACTTTAACCCCGCGGTAACTGCCTTTGACAAATTGTATTTTTCCCTTAACTTCTGCACTTAATATCCAAGTATTACAAGAAATATAGAGCACTTCGGAAGGACGTGGGCTTTCACTTGGCACTCTAAGGCTTTGTAAACTGACACTCAACATGAAAATACATACGCTTAAAATATATGTTCATTTAACAGTGTTTTCAAGCTGGATTCCTCCATATCCATTTACTCCATACCCACTCTCTGCCCACACGTCATCAATGGCTTCGCCCTCGCCCCGCTGACATTAAAGCACTTCCGGGTTAGAGGGAAAGTACTTCCGGCTGCCGGGTACGTACGGCGGTCACGTCGTGTGCATCGTCCTATGCACCTGTGGAGTAGAGAGGCTCTTTTTTGGGGGGTAAGAGCTGCTTTAATGCTTTACAAAGCACCATGAGTTGTATTTTCTATATGTCTCCTGATATAATACGTATCATAGTACCAAACCGATGGCTTAATCAGCTGTCAGAAATTCAGACCGATAGATTGTATTGAGACCAGTTGACATAGATTTACTACGCGAATCCACCACTTTCGGGTGAGATTTCAAATGTAAAAAAAATATCCGAACTGCTGTATTTGTGTGCTCTTTGTCGGGTCGTCCTCTTGAAAGGCTGAGCGGTTTCGGCTGACTTTCGCCATCGCAGTTTGGTACGTGGCTCGGTGCCCGGTCCCGGTACTTATCGCAAAGTAAAGCTGTTTTCACTTAAGTCCGATTAACCTTTTCTTCATAAATAGCTGTAAATGATAATAACATTAGTTAAAAACTCATAGCAGTTAAAAGTATATGTATATTGTTTATAGGGTATGTTTCCAGCAAATTCCTTTCTCATCCTCCTCGTTTCGCATTACCTGCTCGACATTATACAGCTTTATATACTATTATAAATATTTCTTTTCTGATCGGCCTTTAAAATCATTATACAGTTGAGTAATCTTAGCCAAAATAATAATCTACTATGGCATCGTTAAAGACATGAGTAACCAAATACACTAAAGGAGGAAGGTTGTATTTGGAGTCTCTGTCTGTGTCTATATAGCTGCCTGTTTATCCTTCCACCTTCATCGTCTTGTCTGTGCTTGTATTACAGCTGTTCGGGCTAAGATGGGGAAAAAGAGAAAGGAGAACAGAGAGTGTGAGAATTTTGAGCACACAGGTAAGGAGCTGTGGATACATGTCTTTTATCAGATATATGAGTTAACAAGAATTCTGTGTAGGCAAAATAGTACGACACAGAAGGGGCCTGACATACAAAGTACCAGCAAGTTATTTGGGTTATTAGCCAGACTGCACTGCTGTCCATGAAATATTTACTGTCATGGACATGGTTTATAGAGCAGACTTAGCAGAAAAAAGCTAAAGGATCCTTATTTTGGCAGGTTCATCCTGTACCCACATCCGCAAGGCAATAGACAAGAACTTTCTGAAGAAAACCTCATCGCTTTTAAACTGGAACACCTGTCAGGACTGTGGAGAAGGGCCGGAGGCTAAACAGCCCACAGTAGAGAAACAGGAGGACCGGCCGAGTGGAGAAGCCCCTACGATCTGGGTCTGCCTGCGGTGTGGCCATCGCGTAAGTCCCCCAGGACTGTGTAAGTGCCATGCTGCATGTGTGATGTGACCAGCAGCTGATAGTGTCCCATTAACAGGGATGCGGGAGAATGTCTGAAAAGCAGCACGCCATTAAACACTACGAGAAGCCCCATTCAGATACACACTGTCTGGTCCTCAGTCTGGACAACTGGAGTGTGTGGTGAGTTGGAGAAAATCACATGCCTTACAGGTGTTATACAAAAAAACTGGTTAATTGAATATCATTCATTTCCTTTCCAGAGGGTCAAAGCTGCAACCTTCTTGGTTTTGTCTGTAAAGCACTCAATAGGATACTTACTTTGCAGTATGTAACTATGTTCATACTTGTACACATATCCCATCATGCTATATTACAAGACACGCATACAGGTGAGAGGGTTAAGCTTGAGGTCAGTACACAGGGTCAGCCGCTGGATCAGATTTTGAGGTTAAGGATCTTGCCCAAGGGCTGAACAGTGATAATATTACTGTGATTCAAACCAGAGACCTGCAAGACTTGGGCACGGGTAACTAACCAACAGAGTCACATGCCATCCCCATGAGGGTGCTGAAGATTGAATCTATATGACAGATGCACTTCATTGAGCTACGTCCCCTGTACACTGCTGTATATCTCAGGGATCAGAATACATTAATATCGCATCCCCTGTTCCAGATCCGACAACCTCACTATATTGCTTTGTTTTGTTAAACAGGTGTTACCTCTGTGATGATGAAGTCCAGTATTCCAGTACTGGACAGCTGGCTCAGTTGGTGAGCGATGTGAAAAAGCAAGCTCTCTCAGATACCAGCAGGAGGTCGACCCAGAGGAGTAAGTCCTGCTTCGTTCGTGTTTGTTTCCATCCCAAAGAAGATGAAAGTCACAGAGTTTTACCCGGATGCTCTGTGGTTGATGCGTTTTGACCTGCCCAGAGGTGACAGAGGAGGAGCAGCCAGCCTCGGTGGAGAATTCGGCTGCTGAGACCAACACGGGCATGCAGAGGAAAGGCGGGAGGAGGAGCGGATGGGATCGGAATGGCCAGAAACCCATCGCGGTGAGCGGTGGCTCCTCAGTGTCAGTCAGGGGCCTCAGCAACCTTGGGAACACCTGCTTCTTTAACGCCGTCATTCAGGTGCGGGTGGGCGGAGGCTGTCATGGGGGGGGGGGGGTGCAGCCTATCGGTAGTCTCATGTGATCATGCTCTCTGTTTCCAAACACAGAACCTCTCTCAGACTCAGGTCTTCAGGAAGGTCCTTAAAGATATTCTGGAAGGGAAACCTACTGTCTCCATAATGCCAGACATCTCCACAAAGTTGGTACGTTGTTGGCTTGCTCAGATTGTCAGCCGGATGATTTTTCTCCTCACAAATATGTATCATGTTGTGTGACATCATCAAGGCCAGAGGATTTTTTGCTTTTGGTTTCAGGAGCCTTTATCGATCCAGTTGGATCAGCCGGGATCGCTCACTGTAGCCATGTCCAACCTGTTGAATGAGATCCAGGAGACCGAGAAGAGTGTGATCACCCCCAAGGACCTCTTCACGCAAGTCTGCAAAAAGTGAGTTTAGCTGAATTTTGATTCGGACACCTACCCTTATTATTAGGGTAATATGCATGATGTGTGAAAGTCGCAGATGGCAGAGAGCAGTCACAGGGAAAATAAAGAATCCTCTGTGGCCTGTCGGCTTACTTGTGTACTGGCTCGGCTTGTACTCTTAATGGTCGTCCAATTCCTCAGGGCGGCCAGGTTCAAGGGCTATCAGCAGCAGGACAGTCAGGAGCTGCTGCGATACCTTCTGGATGGCATGAGGGCCGAGGAGACAAAGGTATGGCCTCCTCCTGTAACGGCACGGTTTGGGCTCCAGGCATCGTCCACATCTGACCCTCAGCCGGACGGGTTACCCTCATGTGGCATCATTGCTTGCAGCGATCTCTCGGTCTATTGCTAATAAGCTGTCGTGGATTTTGACCTTTTATTACTGAGTTGTTTTCATCTCATTGGCTGTTTTATTTCTGGCTCCGCCCTCAGAGACTTAGTTTGGGGATTTCTGCAGCTTTGAAAAATTCTGGAAAAGACACAGAATCTGAAGAATTGAAGAAACTGATTAAAGGTTGGTGTTTTTTTTTACAGTTACATGTGCATGCTGACTTTTATTTTGTGGCATTTAAGCCTTGTTCTCATTTAGCTTGCAGGGTAAGTATTTCTTAACCCTGATGGGTTGCTGGGTTGAGTGTTGGGGTCCTGCTATGGGGCCTTTCATTGTACCCTTGTTGAGATGCCTGAGTTTGTTTCTGTAAATAAGCCCATTTGAATAAAATGGGCACCATCCTAAATCACTTTTGACAAAATTTAGATTTAAAAATTGATTATTGCTTGATGCATTTTATTACTACTTGTTTTCAAAAGATTATTTTTACTCTTGGCAGTTATAATGTAGATGTATGTGTGTGGTCCCTTTTTTAAAATGCATTATGGGTAACTGAGTCATTTCACTCGCTTTGCTGCACTGTGACCTTCTCAGAGTATGAAAAGAATGGAGCCCCAAAGAACTTTGTGGACCAGGTGTTTGGCGGAGAGCTGACCAGCACAGTTATGTGTAAAGAGTGTAAAACGGTACGAATTGACCACCAGCATTAATCGGTCACGTTACTTGATAATTAGGTTGTCGTACTGTCCGCTCTGTATACATAGTTGGTGTTACCTAAATTGTACAGGCAAGGTTTAATTAAAAAATTTTGACATTTTCAAATTATTTTTTATTTTTTCCTTTCAGGTGTCCCTGGTGACGGAAATGTTTCTTGACCTTTCACTTCCTGTCTCAGATGAGGTAAAGATTTCTGGATCAGTGTTTACTGTGGATCTAGTACAGTACGGTCAGTGATATTGCATCGATGCTTGCGTTGTGCTTGTCAGCCGTCCGGTCAGCATCTGCATCTGTGGCCATTTTTCGTGAAGCAGGGTCATGTAGCTTCATTTCCACGTTCCCCACATGGTCCGTGGCGTTCAAGACCAGAAGGCTTCTGAAGACCTCTGTCATTTTACACTGTAGCAGAACCCGTTCTGCTCAGCCCCGAGACCTCCTGCCACCCTGTCACCGTGAATCTGTCGCTCACAGGCCTACAGGAAGAAGAATCAGAAGAAGGTCATGCAGAAACCCAGCGAGGACAGGAAGCCAGGCTCCCCCACGCCAGCTGCCAACAGGGATGAGGATTCCCTTTCTGGCTTGGGCAGCAAGTACCAGCAGAAGAAGGCGAAGAAGCAGGCGAAGAAGCAGGCGAAGGTGGGCTGGTGGCTGACCCTGGCACCCCAGCCTCAGAGTCACTTTCTGTGGAATTGGCATGATCTTCTCATGTGGTTTTTACCTCTGCGTTCTTCTCCCACAGTCCAAAAACATGCATTTGGCAGTGTTGGGCATTTCAGGTCAAGAAACTACAAATCCAGACCAAGATTTTGTTCCTACCAACCAGTTGAGCATGAAAAGTTACTGTCACAGAGTACTCAGCTGCTTGGTAGGATACAAAATCTTGGTCTGGATTTGAAGTTTCTGGACCTGAAATGCCCAACACTGATGAATGGGTTGAATTACTCTCTCTAGGGAATATGGGCATGTATACATAAGAGAGGCAATCTGGGTGTCTCCTCCAGTGGGCTGCGTTTCCATCTAGGGTGTCCCCTGCCTTGTGCACTGTGCCCCCCAGATATGCGCCTGGCCCCACCCTGGATTGGCTCTTATGGAAAATAGATGCATGTTGGACTGGTTTTCACTGAGCGCTTAACTTTTTTCCTCTGTTACAGAACCGAAGGCAACAGCAGAAACTGGCAGGAAAGATACTCCTTACCAGTGAGGATTTACCTGAACGCAAAGAGGGAGCTGGGGGTGCTTTACAAAGAGAGCAGGGAGAGTCTGAGGCAGAGGAGCCGGGGGAAGGACCCATGGGAAATGGATCACAGCCTGGAAACTCGGAAGGCGCTGGAGAGCAGCTGGAATCTGACCATCCTCCAGGGGGTGCTGTTTTGGACCCTGAAACGGTTACCATGTCTTCTACCAAAAACCGTTTCACCGCTCTGTCCGAAGATCTGCATGTGGAGGTGGAAAAAGAGGATGGGGGAGACGCTAGCGAAGGAGATGATTTGGTGGAGGAGCTGGTCTCGCTCTCCCTGAACACGGCCTTTGTGACCCCCGATGACATCCAGCTGGACTTGGAGGATGTGTATCCACCTATCAACAACCAGGAATACACAGTGGTCAATCAGGACCCAGAGCTGGCCTTCTGCAGCTTGGCCAGCAGGGCGGCGCCAGAGAAGGAGGAATGCTCCATATACTCCTGCCTGTACCAGTTCACAGAAGTGGAGAATCTAACCAAAAGCAACAGCCTGCTTTGTGTGACATGCAGCAGGCAGCAGACCAGACCGGCAGATGGTACGATGTGGCGAGTTCTGCCATCATCACGATGGCATTAGCATGTGAAAAAACAGGCACTCTGTGTTTAATCAGTCACTTTGAGTCCTTTGAGCTGCAGACCTCTGTGTCATAGCCCTGCATTTCACAGCACCTGTAGCGTTTTCACACATCGCTAACAAACATGGTGCGCTCATGTGGCTACCAGCAACTAATGGCTGATTGCCAAGATGCGCATCACTGAAATCGTCACGTCGGCCTATGTAATGAGATGTTTCGCGAGAGGCTTGCGCGGTGCTGTGGTTCTGAAGACCCCTCTCTCCCTCCATACAGGCGCCCGGAAAAATGTATACACAGATGCTCTGAGGCAGATGCTTGTCTCGGCGCCTCCTCCTGTCCTTACGCTCCACCTGAAGAGGTTTCAGCAGGTACTCCTCCCCACACCAAAGAGCCCCCCCCCCCACCCACATTTCGGAGGCTGAGTTCATTCATGGTCTTGCCACTTACTTAAGGGTCCAGTTCCTGAACCTCCTTTCTCCTGTCCTCTTGTGTGTCCTGGCAGGTCGGGTACAGTGTCTGTAAGGTGAACCGCCATGTCAGTTTCCCACAGATTCTAGACCTGGGGCCATTCTGCTCGGTGAACTGCAAGGTAAAGGATTCCACAGGGGCCTTTTAACTTTACGCGGGTTTCTGTGGGGCTGCAACCACTGGCCTTTTTTTGTAATCTTACCACAGATATCAGAATACAGTGATCCCTCGTCTATCGCGGAGGTTACATTCCAGAACTCCCCACGAAAGGTGAAAATCCGCGAAGTAAAAACCATATGTTTATATGGTTATTTTTGTATATTTTAAGCCCTTATA
>JAAGVU020000036.1:13361132-13379409 GCA_011763525.2 Mormyrus iriodes | reverse complement strand
AGTTTGGAGTTCAGGAGATTGTCTTGACCAGGACCACACCCCTAAATGCATTGAAGCAACTGCCATGTGATTGGTTGTTTAGATAATTGCATTAATGAGAAATTGAACAGGTGTTCCTAATAATCCTTTAGGTGAGTGTAAGTTATTGTTTTAAAACCCAGATCAGAGGTACAATGCGAGTGGAAGGGCCGTAACCGAGGTGCACCGTACCTGGCGATGACGAACAGAACGCAGCTGACACCCAGGCAGGCCAGCAAGACGTACATCCAAATGTCGGGCGACAGTGGGTTCAGGAATGAGAAGACCCCTGGGTTTGTACCATTGGGTTTGTGGTACAGGATGCTGATGCCGAGAGTCATGAAGGGTTTAGAGAAGTCGATAACTTTCTCCCTCACATAAGTGATGGTCAGGGGGGCCACTGCCAGGTCAGCCACCTGCCCCCGAGGGTGGGAGTCAAGGTAGATATGGAAAGGAGAAAACTCCTTATAATATAGCATAATTATGAAATCACAAAATCGTTGTTAATGTTTTTATTTTATTTACTATTAATTTAGAGAAATTGATTATTGATGTGCATCTACATAGGGTGACTATTGATATGACTCAAAGAAACCATTTTATCCTGATTTTAACACAAAGTACAAATGACTCAACAAGAACACATGGAATGCGCCAATCAGGCTTGCTAGTTATGTGACTCACGTGGTCTATAAGTTCCCTGACCATGCCATTCCACTCCCCCTTCTCATTCTGTGCTCCGTACTTCCCATCCGAAACCAGCTTCACCTCGTAGGAGAAGCTGAGGATGTTGGAGAGCTCCTTCAGTAGGTCCAGACAGTAGCCCTCAAAGCGGTCATTGCCATAAAGAGGCTTGTCCGACTTTTTGTACATGACGTACGGATTTTCCTGCAAATCATTTAAAATCTCTCAGAACATGCTGCCCACACATGAAGCGTAAATCTGTTTCTTGAATATATTTCTTACGATGGTCATAAATACTGAGGCTGCAGATTTAATACTCTGAGTTATTAAAAATATTACCAGAATAGTAGTGACAACCAGGGTCCTGTTTGCCATCGAATCTGTGACGTTTGTGGGTTTGTCCTTGTCACCGTCGGTAAAGTTAAGGCCACTGATGGAATTCCAAACTCCAATCTGGAATGTAAATCCGAAAATAACCTTTTTAAAATTCTGATCCTAATATCAGTTCTTTTAACATCTAAGAAGGAAAAAACTAGATTAAAATTCTGAAAGGCATCAACATCAAAAGGAAAACATACGATATTATTAATGGCTTATTAAAAAACTTATAAGTAGTAAATATAGGATGAGGAGATTTTATAATATTTACTCATGATATACAATGAATCAACCCATAATTTTCTGATATGACACTACAATAGCGTAATTTCCCATTCAGCTGCAAAGGAAAACAATCCAAATCCATGGACAGCACCAGAGGGTATATCACACAGGCACATCACAGAAGGATTTACAGGGACTGACTGGCCAGTTATCAGAGGAAACAAGGCTTAGGTGGACTTCCTGGCATAAGACTGCGACTGTTTGCCATTTATTGCCTATTTGCTTTTAAGATGCAAACGCTGCTGTTTTGCAGGTGTTCAGCCATAGCTGAAACCAAATTGGGGCTGCCCAGCAAACATAGCTGCTATATTGGCTGAACAGAGGCTGAGCCATTTGGATTGAAACAGGTATGACTAACTAGATTTTCCAGTTCTGACCTGACGTGCTGTGATTGCCTAGCTCAGGGGTCACCAACACAGTGCCCGCGGGCACCAAGACGCCCCCAAGGACCACATGAGTCGCCCATGGACCTGTTCTAAAAATAGCACAACTCACCAGTGAGCAGCGTCTAAAATGTAATTTTATCCTGTTGATTTGATAAAATCATAAACGTGATCAGTCTTCACATAGATGAGTATCCATCCATTTTCTATAACCGCTTATTCCATATGGGTCGCGGGGGGTCCGGAGCCTATCCCGGAGGCTACAGGCGCAAGGCAGGGAACAACCCAGGATGGGGTGCCAACCCATCGCTGGGCACACTCACACACCATTCATGCACACATACATACCTATGGGCAATTTGGCAACTCCAATCAGCCTCAGCATGTTTTTGGACTGTGGGGGGAAACTGGAGTACCCGGAGGAAACCCCACGATGACAACATGCAAACTCCACACACATGGAACCCGGGCGGAGACATGAACCCTGATCCCAGAGGTGTGAGGCAACAGTGCTAACCACCGCACCACCGTGCCACCCCTAGATGAGTATCATTAATCATTAATAATAATATATAACTAAAGGTAAACTGAGCTAATTTGTTATTTAAGAAGAGTGTATCAAACTGGTAGCCCTTCGTATGGCCCTGTGCCCGTGAAGTAGCTCTCAGCTTCAAAAAGGTTGGTGACCCCTGGCCTAGCTCAATATAAAATCTCCATTGAAGATTTTCTTTTCGACCACTTTGTACCGTTTACTAGCAGGAGGCAGCACGCCAGCCTTGCTCCTACGGGTAACGCAACTCAGGAAACTCAGGTGACTCTGCCTGGGTTAGGTAGTCTAGGGTCAGCAAGGAGGATTGGGAAGGAGAGTGGAGGAGACCCAGGGAAGTAT
Organism: Mormyrus iriodes; assembly: GCA_011763525.2. Taxonomy (NCBI): domain Eukaryota; kingdom Metazoa; phylum Chordata; class Actinopteri; order Osteoglossiformes; family Mormyridae; genus Mormyrus; species Mormyrus iriodes. The sequence goes on along the minus strand of JAAGVU020000036.1, from coordinate 13,376,772 downwards.
GAGAGACAGGTGTGGTGTTCTGATCTTTGAGGACTTCAGTATTCCTCGGTGTTGGAAGGGAAGGTTTGTTTTTACTATTTTCTTAAAGACATCCTGTTCTTATTTTTAATGCATAGTTTATTTCCAGGGTAAATTAATTTCATTACCGTCCAGTACCTCTGTTCTATGCAAAATTCTGCACCTCCTGAAATATTTTAAAGTTAACAAGGGTGAATAAAATGAGAAATAAAAATAGGTCCCTTTGGAGTGCTATACAGTTGGCTTATTTCAAAATAACCTTTTGTGGGGGCCGTAGTGTTTACTGTGTCCAAAGAAAAACACTATTTCAATTCAGTCACCCGTTATATGTTAAATATTCATGATGGTCATAAATATGCATGAAGGTTTATGATTCATGTCTGACAATGATGAACAAATCCTTTAAAAATAATCAATTTACTGTAGGAACTGGACAAAAGGCATTAAAAATGAAAAATGTGGAGTAAAATTATAACCATTATAAAATAATACAATTGCTTCATGAAAATGACTTTGAGTTCAAGTTCTAACTAGTGTGCTATACAGTCTAGTGCTATTTGGAGATAAAAAATTTACTGTGGACTGTAGGTTATCCATCCACCACGGACTACGTTCTCATCATGGAGTCATTCCATCCATCTGAACCATCCATTCATCCCCAGTGGTTATCCTGTTAAGGGACACGGGGGTGGGGGGGTACCTGCGAATTGTAAATAACTGCAAATCATTTTTACCTGTCAGCTTCTAGTTTAGGCCAGGGTGTGTCTAATTTCAGGTAGTCAATGCCCAGAACAGTTTGGGTCTAGTTGTAGTGCTGGTGACCAATGACCAGCATGACTCATGCTGACGGAGGTAACTCTGCCGTTCCCTCATCTCCCCCGGCTCCCTGGCCGTTTCTCCCGCCTTCCGCTGTTACGGTTAAGTTACCACGTGAAAGCGGCCAGCCAGCCGAGACCATAATAGGGCAGAGAGAAACGACTACAGGTGCGTTTCATTAATTACGCGATAAGAGAAAGAGGGAGGATATCAAGTGGATCGTGCCGCTGCGGCGGAGCGCAGAGAAGGAAGCTCGTCGTTCGTCACCCTGCCTCCATCTGGCTGTATCTGACGTAACCAGAAGTAATCAGCGTGTAGCGGGAGGAGACACTGCCATCGTGTCTAATTAATCACTTACGTACAAATCCATAAATCCCTATTCTGCAGGTGCTGTTTATTAAACACGGCCGGGATTTTCGAAAGCCGCTGGTGGTCTGTTATTTGACCGGGGGAGAGGGGGGCTTTTCCATAATACGATTAAAGTCTCCACTGGTGGTAAATGAATCTGGCTGGCTGAGAGGGGTCGCCGGTGTGAGATAACAACACGGGCAGTCGCTGCACGTTGTCCCATTTGTTTTTCCTGAGGATGATGGGGTGGGGATGAGATAGAAGAGGGTTTTTTTGGGGTTGTTGAGGAAATGGCAGTACCATGCGCTGGCTGCAGGAGCTTGTGTACAAACCTTTCTCCACACTCTACTCGGGTGTCTAGCACCGTCAGAGAGCGTCTTTTAAAATTGGTAGGGGGGAAAAAACAAAACAAACAGCAAGGGAAATTAAAACATATGTGATTGACGAGGCAGCTGGCAAATGACCTTCAACTCAAGCCTTTCTCTTAAACGTGAAGAACATTTTGAACTCGTTTTGTTTCCCTAGACCTGCGAAACATGCCCGGAAATCCGCATTGCTGGTGGGGTGGTGTGCTGCTCAGTGGGTTAGGATGCTATGTCTGCATTCATAAAGTAACTGGTTCAAATCCCTGGTTTGGTACAGTGATTTCACCATTGGGCCCTTGAGCAAGGAAGTTAATCACCAACTGATCCAGGAATTGTTTGGCACTGCACTCCCAACTGAATAACACTCTTAATGAAAGCATCTGCTAGGTTAATGTTAGCCTAGCACTGCTGTATAGGGCTGTCACATTTATACTTTACCCTGATAACCTCACCTTTACCATGCCATCCTCCTTCAGACTGATGACATCCAGATCAAACTCCTTCCTTAAGCCGTCGGTTTTGTTTATAATTATACGTCCGGTCAATCCATCCAACTGAGCCTTAAAGGGAGAAAAAAATGAAAAATCCTTTTATATCTGTATATCAATACCTGTACACAGATTCCCAAAGACATGTGACTAGTGGGAATGGGGCTCAGGTTCTCCTCATACTTGCCACATTCATATACAAACTGTAGGTTTGTTCTGCCTCCCATCTGGACTGGACAACAGGATTACAAAGACTGCGGTAGCTGCAGGGACCAGATTGATTGCAGTCGGCGGTGACCTAGGTGCTTTCACGGCTAACTCTGCACCAGCATGCATAGCTGAGACTGAATTAAACCGAAGACTTAAAATCCTTTCTGAGCAAAATTAAATGTTCACAAAGAGCACACATTGGCACACTGTCATGGGCCCTTAATTCTGAACAGAAGGTAAGGGTGGTCTGTTTTTGTAGCAATGAAACTAACAATAACGAAAACAATATCAATAATAACAACGACAACAATAATAATAAAAATAAATTGTGCATCATGAAGGTTTGGACCTTTCGGGTCATGCCTCCGACCCCTCCGTGAGTATTTGCTTATTTTTGCAAGAGTTGGGGGTTCTCATTGTCCTTCTAGTCATCTAAATGCACTTTCCTTTCAAATTATTATTAAAATCTACAAATAAAAACTACAGTAAGCATCAGCAGGCAGTGTTATGGAAACTAGATGTCACATCTGTCCTTGCCTGACATGACATCTAGTTTCCATAACACTTCCAGGCATCGAGGAAAAGCAAAACAAGCTTTATTTAAAGGGCAGAGAAACAAAAGAGACCACGGGGAGTCAGAAAAGGGGGAACATCAGAACAGGCAGGGCTAAGGCATACACTAGGGCCCGCCAGCAATGACAGGACTGGGGAGCACAGGACCGGGAGGCACTCTTATACAGGGCTGACGAGGGAGCAGACGAGGGGCACCTGGAGTGATCCACACGAGGGCTGAAACGAGAGGCAAGACAAATGAGCAACAGGTGTGGGTCGTTAGAGCCGCACTGGGGAGAGAACGAAGGTGCAGGAAGGCAGGGCGTGACACTAGTGACTGACAGGATACTGGGCAGGGGCAGAAAGGCACTGAGCACATGGTGGCGTTTTATATATAAAGGAAATTTGATGATTCTAACATCATTGATTCACCCACACATTTTACAGCATGGACAGTATATTTGTTATCTTCCAGCATGAATTATATTCCATCGGATTTTAGCCTTCTTGCATTTAATACCCTATTCAATCTGTATCAACTCCAAATCTGTCTCCCAGGTGTCGTATTGGCTCTGTGAGTCTGGTGACAGGCGCTGATTTCTTTTGAGATGCACTTTGTTTATAGAATGGGGGGGTGTATTTGGGTTATGGGGCAGCACCCTGTGTGCAGCCAGCTCTCACCAATGGCGACACCGTATCAAGTGCAAGGCAGCCACAGAGTCACTGAAGAGGAAAGGCAATCTGTATTATGATCAAGTCCACCTTCCATCACCCTCCCCAGGCAGACGCAGTGAAAACTGAGAGAACCAGCAAGCTCTACGCACCCGAACCTCAAGTTATTACCTGCAGACCACGGGCATGGCTCAGACTGCTCCGTCGCGACAAGAATGTGGAGAGACAGAGACGATCTGTCAAACGTAGGTTCATTTACCAGTTTGTGGTAGTGGGAGGAGTGGAATTAGAGGTTTTTAAAGACTGCTGTGATTCACTGTCACTGCTTCTTTGTCTTGCTGGATGATGGTGCTGATATATCAAACCGGCACTCAAATAAAGGCAGCGGATTTTTCAAAAAGGGACGCATGACATGTGAGTGTCTACCTGAAAAAGGTCAAATCCAGTGCAGAAGAGCTGCAGACTCGAGGGCTGGATGAGAAGAAAACTACAACAAACGAGCTGACTTGTTTACGTTTGTTTTTGTAACTGCATTAATCTTTTCAGAGCTGAATTACAAAGCAAAGGAGAGAAGTAAAATTACAGCATTGTAGATCTGTGGGACCTGAAGCAGGTCTGTGGGTATTTACATCAGAGCGAGGCACATCTCGAGTGCAGGACAAAGGTTTCTCTGTGTACTGCTGTCATCTTTGCTTATACTCGCTCTCCTCGTCCTTTAAAGCTCTGATGAATACATCCCATACTTTTACCACAATTTAATCAAAGCGCCACCAACATCCACCCAAGTGGTTCAGAACAATCTGGGCTCTTTTTGGAGAGTCTCTGCCCCAGTTCACCCACTCTTCTGCTCATGATGCTCTGTAGGAGATCATGATCCAGCAAACCTCACCTGAATAGCTGCAGGCATCTTATGGGCCTGCTGCGGGGGAGGGCATTAATGAACCATCCAGCCAAAACATAAAGCATTACCTCCCCCCCCCCCATAAGGAGCAAAGTGCTTCAATGCTTCAGAGACCCTATTCATGGTTAGGGGGTGACATAGTACCAGTTACACTGAAGCTCACCAACTCCACACCATCATCTTTACCAGGTAAGTGAAAGGATTTCAAGGTCTCCACATTCAACAGGCTGAAGCACTTATTCCCATTCTCTAAGGCTCAGTGCGTGTAATTGGTCCTGTTTCCTGTGAATCTATCATTTTCACTCTTCTGCGAAATCCACCGACCCACTTATGTACTTAATTTACAGTGAATTGTTGTCTCTGTGCTACTTGGAATTAATTACCACTGAAGCCCGATGGGTGCTGGAGAGGTTTAATCATTGGTAGTCAGAGGTCATCCAAAAGCAAGCAGTTTCAATAAATGACGGCTTAATTAGTAAACATTTTTTTACCGATTCTAAAACCTAAGGCTAATAAAGTAGAAAAAAAAGCTAATTAAACTGGTTAATTAAAATGAAACTCTGAGAACGGTAGTAGAAGGGAAATAAGGCAGTGAATAAAATAAATAACATCCATATAAAGTAAAATAACCTCTTATTTTTCAGACAGTTCAGATATCAGCCAGTCCTGTATTAGAGAGTGTGACCTCAGAGACAGCTCTGCTTTCTGCTTTTGCTTATAGCAGACTGCTGATATAAGCACTGCTTAATGCTTGCATGCAAATGGTCTAATTACATATAGCAATTTCTGTGCTCCTGCTGGTGCATGTATATATCAAGACCCACATTAACAAGTCCAGTGTTAATGCAGAACTATAATTTTAATGCATCAACCTTAATTGGACACTTAGTATAAGCCAGTGGTGGGGGGGGGGGGTGAACAGATGGTCTTACCTCTTTGAACATGTTCATGAACCGTGGTCCAAAGCGCCAGGGTTTGTGTCTGTGGCACTGCAGCGAGCTGACAGTCATCTGCGCGGACCGCTGGGCGGCCACAGCGACCATGCTCACCGCATCATACATCAGGGCTGCCTCGGTCTGCAAAGACAGCATCCGGCCAGGGAGGGGGGCAAACATTTGTGGACCAGTTGGCCAGATGAAAATAAGGTGGAATAAAGGATGTCCATGTGAGATGAATGGGATTTGAGGGTCAGCCAAATGACACTGGATGAGCAAGGCAGCGACGTCAACCCAGCACCCACTTACCGTCATCATGCCATCCAGGAGTCCGCTTTCGGGTTTGGGAGGAGCCTGCAGTCTCTCCATGGACCACTTCTCCACCACAGAAACCACGCGATGGCTGTCCATGTTGATGAGGCGGAAGCCGGTCATGTTGACACCACTGTACTGATAAGGTTGGAGGTCCAGGGCAAACAGGTCCTGCCATCACAAGATTTGCCTGTCTGAGGTTAGCCCGCCTCAGATTAACCCATGTGAGGTTAGCTCGTCTGAGGTTTATTGTCAGACGACAGCCCATCTGAGGTTAACCCATATAAAGTTAGCCTTGTCAGAGGTTTAGCCCATCTGAGGTTAGCAAATCAGATATTATTCCTGTCTGAGGTTAGACTGTCTTAGGTTTACTGTCTACGGTTATCTCATCTGACATTAGCAAGTCTGAGTTTAAACCGTCTGAGCATAGCCTGTTTGAGATTATCCTGTCTGAGGTTTACTGTCTGAGGTTAACCCATGTGAGGTTAGCCCGTCTGAGGTTAGCAAATCTGATATTATCCCATCTGAGGTCAGAACATCTGAGGATAACCTGTCTGAGGATAACTCTTCTGAGCTTAGGCTGTCTGAGGTTAGCCCATGTCAGTTTCCACAAAGCAACCTCGCTGAAGCTTTGCCGTCATACCTCACATGACATGAGAGGACAGAAGACAGAGATAAGCCTAATGACTGCAAATCCCCAAACAGAAAACATTCAAGACTAAAACTTAAATGAGGGGCAGTGTGTGCTTGGCATGCTCTGCCCATGATTGCAAGGTTGCTGGAGGAACAGTCTGACCCTGCTTCGGATTAAAGCATCTGCTGATTAAATGTAATTAATTCATCACTCTAGTAACAATAGGAAGTCAAGGTATCGTTTCTCAGAAAGTTGGAATGTCCTGGTCACAAGAATGGAAAAAAAAAATTTTCTGCAGCAAATCTTTTTATCTACTATTTCATTTTTCACATCAGTTCCTTCGTTAACCTATTAATAACATGATGTAATAGCACAAGTTTTCTTGCTAAATACCCTTCTAAAGAATCTCGTACGTCGTTTTGGACAAAAGCATATGTTAAATGTGTAAATGTAAATGTGAATAGTTTAACATGCAGATGATGAAAATGGTTGGAGAAAAATTTCTGCAACAAATCTTGTAATTAAGCCCTTACAAGTGTGGTGAAGAAGAAATGATAGTATTCAGTCATCATTCCCATGGACAGGATCTACAGGGAAAAGAACAGAAAACTTCATAACACATTATTCGAGAGAAAGACCGCCACAACTAATGTAATATTCAGTGTCACAATGTGGCCAAAGCTGGAACCCTGCTCTCCAAACACGCTGACATATTTAAAAAATAAACAAAATAAATCCCCATTCACTCACTGTTTCCTATTAATCTTATGTTCACGGTCTTTGATTTTAAATTTCTGAATCTAGCTAGAGATGAAGTCTGTGTTCCGGACTGGACTGTATGCCACTGGGACCAAATGGACTTATCTTTTTTCCAGCCATAAATCCCAGGCAAGACGGAGCAAATAAATATTAAACATGCAATCTCTGTCCATTCACAGGAATGCATTAAGCATGCAGCCCCGGGAATATTCACTTAATTCATTCGCTCACTGTAAACATTTTTCTGGGTTTTACCCATTTACGACCTGCAGACACATATGAATAAGAGTGTTTTTACATATAATGTGATATGCTATACATTTTAGTTCAGCTCAGTTCTGGTCTAATTTGACTAGACGTCTAGCCAGAGAGATAGATCTTGAGCACATTGCCTAAAGACCCACCATGACCTTAATATATTTCGCTGTGGTTCTTAAATGAAATGATATCCATCCAAGCTATAATGGTTTTTTAAAATATATTCCCAACCTTGACAGCCGTGTCCTTATTATAGATTAACCCGTCCGCGAAAGTTTTTTACCGACAAGCTTGCCTACATTTTATTTCTCAGTCCAAATGTTGTAAACGAGGGACAAAATCCTAATGCTTTTTCTAAAAACCACCAGCTTATCTAAATACGCTTCGCATTTCAAATGCAAAGTTGTGAGAGTAAATTACATGGCATGAATTACAACTTCGGGTCGAGGCCCTGAAGTGCAGAACACATATCTCTCCACCACATGTTTGGGCAACATTTGTTTATATATTTGCCATCTCCTCTTGCATTTATCAAGCCAAAGAGATGTAACACATTTGTTTTATAGGCCAACCACGTCCAAGAGAGATGCTATAAAAAACGAAAAACCGCCGTGGTCCCACCTGCTTTAGGATGTCAGCGGCGGTCTGGTGTGTGCAGTCAAAGATGACATAAAGCTCCTTCCCTTTCTTCATCTCTTTCAGCAGAGGCCGTGCATCCCTGTTCCCCGCTGGCAGCTGCCGGATTTTCACTTTAATGTTGTATCTGGATGGAGCTTTGATCAGCTCCTGAAGACGTATTAATCCTCAAAAAAAAATGAAAAAACAGTAACCATTTAAGTATGCAATTCTCTGTTTATATTCTGCATGGAAAACAGATTAACAGACCCATAGGGAGAATTGTTACTTTAATGTTCACTAACTTTCCATTGTGGAATGGAAAACGCAATACAACATAGTCTCTATTATCATAATCCACCTGCATATTTGGAATACGCTTAATTCTCAATCACAAACATGGGGTTCTGTGGCATTAGAGACAAAAAGGTTACTATTGGACTGTGACATAATTAATTTCCTCGTAGGTCACATGATCATATCCATGGTTAGCGTTCAGATAATTTCCCCATTTTGCATCTAAAGAAGTCTGAAAGGTTTTTTAGTGAAGTCTATGGAAAACGTTTCACTTAACTTTCCACATAATAAAAGATCTCATCTCTTAATTCATTCTTTAAACATTTACTTGATGGATTCTTTTATCCAAAGTGCCTTAAACACACATACCTTGCACACGTCTCTCTATATCTGCCTGGTCTAGTGGCTGCTTAAACCTTGCTGAAGGACACTTCAGGAGTCTTATCCCATCCATATTCTTTACTTTAATGCTCAGTGTTCATTGAACCATTGAGAGACCTCCCATTTACACACTCCCATGATTTAAATAAACATTACATTGTAAGTTCTCCAAGAGTCTTTAACATTCCATCACTGTTTGTTTTATGGTCAAAATAACAAAGTTCAGGGCTGTTGCTCTTCTTTATAAGGTAAAAAAAATCTAGTTTCCCACAGGAACACAGTTAAGATCTGAGATTATACAGGTTAGTGTCACTATCGATCAGTTTTATATTCCAGGAATGGTCATTGTCAATGCAAGGTGAAGACCACAGCAGTGGCTCTGTTATTTCTTAAAGGGGGACATCGGCTTGTCCTCACAGAAAGCCTTGACTCTGCGTAGTGCTATTAATTCATCCATCCTGGTGGGAAAACACAAATAAAGCTGCTGCCTGCCACAGCAGAAACCACACAAATGCAGAGACTGGGACTGTTAATTCCTGCAACATAGTGGACAACAAGGTCTAAGTCAGATTCCCAGCTTGGTTCTCAGGGACCCTCAGACAGTCCGTGTTTTTGCTTCGGAGCAAAAAAGTGGACTGTTTGGCAAGTAGCTGGGAGGGAGCAAAAATGTGGACCATCTGGTGGTCTCAGAGGACCGAGTTGGGAAACACTGGTTTAAGTTATATTTAAGTTTCCTGATGCATCAAGTTTCCTGATGCAACAGAATGGAGCCCTTGATTTGTTCTTTATATGACTATTATGCTCAAACTGCAGCATCTAATGTATAAATCAAAGAACTGGTGTAGTAGTGCAGCAGATTAGTCACAATAATAAAAAAACGTAGAGGTGTCTCATTAAGCTAATTATCTCAGTCTCACTAATTACATGATGAATTTCTTTCACGACCCTCTATCTTCATGACTGTCAAGATAATCACACTCTAAAGATATCTCTTGATTAGTTTTTTCAAATCCAGTGATGCCTGGTATTCTGTTGTATCATAATGGATCTGATTAATGACACATACCATAAATCTACCGTAGACTTGCTTGAAGCTATATTAGATATTTAGCTGGTGTCTCCTGTTTCAAGGAAGTTAGCAACTGTGGTTGTAGCTCATCTACAGTCATTAGCAGTGCTACAAATGGATAGGTTGCAAATTTTAGGGCAAGGGTGCTTAGTGACTTCTGATTAATCATGTCAATTGTGGAGAACAGTAAGAAGAACTTGGTCGGTTAATGACTTCCTTCAAGGTCTGTCCTCAGTCAGTGATCAGTGGTTAACCTCAGATGGGCTGTCGTCTGACAGTGCAAATAACGGAAAAGCGATCAACGGAATCCCACTTTATGCATCATCCTTGCATTGTTCTGCTAATTAACTGAACCACTTTTAGGGAGGGCTGACTATGGCAGCACCCCCGCCCCCCCTAGATGCTGCAAGAAATCTGACTTCAAGTTCTTAGAATCTTGCTTAGTTTCAGTGCTATTGCACTTCTACACTTCCTTCACAAAGAAGGCCTCTCCACGCTTAGCAATCGCAACAATGATCGGCACATAATGATTTCAAACACCAGACATACTGTACTACCACTGGCACGGCTCTGCTACCTGTTATAAATCAATGAGACTGTCATTAGCAGACCTCTAATCAGATTCACAGGAAACCACAGCTGGAGAACATGCAGAAGAACAACAAAAGCAACAGGGAATAAGTCATAAAAATGCATCTCCTGTAAACGTCTTGGTCATAATCTGCATGAGGTCCTACAAAGCAGTGAAGGAACATTGAGTACAAATATAACTTTGCATGCTTTCATATGCTCAAAGACAACAAATGAAATGAGTGGAAATCAAATGGTTACTCTGCAGTATATTAGGGTAGAATTCATTCCGATTGTAAAGACCCTGGTAGTTATGGCTGCAATCATTTGTGTCCCATTGACACCACATTAAGACCTCTGTCAGTGAAGTATATTTCCGTTTGCTGGTTCTGTCACTTACTTTTTATCTCCCAAATGGGTTTACTGAAGTTGGCCCTTCGGTGGAGTTCAATGTATTTTGCGTGGATCACTGATGCATTAAACGGGTGGTTTAATTAAAACAAGGGACTGAAGCGATTTCCCTTTCTCACTGCCTGATGCAACACTTCGGGGTAGGTGGGGTGGAGTGAAGCAAGCGAATCCCTGCCGAGAGTTCAGCTTTCATTCAGAAAAGGGCAATAAAGTTTCCTGGAATGAAAGCCCTTCTGCAAAAAGCAATAACCTGTCCAGGTCTTTGGGACATGCTCTGTCATATCATATCCTGACCCAGAACTAATATGACCTCTGTTTGAGAGGGTTCTCAACAAGGGTGGGTAGGGTTTACCACAGCACATGCACACTTTGTACAGGAAACAGGCTAACCCTTTCTTCCTTCATCCACATAAAAGAACTCAAAAGAAAAATTCATTAACTGCTTACTTAACTGCAGACTTTTTTTTTTTTTACCCAAGGCATATGTTACGATTCATAATGTAGTTATCACAGAATGTTTTAATGCAATTTTTGTGAGAAAGAAATTACTGGGCCTTTATAAACCAGGAGTCAACAACTACCTGCTGACTTGCAGGTTTCAGAATGCACTTTAATTTTTGTCAAATTTAGACTTGGTTGGAACACCAGGTGAGAAGACCGAGAATTACCTTGCCAAAGTGATTGCAAGAGTAACTACCTGAGTGGACTAGAACAACTGATTCTAAGCTTCCAGAAGCTCTCCTCAGACATCTTAAAGACAGTAAAGCACCAAAACATTCGCCCTGCCCATAGTGCCCTCTCTTTGAAGCTCCGCCCACCTACCTGTGCTGTCCTCATATACCACGGTGACGGTCTTCCACTTGTAGAATTGCACGATGTCCAGGATGGCGCGGCTGATGGAGGTGTACTCAGGGTACAGGTTGATGTAGAAGGTGTCCTGGTTGTCTACAGAGGGATGTTTCCACCGAGTCTGGATGTGGGGCACCTCAAGGGCATTGCAAATAGACTGGACCGCGCTGACTGAAGAACTGTAGGAGGGGCCAAATATTGCGGCAACGCCCAAGGCGAGCTGGTCACAGGCTGTGTGTGGGAAGGGGGGGTGGGGGGTTCAGAGAGAGGGCCAAGTCACTATCCCCATAATGAGACTTCCAGCTTCTCCCACTGAGTCTTTATGACCACCCTTTTTCACATTGCTTCATTTCACTCAGCTGCTGCTGATTAATCATAACTCAGGGTAATTTATTCAGCTCTAATTTTTAAATGTATTTTTTCACTGCTCCATTATTAACCAACCTCATTACTTCAGTAGAGCAACCCCATTTGTTAACATTCCCTAAACTGTAGCGCAATACATCATATTTTAATGAAACCAAACTCACCCCTCCTGGAAGCTTCAAAACTGTCAAACAGATTTATCCTTTGGATGTCGTATGTCAGCGTACTGTTTGGCATCAGGGTTCGGTTTCGGTTTATGTTCGTGACGGCAAATTTGAAGGCTAGTTCTTCCACGCTTATTGGCTCATTCTCAAGGGTCTCAAAAATTCCCCCTACAGTCAGATGGAGAGGAGGTCACAGACAAGACTTAAAAATGAATGAAAAGGCTGTATGGACAAACATTGTTTACGTTTAACCACTTAGTGCTCCTAGGAAAACATTAAGTATAACTACTGTCCCATCAGCAAAATTTGTCTCTTTATACAATGTGTTAAAAGATACATTCTTATGGGCAGCAGGGTAGCTCAGGGAGTGGCACTGTCTGCCCTTCTGTCAGGATCACTCCCTGCCTCATCCCATTCTGTATATTGTTTCCCCGTTTGGCCAGTAGGTGTCGCTGGCCATCCCATTGCTTTCTCTGTGTTTAGCACCTTTCACTACCCATAGTGTTCTCCCCTGCTCCCTGTGACACCATGTGGCTGAATGGGCTGAGTGTGTGGCTAAGTAATGTGCATCCCTAACCGCCATTGGATATTTTCTGTTTTGTGCCCCAGAATTTTTTCTGTGCACCCAATGTTTGTGATGTTTCTTGTGTTTATGTATTTCTGCATTGGTTCTAGCTTTGTGCCTCTGTTCTTAGCTTTCCTGGCGTGCATATAGTTTTGTAGTTATGTCCTGTTACCCCTATGTTCTTCATATTTCCTAGTGTTTGTATCCTGAGTGCTTTGTGATTGTTAACAGCCCACACCTGTCCCTCGTTTAGGTATATATGCCTGCCTTTGCCCTGTTCCTCTGTCAGTTATTGTAGGTGTATATGTTGTAGGTCCTGGACTTGCTTGTTGTTTGTTGCTCCCTGCTGTTTTCCCTGCTTTGAGCCTGTGTAATTCCTCTGTTCTTCCCCGGCGTTCTAGTTTTTATTAGCTCTTGTTTTGCTGTCCTGCCTTTGTTTCGACCCCTTACGGCCCCTTTTGTTTCTTGTTCCTGTGAGTCCAGTGTAAAACAAAGTTTCCTACTGTTCATAAACCGCAAGTGGATCGTGATTCTTGTCCAGATGTGACACCTATAATGGACTGGAATTCCATCCCCTGTCCTATGCATCCTGAGACAGGCTCTGTGCTCAGTGTGATCTCGTATTGGATAAGTGGTTATGATGATAGATAGATAGGATACTTAATTAGAGAATTGCAAATTGTAATTGTTTCTGCAGCAGAGAAGTGAGAATGCTCTAAATTATACATATGGGAGTAGCTCGACTGCACATAAGAGTGTGTGTATAATGCATACTGCACTTATTGTTTAGATGGACCGCAATAATCATGAAAAGAAAGTCAGCGTCTTAATAGATAGTAAAGCTGATGCCTATTTAAATAAATAAACCAAGGATGCTCTATTTGACATCAAAACACAGGCGACCAAGCATGCCAACTGTGCAAACAAAAACCACAGTGCCTTTTTTCTAAGCAGCATGATCCTCTGCATTTTCCCAGTGTAACAACAGGTCCAGCAATTCAATGAATGGCAAATAAAATCCGGATCTTGCTTCAAGTTGTGAGTCTGTGTTATACAATTCTTTTAAAAACAGTGAACAAATGCATGCATCTGTAAATATGGTAATACTTTATTTTACAGAGCACTAATAATATAGTATTATACTATTACTTGTAAATTAATTCTTAGTTACATACTAATATGTTTATTCATCATTAATGAATCGTGATGCATGTTTTTTGTCAAGCAGTTACTGTATCTGTTACTGTATCTATTAATTCTGTAAACCTTTGTGAACTACTGAAGGAACAAGTCATGAATAACACAAGTGAAATACTGACCTCATGTTTGTTCATCATTCATGAATCATGACGCATCTTATCTCAAGTAGCAACTATATTTTTTCATGATTTGTACTTCAGTGGTAACTGAATTATTACTATTTGTGACCAGTCAAGTAAAGTGTTACCATTAATTTTTATTGGTACGATGGGGCAGTCAACACAAAAGTTGTATTACCCTGTACAAATCAGACAAAATGACTGAAAACTCAATACTTTTGAGTATATTTATCAGACATCTTCACCTGAGAAAGTTTTGAAGCACATTACCTTGATACCATATACCCTAGGCATTTAATTATTTCAATGATAGTATTGAATTTATATACACTGTTAAACTGTGTAAAATTCAGCTTGGTACTCTGTGACTGTGACTCTTTATACTCAACTGGTTGATTGAAACAAAATCTTGGTCTGCATTTTTAATTTCTGGACTTGAACTATCCACCTCTGAATTTTACACAGTTTAACTATATAAACACACAACTAAATATTGTGCTGAAGAAATCTAGGTTGAAAATTTTCCTTATTGATTCTTCAGCTGGGCTCAAAGCAACAGACTTTGGGTCAGAAGGCCACATCGTTACCCAGAACAATACCAGCTAAGCAGCACAAGCACTTAGCACTGACTCCTACCCTGTAAATGACTGCAGTTAATTTACAGCAGGATTTCAACAGTATTAACCTGTTATTTTTAAATATAGCACTTTAATGAAAATAATAATAATCTATTAAATTACACTAAATTGACTGTTTTTTGATAGAAATATAGTGTAATCCTAAAATATAGCACTTTACTGCTAATCAACCATCCAAAGTATCTTAAGTAACAGTATCATGCTATATATTTAAAATTTCTTGAGAAGAGCGAAGCTTAATCGCACATGTGAAGCTGGAGCTGGGGGTTCTCTTCAACCACCCCCAACCATTTTACTAATTATTTGGTAGGTAACAATTATTTTATCCATAAATCATTTCAAACTTTATCAGTGACGTTTCCAGTTTAAATTTTTATTATTGAACATGTGCATGTCAGTATGTGATAGATTCAGCAGCTCGCTAGAATTTCATAACTTATTGCCTTTACATGAGACAACACAATCAGCTCATTTTAATTTGTACATATCTATGATTCATTCTTAAATCGTTTCGAAGTCTCTCAATGATGTTAGTTTGCATTACTGAATATGTACACATTATGATGGAAGGATTAGCCAGAATTTCCACAAGGAACTCGTTTTAATTGTGAGAACTAGGGATGCAACGGTTCTCCGAAAAAAGCCGCACACAGCACCGAGTCAGTGCTTAAGTGAAATCCAGGTCCTTTAAATTAAAATGGTAGCTTACAAATCCTGTCCTAGCTCTTTGTGTCCGGGATGACATGGATTATCTGGTCACCCCACTTCAACTCATACAGACACAAAACTAAAACTAAAGCACTGGGAAACACCTCTGACTGGTCCATTGTGACTTTTAGTGCTACCCGTTGTTACTGGGGCAGTTGGAATGAGATGCAGTACCTGTTACAGAAATATTGATTCAGGGTATTACAGCAACAGATGGACAGAATATTCATAATGGATAAAACAAGATTTCTCAACCAGTACCACACATGGCGAAATATTTTTCACCACTCAACACCACTGATTTCAAACATGGTCTAAAATCCATCCATCCATCCATCCATCCTCTATAACCGCTTATTCCATATGGGTCGCGGGGGGTCCAGAGCCTATCCCGGAGGCTGCGGGCGCAAGGCAGGGAAC
>JAAGVU020000036.1:13316424-13328670 GCA_011763525.2 Mormyrus iriodes | reverse complement strand
TAGATGAAGTGGCCGGGGAGAGGGAAGTCTGGGTTTCCCTGCTGAGACAGCTGCCCCCGCGACCCGACCTCGGATTATGCGGGAGATGATGGATGGATGGATGAATATGGAGGAGTAAACGAGGGGCATCTGTGGTTGATTACCAGAGGGCGAAAACACGAGGTAACTGACACTCAACAGGCGCGGCTGAACAGCAGCCCCGTGTTATGTTTTATTAATTATTTTGTGTAACGGTTAAATATTATTAACTTTTAAACTGTTTGCGGTCGGGAAGTTGCAGCGACATTCAGAATTTTATTTTGAAGGGATTAAAGATGCCAGCCTGTGTTCAGGCTGCTGTGGAAATACCTGTTTCTGTTTTTATTTCACCGAAAAGAAACTTTTCGGGTCTCAAAATTGGAAAAAAATAATTCGTACCGGTGGATGGTTTATGCGTACATGCAGATTCAGGTGTCGTCAGCGCCGATACTGGCATATATATATATATATATATGTGTGTATATATGTGTATATATATACACACACACACACACACACACACACACACAGCTTTGGAAAAAATTAAGTGACCAGTCCATTTTTATTTTGTTTTTAAATAGTATTTTAATATTTAAATAGTTTTTAAGTGTCTGTCGTGTTGGAACCCTTTTCCTGTCTAAAGAATAACCTTTATAATAAATCTGCAATAAACAGCTTATTTCTATATTTCTACTCATCATTCCAACATATTATAACAAAAGACCCTGTCATTAAAAATCCAAAATGCCTACATTTGTATCATTTTTGTGTGGAAGCTTTTGTAGCCCCTGCACTTAGCGCTAAAAAAATCAACTCTGGGAGTAGAAGAGCACAAAATACATTTTTTTCTGTAATAATGACCTTGTTGGTGCAATACCAGTACACTACAAGATTGCTGTCTTCTGAATTTGTAATTTAAATCCCAACTGCATCGTAAACAAAATCTAAATTTAAATGTGCTATTTTGTCTTTGTAAAGAAAGCACTTTGAATTGCCTTGTCTGAATTGTGCTATATAAATAAACTTGCCTTGCCTAAATGCTACGTTCCTTTAGAAATCACTTAAACGCCACTAGAGGTCACTTTGTCTCCAGTTTATCATAAGCAGGCATACACCTGCTGTTTGAGGAGAGATGTCATAATTTAAACACGTCCCTCAATCAGATATTATTAATCGCCTATTTAAAACTTTGAAAGCTTTAAACCTGTGGGCATTATGTAGGCATGTTTATAAAACCTTGATCCAAGGGGATGTGTAATTACACTGGATAAGCATGTACATGCTAACTTTTTCATTCTTTCCATTTGTTGCCAGGTTGTAGAGTGTGCAAGCCCGGGTGATGGTGCCCGGTCTCTGTGGGGTTGTTCTCAGGACAACGGTAAGGCAGACAAAGCAGCTTTTCACACAGCAACTGTCGTCTCATTGAATCATATAGCTATACTATGGCTTTTGTTAAATGATTTAACAATAATTTGAGGAGGGGATCATTCATATAAAATTTAGTGTAGTGTCAGGATTTGTCCCTGCTGCAACCGTTTCCCTGTTTAGCCAGCTGGTGTTGCTGGACATCCCATTTTGTGTGTCCCCTGGTCTTGCGTGCTTTGCAGCTCCTAGTGTATTCCCTTGTTCCCCAGGCGGCCACATGGCTGTTTGGACTGAGTGTGTGGCTCAGAACCAAGCTCCCCTACACTCAAGGGGTTTGTTAGATATTCTGATTTTTTTTTGTCACCTTGGGTCTTGTATTTCAGTGTAGGTCTTAGGTTCTGTGTCTTTGTTTCTAGTTTACCCTGCCTGTGTCTAGTTTAGTTATTCTGTTCTGTTTACCTATGTTCCCAGTATCTCCTGGTGTTTGAATCTGTAGTGTTGTTAACTATCCTCACCTCACCTGTCTTGTCTTCGGTATTTGATTAATTGGTTATGACCTGCACCTGTCCCTTGTCTAGCCCTCATCTCATTTGTAGTCCCCGCCTTTTTTCTGTTCCTCAGCTAGTCCTTGTGTTTGTTCCCTGCTTTATTCTCCTTTTGCACCTGCCAGTGTTTAGACTCCTTGTGGTTCCTTTTTTTAAGTGCCTTGTTTTTTGGATCCCCTGTCAATCCGCCATTCCCTGCCGTAACAGTATAGCCTATTAATAATATATTTCAATGAATTTAAAGTCTGATGAAGAAATTAATCAAACTAATAAAATATTACTCAGTGTTTAGTGTTTTGGCCAGGCTTTAGTAACTTGTAGTAAAACCGGTTTAACAGTAGTTTGGCTCTGGTTTAGTTCAATTCCTGCTTCTTTTGACAGAGAAATCAGGTTTAACGTAGTTATGTGTGAAACCAACTCATTCAGCTGAGCTGGTTTTAATCTGGCGGTGTTCTCATCTGTATGCTGTCATTTGCATGCTGGTGCTTCAGCACCCTAATCCCCTCCCCCAATGTGTATCAGAGTTTGGAAAACAAAAGGATGGACGGATGACGTGTGGTGGAGCTTATCATACTGTTGAAGTTAATTAACAAAACACAGCTGAATGCATTTTTCCTGTCTTACTGTTTATCATATATGTATCCCCTTATTGTTGTAAATTTACCTCAGTTTCAGGTAGGCAGTTCTTTAACAAATGACAAACAAAGTAGAAGTAAACATTGTTTACTGTAACAAGATTCCTGTCCATCCCTCGGAATGACCAGCAGGGGTCATTGCTGGTCCTCTGGAACCCTCCTATTTCTTCCCAGCAGAGTTTTGTTTGTAATCCCCATTCCGACTGTGGTAAACGTGAACACCTAAATCATGTTAGTCCTGTATATACCTGCTTCCTAATTCTGTGTTTCCAAGTCCGGTCATTAAGTTCAATCCTCCTGTTACTTGTGCCCTTCCCACCCCTAGCCTTCCCATTTTGACTCTCCACAGTCCTGTTTGTTTCCCTGCTCCTGTTTTATTTTATAAAGCCCCTTTTGTTCTCCTGACACCCACCCTCCAGTCCTTAGTTTCTCGCAATGTGAAAGTTCTTATCCAGCTCCTGGAACAGAAAGGCTTCTCCAGCTTCAGGAAAGGGTTCTACTGAAAGTTTTGCAGTGAGTGTTCAAACACCCACAATGTATGTCTATTTATGCTGACTTCCATTTGACTCACTTTTTAAGATAATTTTCAACTTAAAACTAGTCTCACCTGGGTCAGGTTCGGGTAGCACTGCTGCCACGGGGCCAGGTGCGGGCATGGTGCCTT
The DNA here is from genome assembly GCA_011763525.2 of Mormyrus iriodes. Taxonomy (NCBI): domain Eukaryota; kingdom Metazoa; phylum Chordata; class Actinopteri; order Osteoglossiformes; family Mormyridae; genus Mormyrus; species Mormyrus iriodes. The sequence continues at coordinate 13,325,443 of JAAGVU020000036.1, read as the reverse complement.
CTCATGGACTGAAGGACCTTGGAGGTCATCCCTAAATTCTAAATTCACAGAGATTTTTGTAAAAGACACAGGCATGGTAATTTTGTGAAATTAGCCTGCAAGATCTCTGGGGGGAGTCAGGCCAAGTTGCTGGACATTTATAACAGGCAGTTCCCTAAGAGGGCTCTAGCTATATTGAATTGTCATGATCATCCACTACAGAAGGAGTTCATGTTGTTGCCCTCAGGTTGGCATTTCAGCGCCCCCTGTATGTAGGATTAAGAGGCTCTGGGACTCCCTTATTCACAGTGTTCTTTCTATGCTTACTAGCAGATCATTCTGCTATTAAGCAGATCAGAATATCATTCGGATTAATAGCAGATCAGAATATTGTACTTAGGATGAAGTTTTCTTTTCATGCACTGCTGTACATGTGCTTTGTCAAAAATTTGCCCATTGTCATTTTTATCTGTTTATTATATCTATTGTACTTTTCTATCTGTTACACTTTCTGTTGCATTGTGTTGTGTTGATGTTGAAAGCTAAGTTGGATGTGAACACTGGCTGCAAAATATTTTCCCTTGGGGGATAGTAAAGCCAAAGCTTCAATCTTAAACCTTGAGATTTTAATTTAAACAGTACCTCAAGTGGTAAAAAGGTGAATTTTTCAAGATTGATAAATAGATCTGTTCACATATTACACACAAACACACACCTGTTCTTTTTGCAATGAGGGTAATATAATAACTTTAATTTCATTTCACTTTTTCAGTTGTGTAGTATAACAGTTCATCTAAGATTTACAGCTTAGTAATGCAGCGTTAACAGGAGGCTGCAAACAAAACAGGAATGCGGAAACAGAGAGAGATGCGGTTAATATGTAATTTGACCTGTATGGCTGTTTACACTGAAGTTACCTTTAAGAGCCTTTCTTAGTCTTTCACTACATACCTGCTTTCTGTGACTATCTTGCACTGAGAATGAGTACCATGAAGGATACAAACTCTAATGAAAAATTAAATATAAATAAAAATAAAATGAAAACAAATTCAGTGAACTGATGTATATGCCAATGCAGGTTTCCTGGAATTCTAAAGGAAAGAGCTAATTAATTTAGCTAAATAATTACTGTATAAATGTATAATTTCAGTGTGAAATGTAATACAGGCAGTCCCCAGGTTATGCATGACATCCGTTCCGTTCCCTAAGTCGGTCTTTAAGTCAGTAAAATAATAATACAGTAGATAATAATGCAGTAATAATATCAGTAGCTGTATATGGTGCTGTACTGTACCTGGAGCCACTAATCCACTGAAGCAGTGCAATGTTTTCACAAGCATAACAAAGTAGTCATCACTCTGAAGCAGATGTTTAATACGATAGGCTTTATGGCAGTCCATTAATTAGTACAAATTGTCCATAAGTCGAATGTTCTTAACCTGGGGACGGCCTGTATATGATCCTTCAAAAGGAAGCTATGCAAAGACCATATTTCACAGGTTATGAATTCACCAAAGCTATGTTTTTACACTTAGCCTGGGCTTCTGCTTCCTGTGCTACCGTGTTGCGTTTGACCCTAAGATGTCAGCGCTCCCAGTGGGTAAAACTGACCGTCCAGCAGGGGTCGACGTGTTGCGTGTGACAGGCCTCTCTCGCAAATAACAGAGCTCATCAAGTCACACGGTGGAGTCTCGGGCACGAGGCCAGTCAGGCGGCTTCCAGAGAGCAGAGATGCCCCGGTTATTGCATTCTCTGCAACCCTGCTGACAGAGGACAAGAAACTATTTCCGAAAGAGCGGGGGGCATGATTTTTGAGTCCTTGCCTGCGTGTTGGCGGTGTCTGTCCTAAAGAGGGTGCCTCCGGTGGTCTGAGAAACACAGCTCCAGGTGTGACACTCCCCATTCTGCCGTTCGCCAAAGAGACACATTAAAACTCACTTTACGCAGAAAAAGATCCTGATTTCTGCAGTAAGAGGAAAGTGTTCATTTTCATGGGTGACGAATTTCACAGGCCAGAGAAGCAGAGACAAGAGCACGTCCTGGGTGATTATCTCTGAAAAACCGACTAGCTAATATTCACATCCTATTCAGAAAACAATGCTAAAGACATCTTCTACTGCATTGTAACATTAGGAAATAAAATAAAGTTTTTAATGATCATGGTATTGATTATTGCGTGATACTCTGTAATTTGCAAGCTGTTGATTATTTCTGGAACAGAACCAATTTAAAGTATGTCTGTCATTGTGTTGTTTTAAGAATTGCACTCGTCTCATATATTGCTGATACTTATTCTTCAGAATGTCCCTCACAGTCCACTTCATTTGAGGATCCTCCAGTGATCCTCCCAGCCCTGGATCTGGGGACGGCTGGCCTGGGGCTGCCGGTGTCTCATCTGATCCTGCCGGACTGGCTGGTGGAGATTTGCCCCCATCTCAGAGGAGTGTGACAGCGCCGTCCAAGGCTGCTGCCTCTCGCCGACTCAGATTTCTGCTGGGCTCGGTGTCGGGCAGGTGCTGATGGTGTCAGAGGTAAGCCATGGCGCTGTGCATGCTGGAAGGATGCCTGGACAGCTGGATGGCAGGATGGATGGGAGGCTGCATGGCCGGGTGGAGTGAGGGCTGCAGGGAGGGCTGGCGGGAGAGGTAGCTGTAGCTCACGGGGTGTGACTGCAGCACCTGTGGCGGGTACATCAGGAGGGCACCGCCGCGGGGATACGTCTGCCTGTCGGGGGTGTCTTTGTCCCGGGAGATGCTGCAGCAGGTGAAGATGCAGCCTCCGGCGAAGAGCAGGGCAGAGGAGACCCAGCCAATGTACAAGGCGTCCCCCAGCTCACGGCGCTGCGCGTTGATCAGCATCGGGTTGTAGAAGTCCTGGATGATGACGTGGCCCGTCCAAGAGACGGGGATGAGGACACACAGGCAGGCAGCCAGGATCATGATGCCGGCGACTACTAGCACCACCCGCTTGGCGCTTGAGTTGCCCCTGAGGCAGGAGGTACAACGCATGCCACTGATGGCCAGCAGGATGCCGAGGCCCGCCAGTGCAATGGAGCAGCACATGAGACCGCGGGCTGCCTGCAGGTCCGCCGGCAAGTAAAGTAGCGAGTCGTACACCTTGCACTGCATCCGGATGTTGGCCTGCCGGTAGCAGTTCATCCACAGGCCCTCCCAGCGCGTCTCCATGACGATGATGTTCTCCCCAATGAAGGCTGTCACCTTCCACATGGGCATACCTGTGCTCGCAGACGCCCCGATCAGGCCCAGCAGGCTCAGGCCCATGGCCACCATCTCTAGTGCCAGGTTGGCCATCTTCAAGTCAGCTCAGCCCTGCTCTGAGCTATAACCTTCCCCTCATCTGCTTTTGCATCCTGGTGGAATAGGAGCTGAAGAGAGCCCTGACCAAGCCTCCGCCCCCCTGGCTGGCGAAGGCGGGGCCTACTACCTGTTGCTATGAAATAAAATCCTCCACAACCAATTTTTTTTTTTTCTCGGCCTTGTGGTTAGCAGTGGATTTGTTTATTCATAGGAGTCCTGTTTCATCTAGTTAAATTGACCTTTATGGAACAAAGGCAGGTACATAAGATGGCTTCAGGCATATGAGACATGGAGAAGATTCCCACGTTAGTGATATATTATTTTTTCAGTAAGGAGATGCTGTTATTGGGGTGTGGAGTTTTTACAAAGTATTTACTTTACATGGAAGGGTATTGATTCAGGATAAGTGACAGCTTTTGTTTACAGTGGTTTGTTTCTCTTCATTTTTAGCCCCAGGGTCCCTGCCCTTCCTCCATTATGGCTGTGATCTTTTTCACATCCCATCCCACCAAATGTAGCACTTGGTATCTCAGAAGGCTTTCTGCCAGCCCGAATGCTCCTTACTGCTGGTCGCTCCTGACAGGAGAGTCTCCGAAGAAAGCTCCAGCCCTTTGCAATGTCACTCTGTTTTGCTGGCCTGGCTGTGAAAGAGCTTCGCCAGTGTGATTCTTTTATGGAAACAGCATTATCTGCCTCCTGTGATTTTTAAATCCCCAACCTGTTTGTCCCGAATGCGACCAGTCAACCCCATAACCACGTGCCATTCAGGCTGGGTCATCATGTCCTTGCTGTTTACAAAATAACCTCAACCCATGTCGGTGAATGAGCACACGGCAGGTGTCATGCAGGGTGGCCATTAGAGCAACAGAGTGAAAAATGTATAAATTGCGATGGAGGGTATTTCAAGTATCTGTAAAAGATATTCCTGTTTCATTTTCCTTTGTTGTTTCAATGACAGATGTAACAGAGGAAGCTTTTGGGTTTGCCATGCAAAACTGGGGTCGCCCGCCTAAATTTGCATAAATATCTGAGGTAATTATTAGGCTTCAAGTCGGTTAACTAGTTACTTCAGTGACTAGGATTGGATTAGAGACTGAAGTATATATGTACTGGGGAGCAATGCTAAATCTGTTAGTTAGACATTTACTGTGAAAATGTTTTGTTTCTCAAGATATGCTTGATAAGATCAGTGCTTAGCCATTCGAGATGCTGCCACGTCCCTGCTGTTGGACCACAGCCTTCTCTGACAGCATTCAGTAAACACAAAAAGTATCCCTTAGTTTCATTTCAGTAGGTTTGTATAATTATATTATTGGATGAGCATATGTTGTCACGGAAACCAGGCTATTATGTCGCCTGAAGCAGAGGGGATGTGTTTTCAGAAATGAATCAACCCTGGGGGAAATTTTCATTGTGGCTGTGGTCTGGCCAGTTTTTCAGGTTCCCTTACATATTTTCACTGACTGCTCTAGGATAAAGAAAGCCCCTGTTCAAAGTAATGAGCAGGTAGCAGAAAGTCCCACAATGCCTAGCTAAAAAGTGCGTGATGGTATGTGGTGAGAGAATACAGCCGGTAGAACAACCCAGATGCCCAGGGAGAATCTGAACTCTGTCATATGCTGACCTGAAACATGAAGGATTAAAATGGCAAGAGAGAATTAGAGAATAAACTAGAGCGATGTGACTTAATAACCAAAAGTATGCATAATATACAAAAAAAGCTTTTATTATTACAACTTCACAGCTGCTGTGAGGACAACACAAACCATACAGCATAAAGAAAGACTCAAAAACAAGGCAGGCAGACTTGTATATGTATATCATCTGCCTCACCCAAGCATTCGTTTGCTCCACATTTTGAGCCAGAAATGCTCACACATACAGACTAGCATTTGGACTCTGACAAACTGCTTGTAAAAACAATGTGAACATGCAAATTCTACTTAGTCAGGTAGACAAACAGTATCATTCGTTGTCTTTTGGTGATTGTTAAGTCAGTAAACAATTGGATTAAGGCTTTAGCATTGCATATATTGTATCTAATGAAGACACAGGTCCTCGGTTATGAAGAAAACGTGAAATCACTATGAGGTCATTTATAACCAGGCTGTTTGCCCAACATCCCCTCATCTAAGCAACTTCCTTGATTGATTAAGAAGTTAACATATATAAAATAGTCACCATGTAACGCAGGTCTGCTTATTGCTACCGTTCTGACCTCAATACCAACAAAGAGTCAATGTAGAGTTAAGCAAATTTTATGATCAGTTTTTTGTGGTTGCAAAATTTCCATTTCAGATTCTTTTGTCCGTCCTTCTCAGCCCTATGTATCTCCAGCACATGGTACGTGGATCCATTTTCAAGAGTAGCCTGGTTCAGAGGTACTGATGAGCGGGGGCATAAATCACTGACCCTGGAGGGGGGATAGGGGTGTGGGTGGGATGGTAGGAGTAAGCAGGCTGGTAGCTGTACACGGGTTTGTAGGTGTACGCAGGCTGGTAGGTGTAGTCCGGTCTGTAGGTATAGGAGTAAGGTACCGAGCCGGCCTGGTACATTTTCTTTAGGTAGTCCTCCTGAGTGCGAGGAGCATGGCGGCACACCAGCATCATCCCGGCGGCAAATAGGACGCCAGAGGTAACCCAGCCGATGTAGAGCGCCTCTCCCAGCTCGCGGCGCTGCGCATTGATCAGCAGCGGGTTGTAGAAGTCCTGGATGATGACGTGGCCCGTCCAGGACACGGGGATGAGGGTGGCAATGCAGGCGGCCAGGAAGAGGCAGCCGCCCACCACAAGGATCATATGCTTAAGTCGGGGGCTGTGGGATGCCAATTTGGTGCCCTTCATGCCCACTGCTGAAATTATCATGGCGAAGCAGGTAAGAGCCACTGCGGTGCACATGAGTCCGCGGGCCGCCTGCAGGTCCGGCGGCAGGTACAGCAGCGAGTCATACACCTTGCACTGCATCCGGATGTTGGCCTGCCGGTAGCAGTTCATCCACAGGCCCTCCCAGCGCGTCTCCATGACGATGATGTTCTCCCCAATGAAGGCAGTCACCTTCCACATGGGCAGCCCCGTCACAGCCGACACGCCGATCAGACCGATGAAGCCGATGACCAGGGCAATTACTTCCAGGCAGATACCCTCCCTCTTCTCCGCTTTGTCCAGCTTCTGCTTCTCAGCATACACGGTATCCGTGTACACAGATGGGTCCATGTCTGCACTTTCAGACTGGAGCTGGCTGGCGGGAACAGCAATATCTACCTCGTATTCACAGGCGAAGGTTCCAGAGTGAGGTTGGAAGACTGGAAGGAGTACCTTTTACACTGCAGGAAGTATGCGAGAAATGCATTCCCTATCGAACTGGTTAAACTACTTTTTTCTGCCACCCAAAAGATCACTTGATTTTGTCTGAGCAAATGAGCACATTTACTTAACGTCCCGTACACAGAGGTGTACCTAGGAATTGTGGGCCCTCTGACAAAATATCACCTTGCCCCCCCCCATCCAATTTTATGTATAATTTTACATATTCCAGGGCCCCTGTCAAGGCCTGGGCCCTCTAAATTTGCCAAGGGATTCATGCCCCTCCAATGCCCCTGCCCGTAAAACCATAGAACACACATACCAACTTCACACTCCTATAAGGTTCTCAAAGTAACATTAGCATATGTGTACTTTTGTCAACGTGCCAAATCCCTCTTGTGTTTTTGATCTCAGTTTTATCTCATGATGTGGGAACTACAGCATGAGCATGCCCAAATGAGTCAAGGGACAAAACTGAAGGACAAGATCAATTAATAATTACTTCTTACTCATTTGTTATAGTTTATGCAGAAACAAGGTCTACACAATTTCCTCAAGAGCTATGTCGCACTTCTTCACTTTCGAGACTGGACTGCAGCTACCAGCCTGCTTATTCCTACCATCTCACCCACACCTCTATCCCCCCTCCAGGGTCAGTAATTTCTGCCCCAGCTCGTCAGTACCTCTGAACCGAGCTGCTCTTGAAAACGAGTTTCCACTGAACAGAAGCCTCTATTTTGAGCCTTGAAAAGGTGTATTGTTTTACACCATATAGATATTCTGTTTAGTCTGCAATAGCGTATGTCCTACTGACGTAACGTTTCTTCTGCATAGTGATGCATTTGAGTGAAAATTTTGGTATGCCTATGTATGTGATTGTGAATGCCCATGAAACTGGGTGTGTCAGCTGATTCATGTGTCCATGTGGCAGCAGTCTTAGCAAAACCATGAGCATGGCAATGGCCTGCACATTCATTTAACTTTCTCCTGAGCCGAGAACAATTAATAAAAAATGTTAATGATCTGTCAATGGAACAGACACAGACACCTGTCATGTGCTTCACCCTTCACCAGACACGTACAACAGACAACATCTTATCAAGATAGTTATTTTTATTTAAAACACTTATTTAAAAAGCAGTACACAATATATTGACAGTACAAAAGCAAGGGAATTTTAACAGATCTTCTTTCATGAAATATTGTATCAGTTCTTGTAAATTATAAACCGAATGTAAATCATGCAAAGAAGTAGCAATACAAGGTCACCTATTACTGTACATTTTTAAATGACCAATGTACTTTTAAATGTATACGTCGTCAGACTATTTGCATGCAAGAGACGTCCTCAGGGTTGCTGATCGGTGATACAAGTTATTTCTTTATCCGGCCTTCTCCTGGGTTTGAGTCACAGGTCTTTCATACGTACTCACTCCTACTGTGAGCTTCGGAGAGCTTCCTGTTGGATTTGACTGTGCCCATAGTGTACTGAGGACCAGGCTTCTCCTCATCCTCCTGTGAGTGCTGGCAGTAGCACCAGATCAGAAGGATTCCAGCCACTGCCAGCAGGCCGGCGGTTGCCCATCCAGTATAGAGCGCCTCCCCCAGCTCACGCTTCTGTGCGTCAACCAGCAGCGGGTTGTAGAAGTTCTGGATGATGGTGTGAGCCGTCCAGGAGATGGGGATGAGAGTAGTGATGCTGGACAGGAGAAAGATGCAACCGCCCACTAAGACGCCGATGGTCTTTCTCCGGGGGTCTTCCTGGTAGCAGTTGGAGCACTGCATGCCACATCCTGAGATGAGGACGGCGAAGAGAGCCAGGAAGATGGAGCAGCACATGAGTCCACGGGCTGCCTGCATGTCCGGGGGGAGGATGAGCAACGAGTCGTACACCTTGCACTGCAAACGGAAGGTCGACTGTCGTTGGCAATTCATCCACAGCCCTTCCCAGAGTGTCTCCATGATGATGATGTCGGCCCCAATGTAGGCCGTCACTTTCCAGTTGGGTAGAGCCGTGACAATAATAACTCCTATGAGCCCGAGTAAGCCAGCGACCAAACCCACGATCTCCAACTTAGTCCTCATGTCTGAACACTCGTCTGTCTGTAAACCAGTAGCTTCAGAATTCCAACTGCGTCGTTTTTTGAGGTGCCTGGTTTCTTGCAGTATCTGATATGCACAGGAGAGGAGTGGCTTGTCTGTCTGCAGAAATGCAAGCAATGCACCCACACTGGTTCACATGCACAGCTTGACCTTAGACCCCATATCCTCATCATTTCTTCATTCACAAACAGCTATTTTCTCCTTTCCATTCTCATAACATCTTCTTCATTCAATGTATCCAGATTTGGTTCCATCCATCTGCTTCTATAATTATCTTCTCCCTGTTTACCTTCACATTCACACAAGGTCCCATTTTGT
>JAAGVU020000036.1:13304810-13315832 GCA_011763525.2 Mormyrus iriodes | reverse complement strand
GCAGCCTCCGGGATAGGCTCCGGACCCCCCGCGACCCGGAATGGAATAAGCGGTTCTGGAAAATGGATGGCTGGATGTCTGTGTATAAGTGAAAAAAAGGTAATTGATGTAAATTAGCAAGTTATTTTCATGTTGATATGCGTCTGTGTAAAGCCGATTACGTTTAAGCTCTGAAGTTTTTCAGAATGACAATTAATTTAAGTTTTTAAGTTAATTTAAGAATTTAAGTTTTTCATAATGACTCATTTTGAACATTTGTGCAAAGATGTGGGCAATGTCAGTGTGGCCTTGTGTTCACAGATCTTGGGTTTTATTGAGGTAATTACATCAAGACTGAAGAACAGAAAAAAAAATGTTCATGCAATTCATCTGTCTGCCTGTGAATTTTGTTCCTTTCTCACTCGTTTTGTCTTACTAGGTCTATGTAGACCTTGGATGGGGTTTACCAATGGAAAAAATAGCAAAATTTCTCTCAAATTTTTATCGCAAAAATTACCAAAAAAACCGTGAAATCCTGGGGGAACTGTATTGTGTCCCTCTGTGCACAGTGTCTTCAAAATTTAATGGCAGTTTATGTTTCCAAGAAACCAGTGTCATGTGTGCAAAGTCCAATGACATTCTAACTTGAAATTCTTTCTCGCCTACTTTTATAAGTAGCGTTATTTTTCAGCACAGTTTCGCTAGAACATTTATTTCGCTATAGAAAACAACTTAGTAAGCAGTTCAATTTTCTTGACTGCTCCTTTTCAGAATTATCTGGTATGTCTAACATTACTTGAAAGTTTACTGGCGCTACTTTTGAAACAGCTCTGCATGAGCTCTCCGAGCTGATCCTGATCATTTCATCCTTTCTGTTTAAATCACTCATAAATAGACGTGTTTGTGAGAAGTAGATTCAGAACTATTTTCTCGTTATTAATACTGCAATAATTATTGCAGAAATGCAATTTTTCCAATATCGTGCAGCCTAATTACGAAATACTAACTTGTACGTGATATCTGACAACATACAATGCAACATTCAACATGGGGTAGTAACGTGATATATGGCAGAGCGAAGTATCAATGCGATGTGGGATAGTGGTTAGAATACAGAAAGTGCTGCAGGACCGTTACAAAGGCAACTATTCCACCCCTGTGGAAAGAGCCAGCGTGCATCACTTCTTGTCACAACCTCATTAAAGTACATGAGACCGGATACGAAGGAGCCGACCAAGACGATTTTCTCGCACTGCCCCCTGGTGGACGTGACCTTTAGCACTCCAGAAGAACGTAAACTACGTGCGTAAGTATAGTCAGTACACTGCTTGCGTTACGTACGCGTCACCACGCGTGAAGTATATCGCGGCCCTTATTCCTGCAACAGAAATGTAACGAGACGTAGACCTGCTCGATTCAGGGCAAAATTAATTATTTTTCTCACTCACAATCGAGAGTGTGGTTTACCCTCACAATTCGTGAGCAGCATATGTATTTCTTTATTATTATTATTTTCAAAGTTTTATTTTTTGCGTATACAGTTATACTCAGTACAATGTGCACTGAAATACAGGGTTGCCTCCACCTGAAAAATGGGATGTAAGTTTAACAGACAAGACAGATTGTCTGCAGTGTGCAGCAAGTGCTATGTGATTTTGACTGGGAAGCAGAGAATCATCTTGAAATAGGTAGGTGACAATTCGGTGTGTAGGTTAGTGGGGTGCATAGTCGGCACATCTGCCTGTGCCACACTGGTCCAGATGGATGGAATTCTGAATGGCTGGTCAAAGGCCGCCCTACACCCATTGGATTAAGGCAACAACAAGGAGGTGATGGAATGATGTTTTGGGCAGGAATAATGGGAAGTGGAGGCAGCACGGTGGCACAGTGGTTAGCACTATTGTCTCACACCTCTGGGACCAGGGTTTGAGTTTCCACCCAGGTTCCACGTTTGCATGCTCTCCCTGTGTTGTCATGGGGATTCCTCCAGGTTCTCCGGTTTTCCCCTTGCAGTCCAAAAACATGCTGAGGTTAATTGGAGTTACCAAATTGCCCATATGTGTGCATGTGTGTGTGAATGGTGAGTGAATGACTGTGCCCTGTGATGGGTTGGCACCCCATCATGGGTTGTTCCCTGCCTTGCACCCACAGGCTCCGGACCCCCCGTGACTCTGAATTGGACAAGCGGTTACAGGAAATGGATGGATGGATGGATGGATAATGGAAAGTGAGATGATATGCGCCTTTAGGGTCTTGGGTGGTGTTAAACTGACATTAGTAACATACACAGTCCTTAATGGAACACTTCCTGTCCAGCCTTCTGAAATATAATGCTGTTCATGCAGGACAATGCAACATCATATGCTGCTAAGACTCATTAACTCCATAGATGCTATGGGCATAAGACAGGATAAATCATGGTTTAACCATCGTCATCCCCTGGTCTGAACGCTACTGAGAACTTATGGGGCATTTTGAAAATGAAACTGTATAAGAGTGGGGTCAAAACAGCAGCTCTGGAAGGGTCAGAAACTATATATGCACTCACAAGTTCATAGGATGAGAGATTGGTTAAAGGTATTTCAGGAAAGGGCTTATACAGTAATATGCAATAGGTCTCTTAAGACATTATTTAAGAACAATATGTTTATGCAACGAATACAATAGATTTCTGTTTTTGACTCATTTATGGCATATTGAATGGTCCAAGAATGCAGTCTGCATCATAATTTGCAACATTGTAGTTTGTGTTTTTTCATCACATATAAAAACTGTTATGAGAGATTGTCGCTTCTGTTTACAGTTACGTTCAAAAAAAGCATTTTTTGACCATAAAAAGTACCCTAATTCATTGAACTGATTTTAGAAGGAAGCAAGAATGGCATTTTCCTAATACGTTGAAATGTGGTGCATATATAGTGCAATGTGTGTGTAAACAATAAATAATACAATGGGTAGAACAAATATGCTGTTTAAGCGACCTTGGGATTGTGAAAGGCGCTATATAAGTTGAACTTATTATTATTATTATTAAATAGATTAAAAGTTAAAATGACCAACATCAAGTGGAGGGGTGGGCTTGAATATTCTCAGGAATGCGTATGGGGCAAGTGTGGTATGTAGTGTCCTGACAACCTGAGGGAAGACGCTGATGCTGAACCTGGATGCTGTTGCACCTTCTGTCAGACGGTAGCAGGCCGGAGTGCATGGGAAGGGTGGGAGGGGTCTTCCAAAATGCTACAGGAGAGAGGGGTCCTAATGATTTATCTGTTGTATTCACTATCAGCTACAGGGACTTGTGGTCTTGGACTTTGCAATTCCCAAACCAGATGGTGATGCAGAAGACTATCTATGGTGCCCCTTTAGAACGTGGTGAGGATGGGGGGATGGAAGTGAAGGTGAAGATGCTGTTGTGCCTTCTTGACTCTACGGTAGGGGTGTTGAAAGTGCAGGTGAGGTTTTTCCACCAGGTGCACTCCGTGAAATTTGGTGCTCCAGACTCCCTGCATCCTCAGAATTTAATGGGGAGTGGACAGCTTGAAATCAAGTCATCTCTTTAGTTTCATTCACATTGAGAGACAGATTGTTGCCTTTGCACCAGTCCGCAAGCTGCTCCACCGCTAGTCAGTGTGCTGACTCATCGTTGTTGCTAATAACGTGGATCTGCCTACACATCATGACTACAACGTTATCAGCATGTCACACTGAAAACTCCAAGCAAGGCAATTGTTCCTCTTCGGGCTGATGTGGATTAGGGTATCTTAAGGTGTTTAGCAATTATTTTGATTAGTTATTTGCATGATCACTAAAGCTGAGGAAATATGTTTGCAGCATCTTTTCCAGCAACCTTTTGCGGTTCCCCACCAATACCATTTTACTTCTGCCGGAACCTTCTAAAATGACCCATGTTAGTCACCTCTTGAGATCTTGTGTGTACCTCCTCCTGGTTTGACGGAATTCATACCACAGGTTGTCTCGAGGTTCGCTCGGCCTACTGAAGCGCCCATTCTAAGCTTTTCGTTTCTCTACTCTTGGTTGTGCTCCAAGATGCTCCCGGAGGGCATTATGGTGGTCAGTAGGTTACACAGTAGTGTCACCCCTCTAGGCTTGTGGGTTCGATTCCTGCTCTTGGCAGCTGTGCGCTTCCTCCCACTGTACGGAAGTATCTGGTTAGGTCAACTGGATTTGCCCAATGAGTGCTTGAGCATTGATAAATGAGAAATGCTTATATACATAAGTCTACCAGTACATCATTTCTTCAGCCTCCCAATGACTATTTCCCCACATGACTGGCAGACTGAAGTGTGCCTCAGCAGTCATGGTCTGCTGAAACGCCCAGGATACCTGCTTCTGTTGTACCTTGAGCTGTTTTGAATTCCGCAAAAAGAATTGTGAGCCGATGCAGACAAGAGCATCGGTCAATCACATGAAACACCCCTTTTCTCACTTGGATGCTCTCAGTTGTATAACTTGATGTCCTTCTGCCATCCTTTTGTCATATAATTGTCAGGTGCATCACAATCTGGCTGGTTCCCTCTCTCACCGTTCCGCCCGCGCACCCCGGCGGTCGTTCGCCCCTGTTGTCTGCCCTCAGCAACACCCTGATGTCAATATGAGTCACCATTAAAAAGCTTAGCATTGGAAAAGAAATTAAATACACAGTAGCAAACCAGTTTATTGGATATAATATCAATACGCAATCCTATGTACACAACAGGGTTTTAAAAAGTCTTTGTTAACAGGTTTATTTTATAAACAAACTAACCTTCACCTCCTCTAATTTAGACACTTCTCATATCTTGATTGTACTTCACAATCTGAAGGATTTACCAAAATATATTGTGTATTTTTCTGTGTTACTGTTTAATTCATAAAATGATTAAAAATAACACTGCTCTGCCTGTTAATATAGGCACCAGATACATATGATCTTTATCAACTACAAGAATGCTAGAGGACTTCATTCATTTGACTCGGCTGAAATATTAAGTGCATTTATTTATTTTTATCGATGATTCCTAAAAGGCTAGCGTCTATGTTTCAGATTAACCTTTACACAAAGCACGCACGTTGCCTGATGAACTGAAGAGCATTACGAACTATACCCAGCATTAAATAAAAAAAACTTTTAAAAGTAAATGAAGTCAAATGAACGCCAGCTGGACAACCGAATGGCATGAACAATAAAACCTGCTTCTGAAACTGCCAAAAAATTCAAGTAAAACAGGACGGGTAAAATTAATAATAAAAAAATAAAACCGATACATTCTGAGAAGACATGAATACTATGATGTTTGTGCACTACAACAGAACATAAATGAAAATGTTCAACACCTTATATGTAAATCGGTGCATTTTGATTGAATTAATACAATTAAAAAAACAACAACTTGGCACAGAATTTCAGTTTATCCCGCTTTTCAGGCTTCTCAACAGTTGCCTCTTTCACCACATCCTGCCCCCCTCCCCCACTGCTACAGTGGCCGAATTCCTTCAGCCCTTAAGTATGATGCCAACTGTCTGAGCCACACGATCTTAAGGGAAATGCATTCCAGTTTCCCAGACTTAAAATATAAAACTGGAAATGATTGGAAAGTAAGTTAGCTGCCTCAGGCTCATGTGCAAACCAGGCCGATGGTTAATACTTACCATGTTTGAATGCGTTAATTATTACTACCCTCAGCATTCCTCATCAATATGGAGGCATGCGAACAAAGTTATATGTGATTTATGTTGCTATTATTGAAACAGAAATGTCTGGGTTGGGTGGGTGGCTGTTTAAGGTTGTTTATGGATGTTTAATTATAGATTAAATACTTTTGGGAAGCAGCGTTAGCTGTGAACGGTGTCTTACGGTACAGGTCTCAGTGAAACTGCATGCCGACAATGGTGTATTCCCACCAGCTTATTAGATATTTGTGAGTGACGCAACGGGATCCAGGTCCATCTTGCATATTTTCAGGTATCCGCTTGTCCCTCTGAGTCGTCTTGTCGCAGCCATATGACTTCCTCACTGGCATTTCTATGCTGCGTTCCAGGGTCTTGTGTGCACTCGGGGGTGTTTTCTAGCCGTTCTGTCGCGGGGTCTTTGACGAGGTCAGGGTCCCCAGCCTCACCGTCGTCCTCTCCCTCCTGCCAGGTAGCCTCCCCCAGGGAGAGGGCCCTAACAGAGGCCTCCAGGTCTGGCTCGTCAGAGGCCGCCCGCGCCAAGGTATAGTACTCATCCTCATCGCTCAGGATGTCCGTCTCCTTGACCTCCTCCTGTTCCTGCTCGTAGCGATCCAGGTCAAACTGCTCCTCCACCCAGCGGTCTGTGTCCCCCTGCGTCAGCCCACCAGGCCCGTCAGGTGTCTCGGGCGTGCCCGGTGTGGTTGGCTCCGTGGACGGATCGCTGTCGGGGCCCCCGTCATACACCACGTCCGTGTCGATGGTGAAGCGGTTACGCACCAGCTTTCGCCGGCCAAGGGTTCGAGTGGGAGCAGAAACTGCACAGCAGATGGACCCAAAGCAAAACAAGCAGAATGTTACGCATCTCTTAAAATGACTAAAATTGCACATTATTCTACTTCGTTCTGTTTTCCGAACCTGTGACTCAGCTAATTGGGCTACTCCTATTTTCTGACTCAAATTGCATACATAGTCCAAAGTAGCCATACAATTAAATATTTTATGTACATTCTCAAGCCATAAATAACAGAAACGTGCATAAAAATGAGCAAATACCTTACAAGGCTGTGCATAAACATATAGACGTGTACCTGTTTGTGTTTATAGATGTGCACACTATATAAACGCAATATGGGAGAAAAACAAATTAGAATAAAAGATGAAATGACCAGGAAATGATTATTTCAAGCACATGGTATGGGAGAGCGGATCCCATACCTGCCCGGTTCATGGTGGGTCGCGCCCCCTTCAGGGCACACAGGCGCTTCCCCCCGAAGGGCACGTACTGCTGACTGAGGGGGAGACTCTCTGTCTTCAGCAGCTGCCTGCGTTGTTTGTCCCGCAGCACCGAGTGCACCATCTTCAGCAGGTCCTTTCTGCTCTCCGGGGACCTGGGAATGCACCATGTCATGCAGGATTGGTTTTTATTGGACAAAATAACAAATTATTAGGATTTCTCTGACTCATGTCTATCAGCTTTAGCAGTCTAACTAGCAGTAGCGTACCTGATGTTGGAGGCTGTACGTGAAATCTGATTCACTGATTTTGTATTCAAAGCGAATAAGGTACTTCACTAATGTACCAGTAATTTCTCTTTAAACAGGGGTGGGGCCACAGGTGCACTGACCCCAGCTGAAAGCTAATTGGCCCCCTCCTATGTCACTCACTGATTCAAAACACATTATTGGTTGGCCCCTCTGTATGAACTATGGCCCCTCTTATGCCTCCACCCTAACAAACCCTATAATAGCCTTTGCCTTTAAATACACATAGCGTTCAAAAACTACAGGAAACTTGAGGGGACAAGAGGTGATTCCCGACCGGCAACACAGGTGGAAGGTTCTCTCAGGTCTCCCTTCTGATTCGGACTTCACGTGGACGATCTCGCACACTGCCGTGCCCTCGCCGTCTGTGAGGAGACAATACCATAAGCGTTACCTTAACTTAATACACAGAACCAGAATTCTATCAGTTCGGTTTGGGAAATAAACTAACTAAATGAAACTTTACCCTAATAGTGATGGAGACATGTGGTCAGAACAGTGACATGTTATTTTTTTCTGGATACATAAATAATTACATGACCAATGAGGGATATTATCCTCTATTTTATGATAACTGGTCAGAAGATGGCATGTAGCCCCAAGACCAGAAACACAGGAGCCTTGGGTGTCATACTTGCTAGGGACCGGATCTGAAGGGCATCTGTGGGAATCATGTGACGATAACGGAAATGGTCCTTCTCATCGGGGGTGGAGCCTCGGTGCGTCCCACCCTATCACGGGGAGAGGAGACAGCCGGGGCCCACAAGTCAAAGGCACACCTTCCCATAATGCATTTGAAACTCCTTTGAGGTGTTATGCTTTGTGTCTCTGTGTGGCAGAATTAGGCAGATGCTGACACACAGTAGAAAGAGGGCGGTGCTAAAATGGACTACCCATTACCTACTGCCCCACTTCTGGAACAAAACCAGCACTTTCATGATGGTTCCTGATTGCTGAGGCCAGTGCCCTACTTTTAAGGAGCCGTGCCGTACGGCTCCACTGACTGCATCTCTTTAGGGGTTAGTGCCCATATGACAAGGGGCTGGGCTACACTTACGATTTTTTTCTTCGGCTTGGAGCAGTCCTTGTGTACAAACACGACGGCGGTTCTGAAGACTGAAAAGGAGAGAAAAAGAGAGGAAACTATAGAGAATGGACAGAAGCCAAACCGGGGAGCGACACCCCAGGCTGCTGTAAGTGATTTTTGAAGCTCTATGCCTTTCTGGTTTTTCAAGGTTGTGTTTTAAAGAAACATTACCTTCCAGATTGACTATCAGGAAGGACGTTGAAAAGTGAGCGTGTCCAGCTAAAATGAGCAGCACCGCCTTCACACTGCACACGGACCCACTTTAGCAGCAACAAGCCAAGACTGCACAAACCCTAAGTAGCTAATTTAACATTAATGCTTGTCTTAGTGACAAAACCTTGTGCATTAGCTGTGTGGGAGCTGAGCTTTTACCAAGAGACCACATCATAAAAGGCTAATAAAAACAATTATATGCAGTGACCTCAAAGCAATGCTGCCTTTGAGTGCTTTTTTTTGCAAACACACCAAATGTGGCCAATTCTGGGTCTTTCTTCCACTTTCCCAGGGAAGTCGGGGGGTTGATCCAGGTCACGTTGGTGTGGAGCAGCAAGTCGCCCATGGACAGGTCAGCCACCTGCAGAGTTACAAGGTGACTTTGAGGAGGCGCCGGGCACATGCAGGCCAGTGTGTTTGGGTACAGCTGCTATAGGGTCAAGGTAAAGGGCCACAGATTGTAACGCCACCTGCAGGCAGGAGGGGGAACTGCACAGCTAGTGTGGCATTGAGGTGAGATATTTATCCTTCTAACTATGTGACTATCGCAAGGTGCACTAAAAGTGTAGTCTTAGTATCTGCTCAGGGGTGGAAGTTGCGAGGAAAATGTAACGGAAAGCCAATGAGTTTCTATCAGCTGAGATGGAGGTGTGGCCTAACCTCCTTCTTGTCAGCGGCCTGGTCAGTGATGAGCTGGTCGAACACGGCCCCGTATTCCTCGTGAATCTTCTGCATCTCGTTTATGTGGCTGGCCACCTTGTTCATTGCTTTCATGGCCACTGTGAAAAAGCAGATATCCACAAATTCATTCTCATTCGCCACCCCCCCACCCCACACCAATGTTACAAATCTAACATGGCAGGTGCCATGGAGATGTATCCATAGCAATACACACATCTGCCATGTAAAGAAGATATAGATTTTTTTTCTCTATCAAACGCAAGGACAGCCAAGAACACATTCATATTTATCAGTATAAACAAACGTAAACAAACGTAAAGTACGGGGCACCGCAGAGCACGGTGATAAGAGAAGCCCAAACAAACAGAGAGGTTCTGCCCGCACACGCATCCCCAAACATCCAGAGGTCCCACCACCTCACCATCCAGGTGGTAGTGCTCCTCGCTGTCAGGGTCAGTCAGGGAGTACAGCTCCTTCAAGAGAAGTGGATATTTGAGGACTCGCTGGATGGGCTTGATGAGATACGATTCCAGGGTGGACGAATGCTGCTGCCTAGGGTTCCGGGCATCCAGAAAGGCCTTGAAGTCGGAGTCTGTCTTTGCTGGGGGCACACAGACAGCAAGATGGTCATCTGGCATCCATCTATTACAAAGCCAACTTCAGCAGCACGACGCTGAGCGGTAGCCTATGAGAGTTTTACTTACACAAAAATGTTCTGAGGGCAGAACAAAAAATGATTTATTTAGAGAGACAGTTAGATGTCTTGGTCCACCTCCTCTAGTTGCTTGGACCAACCTTCTCTAAAATCTGATTGGTTATCTCTCTAAGCCCATCATTTTTTGTTCTTTCGTTCTTAGAACATTTTTGTGTAAGTAAAACTCCCATGAGCTGAGCAATACCTCTGCTTAGTACTGCCTAATGCTACTCAGACTTTCAGATCAATTCATTTCTATTAACTCCCTGACTGCACTGAAACGCAATCCTTATGGTAGGCTTCAGACTTAACTTCAGTCTGTCTAGGAAAAGGGGATTTAGATTTCATATGAAATATTCAGGGCATATACTCTGTACTGGGGAAATGATACAC
Organism: Mormyrus iriodes; assembly: GCA_011763525.2. Lineage (NCBI taxonomy): Eukaryota > Metazoa > Chordata > Actinopteri > Osteoglossiformes > Mormyridae > Mormyrus > Mormyrus iriodes. The sequence continues at coordinate 13,305,574 of JAAGVU020000036.1, read as the reverse complement.
AAGTTACCTTTGACCAGGACCTTGGGAACCTTCGTGTGACTGGCACAGAAGGCGCTGTAGATCTTGAAGCGGTCTGCGTAGTACAGGAATGAGCCACCAAGCGAGAAAAGGACTTTCTAGGAATAGAATGGAAGATGGTCACCTGATGCCAAGGGAATCCTAAACGGCGTCCTGTTAGCTAAACGATTAGGAGGAACGTTTCAAAAATCACCTCCCTTTCCAAAAAAAAAAAAAGACTTGCAAGTGTAGCCAAAGCTCCAGATGTCCTTTCCATGTTAAATGCAGTCCAATTGTCCAAGGGGACTCGTTAGGAAGGCTGGAGTACCTTAAATTGATCCACCCTCTCAAGCTTCTCCAGATCTGGGACCAGTTGCGTCCCATCCTCCAAGGTCTTGAGAAACTCTACTTGAAATTCCACCATCTCCACCAAGTTCCCGAACAGCACATCCAGCTGAAACAACATCAAGAGACTCGACGTTCACCAGCCATTTCATGCTTTACCTGCTTCACTCAGAAATAACATAACACTCTCTTAGAGACACTTTACACCCAGTGCAACATCTGGAATATGTCATTTTGCAATGTCACTTTCTTGAATGTTATTTAAACATTACACCATGAATGAATGTTACATTTATATAGCGCTTTTCTAGACACCCAAAGTGCTTTACAGAGCCAATGGGAAGTCACTTCAACCACCACCGCTGTGTAGCACCCACCTGGATGATGCGACGGCAGCCATTTTGTGCCAGAACGCTCACCAC
>JAAGVU020000036.1:13288136-13304710 GCA_011763525.2 Mormyrus iriodes | reverse complement strand
ACAGTGTCCCCATCACTGCACTGGGATCCACACAGACCATAGGATGGGCTAACCTGCTGGCCACACCAACACCTCCTCTAGCAGCAACCCAGCTTTCGTAGATGGTCTCCCATCCAAGTACTGACCAGGCCCAAACCTGCTTAGTATCAGGTGGATTACCCAGTCTGAACTACAGGTGGTATGGCTGCTGACCATGTCACATCCTGCCCACCTGACCCTCCTGTCTCCTTGCTAGCATGACCCTAACAAGCCATGCCTGTTACTCATTTATCTTACCTCTCGTTCCTACCCTCGTATTAATCACTCCCAGGTGCCTCTTGTTAGTTCCCTCATTATTCCAGTATATACATTCTTCCCAGTCCTATGTCCCCTTGTCCAGTCATTGACATTGCATCTTCCTGCTGCCTGTGCCATTCCTAATTTCTAGTCCTCCCGTTTTAAATCCCTTGTGATCCTGTTTGTTTACTGTTCCTGTTAATTTAGTTCAATAAAACCCTTTTCTGTTTCACCAACACGCCTCTCCTTCATCCCTTAAGGCATGACACACCATAGCTACAGTTCCACAAACGCTACACACTTGTTTACTTCCACTCAGCCAGTACTATTCAACACACCCAGCAGAAATAATATACAGACTGATCAATACGTACACTCCTGACTGCTGCAGTCCATCCAATGGGTTCATTAAAGGCGCCCTTTCCCTAATCTGGTCCACAATGTGAACTACTTTTCAGTCCAGCTCATCTCTTAATTAATTAGGTTTTAATAACTGAATGCAGCAGAAAAATTCAAATCACATGACAAGATGCACTACTTATGGACTTCCATCCATCTTCCTTGAGGATGTATCTGGGACAGGGTGACGGTGTGCCTGGGGTCCATCTCAGGGGGCCCAGCTAGGGATGCCCCGAACAGGAAGCCTAGCCAGGGATGCCCCGAACAGGAAGCCCAGTCAGGGACACCCCGAACAGGAAGCCCAGTCAGGGACACCCCAAACAGAAAGACCAGTCAGGGACACCCCAAACAGAAAAACCAGTCAGGGACACCCCAAACAGGAAGCCCAGTCAGGGACACCCCAAACAGGAAGCCCAGTCAGGGATGCCCTGAACAGGAAGCCCAACCAGGCACGTCCCATTAGGAAGTCAGCACAACAGGATGCAAAATCACAAACACTGCACGTCAGTATATTTTTCTAAAACATTTTTATCTTTCTATAGAAATGTGCCATCATGATAAAAAAGTTCTCTTTATTTTCTCATTTGTAAACCTTTAATGAAGCAGTATTTACCAACTCAGACCTGTTTGCTAAACAAGCAATCACTGATGGAATAGAAAATCATTAATAACACACACTACCGGAGATATTTAGAAGCACTAATCATTCATTCTGCCCCATGATGGCCTGGGGTCCCATCCAACATGTCCTCTGCCTTGTTTCCTGTATTTCCTGAGATGGAGTGCAGGCTCAGGGCAGCCTTGTCCTGCATAAGCGTTTATGGAAGATGGATGGATGAAAAATAATTAATTCACTACTACAATTACTGCTAACAGCCATCTGGCCCTGATGACTTAATAGCTCAGCTGGGCACCATGTTACCCATGCTGTGGGGGTGGGAGAGCTGCCTTAAGCCTCAGGGGGGTCGGGGGGGGGTAATGTACCTCATCTTGTGTCAGGAACTTCTCCTGCTGCAGTGGTGTCAGGTACTTCTCAATAAGGCAGTTGAGGTCCTGGAAAAATAATTATGCAGCATTATTACTGGAGACATAGCAGCTGGCGCAGCAGTTAATGAACTGACCTTTTTTTTTTTAGCTTCATAGCTTCATAGCTTCACCTACACTTCTTCACACTGAGTTTTCTCATTTATACATCTGGACGTTTCTTTCATGCAGTCGGCTGCCTCATTGAGCCGGTGACCTTCAGCCCACAAGCCTGTGTCGTCCTGCGCTGCGCTACCTGTTTGAGTGTCAGTGAACTGAAGCCTACTGTCTGTCTCTTGTGTCTTTTCCTTACAATAGAGTGTGGCTAATAATATCATCGACAGAGCTTAACAGGATCCTTGTGGTGTTTCACTTATCACTAAGCCTGGGAGACGGTGAGACAGATTTAGTACACAACACAAGAAAACTGTGTTTTAATGATAAATAAAGTGTGCCATGTCCTTTAACAGTGCTGTATTTTTGTTTTTTTTAAACGTGTGACTTATTGCTGGGACACGCAAACGCGATCGGATTACAGAGCTCAAAGGACACAGGCTTTACGCGACATCTGTGATAATTAGTCAAATAAGGCAAACCACCACTTCGTAGAGAACCTTCATGTTCTACCAGCAACTCTGGAGGCCAGTTAACCTCCAACCTGACCTCTGTCACGTTCTGAAACTGGGCAGCGATGAGTAATGACGAAAGGTGGCGGTGTCTCACGGGAACGCCTAGTACTCACTTTGACGTAGGTGCGCTCTGTCTCCACCAGCTCGGAGATGACCTTGCGGAGCTTGTCGGCGTCAGAGAGCTGGCGGGGGGAGGCCGTCGGCGGGAGGGGAGAGTCCGGGCTGGGCGAGGATGAGCCCTCCGAGGGATTCATGTCATGGAGGCTGCGGCAGAACGCCGCGACCTGCTCTGTGCTCTGGAGGGGAAGGAGAGAGGGAGCGAGAGAGAGAAGGAGAGGGTGAAATGGAAGAAAAACGATGGAGAGAGACCCTGAAAGCGAATGGGGGAAGGTTGAGCAGAGTCGCTCCTCGCTGCCTGCAGAGCCAGGACTGAAATCCGAAGTCGCCGACTAAATGGGCACAGAAAGACACGCTTACATAAGCCTGCTCCCCCGTCCATCACGCTAGGAGCCCTCGTCACTTTCATCCACTGCTCCTCACTGGATGCTGGTCCCGGCTCCATCCTGACAGCCTGCTACCGGGGATATCTGTGCAGTGGGATCCCTAACAGTCAGCCTCGCTCCAGCTTTCTATTTTCACCACCCGTAATAACCGCCTCCGTCTGTTTCTCCTCCTCCCCCTCTCCGCTTTATTTCTGTCCCTGCTCCTGGCTGGCGGGCTTGTTGGCCCATGGGCCGCCTATCGATCCATCTCCCTTACTCGGCCAAAAATAAAAGCGATTCTACTCGCAGGCGTGGATGCTAGAAGGATGAGAGACCAACTCCACCGTTTAGTGGAAACCTGGACCGGTTCTGATGGCTTTAGGCCTTTGGCTTAAAGCGAAGTGGCATGTTTTCAAAACAGAGGGGAGGGGACCACATCCACACGAAGCCAGACAGCATGTAACTAGACAGAATGTACCGGAATTTCAGAAATTTTCATTTCAGTTATTACGCAACCTTTCATCTTGTATTTGATAAAAACTTTCAGTTCACACTTATTCCTTTGCTAGTCCTCGATTGGTGCTCAAACTAAAAATCCTTATATCATCCGTAATATGGACCAATGAATGGCCTTATTACCTAACTTTGCCCCTCCCACCACACTCATGCCCCCACGACTAAACACAAATATCAGCAGTGGAGCCACAATGCACTGGATATATTGGGCCTAATAATGGTAAAAGAGACATACTTGGGAACATCAAGGTGTTTTTACTCTGGCCACTTAGAGGTAATACATTGTACCTTACAAGACTAAAATGTTCACATACTAAAACAGCTTAAAATCATTCTGCCAGGAGGGGACGCACACAAATCAGAAAACTAGTTCCCACTAGTTTTTACTTCTCCTTAGTGTTGGGCGTCATCTGGGATATGATAAAGTATGATTACCTGCAGCATGGGCATGCAACCTTGTCATTATTGTTAGGGTGAGGAAGGCAGCCTGAAATCTGGTTTGATGAGTGACCTCCTTGCCTCAGAATTTCCTGAACTGACTGGAAAAACTATGGGTATTTTGAGTTACTGAAAGAGTTCAGTTCACTCAATCTATACAAGAGTGCCTCTAAATATAATGTAGGACAAATAAAGCAAACAGACTGATGAAGTCATTTTTGCTCTTGCTTAAGATGTAAGGCTGTGATCGCATCTTGTGATCTTTTTAGACTCTGAACATAACACCCAATTTATTGCAAGATATACATTTAATGTTAAAAGGAGTACTGCTACAGCTTGAGGGTGATGCAGAGAAATGGGATCTACATGAAGAACATGCTACAGGAAATGACATCATCTGCCTTATGATTGGTCACTCCCCTTTTCAGTACCACTATAAATTTTTTTATATGTGGCTTACAGTCAAAACAACCCTGCTCTTTTCAAAGGCGTGTTTTTAATTCTGTACAGTGATGTACATTTAATGTCCCCACAGATTGGGAAATATCACTTTGCTCCAACGCGCACCACTTCAAAGGTCAGAATACCTGGTAATGCTTTTTTCCTTGAAACAGTACTCAGGCGGGCAAGACAGGAAAGGGGAGAAAGAAATATAGAAATTGTCTGGCAGATGTTTTTCCGGGAGGTGTCATTCAGATCGAATACTGATTATCATTTTCTCAAAGTCATTTTCCTATGAATTACAGTATGTGGAATATAGGTAATAGGATTTCTAGGTAAGATGTGCAGAAATCACAATGAGTAAGAAAAAGCACGAGTAAAACATAACTGGCAGGATGTTCCAGAGAACAGAAATTCAAAATCTGCTACAAATGCTGACCCACTAGAGCAACACGAGCAGGCAGAACCTGTGTCATGAAGGGACACCACACTACCTCACCTCCAAAGACCAGAATATCAGGGGTGGATCTGTGAACTGGATCCTACCCTCACCACATGATCAGTGACCAAATTTCCGCATTGGGTTTGACTCACCTGTTTCAGTTATGAGCTGGGGGAGCCAGCAGGTATCATTTGCCGTGTGCAAGATTCCCCCCCACTGAACACCGCGCAACACGCGTCTTGGGACTAACCTGGAACTCGGCCAGTTGAGATTGCCTGTATTTGCACGTCCGGACAAAGCTTTGCTCTCACGCCATAAATTACGCTGTGAAATGTGGTGTTTCCTCTGGGGACAGCAAAAAAAGTGTGTGGTTCTAAACGTAAGACAGTCTCCATGCCAGGAGCTGCAAAAGTGGGTCGACACGTGCAGAGATAATGTCCCTTCTCACTGGGGGGCTCCTGCGACTACAGGGGACAGAAGGGGGAATGCTGGCGGCCCCCACTACATCCATTTGATATGCAGTTGCATTAAATGCACAAATTTATCAGATACACACGGGCAAGCATATTAATGACATGGGAGCAGTTTGTCAAATGCAGAAACAATCAGATGAAATGAACAAGGATGATCATGCTGAGCAGCCCTGGGATAATCACATCAAGAACACCGAGAGGGGTGCATGAACGACAGGCATAATCACATCAAAAACACAGGGCCCGGCATACAAAACAACAGAGATGAGTACATTTTTTCTCAGCCTTAACTACAACTTAGAAAGACTTGATTGAACATGTCACACATGCAAGGGCCAGCATGTCAAATATATGGAGAAGAGCACATGGGATATACAGAGATGATCACATCAAACACACAGACATAAAGATGTACAGCAGAAGCACAAGAATGAGCACGTCAAACACGCAGGAATAAACATGTCAAGAATACAGGCACATGGACAGCGTGCCAACAAATGCGGACGGGCAAATACAGGGAATAGGAACAGCTAATGTAAGAGGGAGGTCAGATCAAGCACACGGGAAGGAGCACCTCAAATGGTGGGGTAGTACGAACGCCGTGATCATGGGGCTGAAAGATGCAGATGAGATGGGAGCAGAGGGTCAGACACATTCATATAAGTCCAGAATATGCACCAGAGACAGGTGCCAGTGTTAGTGGGGGAAGGCCACATCCCAACATTGATCCAGGGTGCAGTTTTCCTTTAGAGGAGCTACCAACAAAGCTGCTGCTGAGTCTCCCATATCTAATCATCAACCGAGCAAAGGCAAAGGGGGGGGGGCTGGGGGGCGAATACAGAGAGCGGCAGTGGAGCTTGTCAGCCCAGCGGAGTCTTTAGCAGGCATCTGACACGGAAATCATCAAGCAGGTTGTGGCTAGAGTGAAGCAGCTGACAGCCAGAGTTTGAAGGTGAGTCAAACCTTGGGAGAGGAATTTCAGGCAAACTCCAGCCAGTGAAGGCCTGAGGGGCAAACCTCCCACAGCTAAACCAGCAAGAGGTCCGGAAATATGAGCCAATCCATTCAGTGGCCCTCGGTTTAGACCCACCCAATAGAATGTGCAGTTACATGACACCTGGACAAACACAGCAGAGCACATAAATCCCACCCCCGCCCACAGACACACACGTGGCTTTCTACAATACAGAGAAGAAACCTCAGTCACGCTTTACATTAGCAGCACCTGCATAATGCATTCATAATAACAAACATTATAATTGTACAATCATATGTTTGTTATTAATGTATATCAAAGCTGTTAAGGTACATTAGGATGTTAAGGTTTACTTACCTGCTGCTTATGAATGTTCTGTAAATGCATTATGAAGGTGCATTGGATGTTCTATGAATGCAAGATTAAGGTATTATGAAGGTGCAGTTAATGTAAAGCATTACCAAAACTTCATTTAAAAACCTTTTAAAACAAGGACAGACAGAATAACAAAAGATCTGTTACGCTTCTCCATAATGTTCCCCTCATCCTGACACACACACACACGCACACACACACACACAAGCAAAGAGGCAGTGTTAGGTGCGTGAGGAGTTATGTAATCCTGCTTTGATCTCCAATGGAGAGCTTCCTGCTGGTCTCTCTACATGTCAGGCACCTGCTGTTCTCCTCTCTGTTCACAGATTCATTTTCTCAAAAATGCACTTAACAGACAGCAGAAGAGAGTCCAAACAATCACAGACTGGAAGCTGTGCAATGGGTCCAGCACGAAAGACAAAAATGCTGATATACATTCATTTATACTGTACTTACCACATTTACTGTTATTCGATAATTTTATCAATAAAACAACTATTTAATAAAGTAATAAAATACAAGAACATTTATATTCCAGGTGAGGTTAAAAATGAAAAGCGTTACAATTTCAAAGGTTGCTGTGGTGTTAGCTATCAGTTCCATTTAAAATAATATCTAAACAAAACAGGTGAAACGTATGATACATGCCCAACTTCCAGTCTCATTTTCCCTATCCCTGTTCCTGCCACATAAACTGAGAAAGAAATGTTTTGACGACCACGGTTCCTGAATCTCCCATCAGCAGGGTCTCGATTCCAGCCCCACCCACACCTAGCCCCGGCTGCCTCCCCAAATCTCTCACCCGACCTCCTGAACGTACATGTCCCCCTGTCCCCCCTGTTCTGACTCTGCATCCTCTGAACAGTCCAGGAAAGTGATACCTTCCCCTAAGAAGCCGAGCTCAGAGCGTGAGACCGAAATGGGAAGGGCCAAGTGGCCCCCGGGGGCCCCAGCCCGTCACCTTGGGGATGCGCAGCTGGATGTCGGCGCCCTCACCAGGTGCAGCATGTCATAGATGGAGTCCGATGAGCGCTTGGCGTGGCGGCTCCTCCTTAGTGCCGACATGGCCACGGTCGGGCACGAGCCCACTTCCTCTCACCCGCTACACCGCTGCGGTTTCCCCCCACATCGTTCCGCTCTGGTCCTGCCTCAACGGCGGCTCCGGCTCCCCGTCCTCCTTTTCTCCGTTTCTCCCCGGAAGACCCCCTCTAAGCCTGCATCCGGTGCCTCCGTAAACAAGGAGCGGCAGTTGTTGCCTCCACGAGGAGGAGACAAGAGGAGCACGAACGCGAAAGGGGAGGAGGCTGCCTCCTCTCCTGAGCTGCCGCCGAGCAGGACTGGCTGGCGAGGCGCTCCGCAGTGCAATTTAAATGCAGCGGGTTGGGGGGGGGAGGACTGCGGAGGAGAGGAGCAAGAGGAGAATGGGATAGATGCTCTTGTACAGGATGAAACCAGAAGAAAGAGGGAGAGTAGAGGAGTAGATGTTACATACAGGGGCAGCGGTAACATTCAAGCAGGCGGCCATCCATCAGCACACCCATAGCTACGCTCCACACAGGCACCGAAATGCCCCACTGTAAATGCCCAGCTCGTTAAGATGAAGCTGTGTTAGAATACCAGAATTACCCAAGCCATCACTGAGAGATTAAGAACAACCTGCAGGCCCCCTTAGGGCCGGGTGGGGGCATGTCCTGCTACAAACATTTCATTTTCTGGCCTCTAATCCCCTGCTCTACCAGACCAGGCAAAGCACCCTGAGATTATATGAGGATGTGCATCACATCGCTCAAACAAATGAGATGTAGGTGTGATACAATGGGACAGTTATTATAACTACTTAGTTATAATTATTTAGTTTTCGTTACACAACAGATAATTAGGAATGATTTCCAGATAATTAGTCCTCTCTTCATTCTCTTAAAATCTTGTTCCTATTCATCAGAATGATTCAATATCAAAGGCTTAATTTGCAATTTTTCCTATCTACACTATAAACAACAAGATAAAAGAAGACAGGCTGATTAGAGGGCACCTGTAATGTACATCCACGAGACTGAGGACCTCAGGAAGCTAATAGCATATAAAACACTTGTGAAAGGTTGTAAAAATGATGGGTCAACATTTTAGCAACTGGCTCCGAACGTCACAAGAACGTGGTGGCGGCAGTAGCCTGGCCGGTCCGGCTTTATAGCACAAACAGGATGACTCACTGAAAAGAAACAGAAGTGCTACAGACATACAGCACAAGAGGGGAAACAGACAAACAAAATCAGTGTCACTGAAAATCACATGCCAAAAATTCCAAGATAAGCCTAAAAATCAATGATGGGACACAAACTGGGAAAAAAACTCATGAATACAGGTTCACTGCGCGCAGACAGAGAGGAAGAAAGCAATAACAGAGTAAAATATGCTACACAAAGTGTCTGTATCATATCTGGCATCAAAGAGTGTATGTCTGCAGTCAGAGTGTCATTTTCACTCTTTAAACTTAAGGTCAGTCCTACCTTTTGCCATTACTCTACAAGAGTTTCTCAGACCGGTCCTTGGGGACCATCAGACTGTCCATATTTTTGCTAAACTGTGGACTATTTGGCAGGGAGTTGGGAGAGAGAAAGAACATGGACCGTCTGGGGGTCCTCGAGGACCGGGTTGGGGAACACTGCTCTGCAAAGAGTCACCCAGTGGCGACCGCTCTAAGACTACAAGGGGAGCTCCGCCTCCTCTGAAATGTCGTGAAAAATGTAGTCAGATATGTACTGCTGAGTTTACATTGCTATTACAAAGAGCGTGTTAGAATGTGTTAGAACTTCATGGCTAGTTTGTTCAGAATCAGCAATAATTTCTCGCAGGTCGACTAACATGATTTTTTTTCTGATACATTACATCCCCATGGCAGTAAGATCCAGTAAATATTACTGAAGTGCAGCTTCACTGGACTTTTTTCAGTTTTCAGTGCCACAAAGTTAGACGTTCATTGGACAAAAGCTTCAAAACGCCATTTCCAGGGAGACTGGAATGGGGCAGTGGGCGGGACAGGACGCTGGACTACTGCATGATGATTGGAGGGACTGTCAAAGTGGCCACACCTCTTTCTGATTGACAGCGCTATTAAATTATACTTCGGCATTGGAGCATTTCAAGTTCAATGCCGTGCGGATTTTTGGCTAGTGAAGTCTTTCCATTTTTTCGGTTTTAATTTCTGCATATCCTACCGTAAATAAAAACATAAATATAGTGTTCTTCAGTTTGCTCCTTGTTTCATTAGTACGGTTTGTTCGTTAGTAGGTTAGTAAAGTTTGTTTGTTTATTTCAAACTAGGTTGTGGGGGGCGGAGGGAACCAGCCAGCTTCCCCTGTTTCAAAGACCTCCAGCCGCCACTAGAGTCACCCTACGGCGGGGGGACTAGAATGGACCAGAACTGTTTAGGCACAATCACAGAACATTCATTCGTTCACTGTGCAATACCCACTGCAATACTTTCCCTGACATTCCGTACCCTGTTACTATTTACAGTTGTCTATCATTTATTTTTACTGTTTATGAATATCCCTTGTGTATTTTACTTCTTCCGTTCTAAATTCTAGAATCTATAGAATTTAACCTCAATTTGAAAATGGACTGGGGTAACTTCGACCCCAAAAATAACACAGGGGTTATCTGAATGTCTTGCAATTGTCTAAATGTCTGTATTGTGTCACTGTAAACCTGACATTTCTTTTTGGATCAATAAATCAATCTATATAAACTGCATTCAGCTTGTGATGTAAAATAAACCATCATGGGTATCCAAAGACAGAGGTTCCAACCAGTTTTCAGTTGAAATGGAGTTCTGGTTTCAGATTCAGTTGGCCTGCCTTCACAAGATAGATGCCAGGAGTGTAAGCGGCTTAAGACTGTATATTACTATTTTGTTTGATATTAAGCATTAATCCCTTGTCAGAATCATGGAACATTTCACAGCACACATGCTCACACATACACACGCGCACATATGCAGCTACACGCATACACACACCAGCTTTAGTCGCCAACATGGCAGACCATCCGAATGGTGACTGAGATAGACAGGGACGGTACCGACCTGCCACTGTCTGGCTCCTATCTTACTCAGTGTGTCAAACACCAGATTCACTTTGTTGAAGAAGTCTGATGGTATATTTCTTGGGTTCCTGTGTTTGGCCACCAGGGATGGAAATTCATTATCAAAAGTGGAGCTGTGAACATTTTCATAGCAAGTTTTTTTTTTTTCTGTGGAAATCTTTCAGACTCTTCCAGCTCTCAGGCTGATCAAACATTTTTCAGGAGGTTCTGGCTCGGTCTCAGCGACTCAGAGCCTCCTGGTGGCGCGACTCAAGTTAGAGGGACTGGACTCAGGGTCGGGATCATGGGGGGCACAGCACCCCTCTCTATGCCAGAGGCAAAGCGACTCCGGAAAGCCTGACAGCACACAGACCACCGCGGGGATCCCTCCCTCTATCTCTCTCACCACTTCAGTCCCAAATACTGAGGAATCTGTCATCAGCCCCGCTTGTGCTGACATTTGCTGTAGTGCAAAGTGTTCCTGCATTATTTATCACTTGAAACTTTAAGAAAAAGACTCAAGGTGCCACATACTGGCCAGGCCGGCGTCTCAGACTTGAAACTTCCTTGGTTGGCGCACAGTTAGCATACTTCACGCTTCCAGCCTTCGCACTAATAATAGAATGGGTCCTTCGAACAGTTTTAATCGTCGCAAGCAACCCTGCAATTTAAAAGCGAGAATATTTAAATGAGCCGTCCATCATCTGTCCATCTCCCGTCCATTTATCTTGAGCAGGCTCACGAGCATCTAAATAAACATCCTTCTTTTGCCATCACTTCCCTTAACATCAAACATGTGCCGCATTGGCGTTCACAGCTGTCTGTCCACAAGATTCCTGCAGCCAGTACACCCCAGAACATATGAAAATAAAACACTGTTCATTCCACCAAAAGATAAGCCCATTTGCAGGTGCCTGGAACTGTGACACCCCCCCCCGTCCCCCCCCGACGGTCATTGAGAAATAGGTCACGGGCAAACTGGAGTTACTGCAGACTCCTACAAGCACAAACGGGACAGTGGGACAAATGATGCAAATGCAAGGGTCCATGTTGGTGAGCTGGAAGAATGACCCAGAGGCAAAGTGGATGAAGGATTATTTGTCCTTTAAAAAATTTAAAATAAAACTGAAAGCACAAGGAGCAAGGAGACAACATAGAGCTCTTTTATGGAGCTAGTCTATGCAGAAACATCTTAACCAGGAAGATGTTCACGGGCCAACTTCCCTGGTCTCTATGACTCCTGGTTAGCCTGGGGTTAGCTTCCAGGAGTCCATGTCCACCACCCAGAGCAGATCATCACAACAAGTTCATCAAATAAAGGTCAGTGCTCTCCCACAGGAAACGCCCACCAAAGTGACACCTCCTTTGCACAAGGAGCTACGAGATGGAGAAAGGTTTCAGAACATGAGTGTCTGATCCATGGAGACGCCTGACATGCTATGTGTGATTACTCTCATCTCATCCAAGGTGTCCCCAACCGTACACTTCCTTGGACAGGTTCAAGGGTCATGGGCACCCTGAACTGGATAATCTTTTGGAAGATGGATGGATGGATGAATGGGTTAATAACTGCCTTGAGAGTTTTTCTATGAACTGGCTGAAAATTGAGTTTTAAATAGTCCAATCTGTGTTTTTTTTTCCCAGCCTCTAGTACTAATTAATCACTTTTTAATTTAGCTGTTAAATGGCACTGCTGTAGATGTGATAGTTATAAGCAAATGTCACTTAAAAATGTTATGCGCTCATATGTGTCCCTCAAACAAAACAGTGCAAATTAGTTCAAAATTTAATTAAGATAAATCAAGTATTGAACTCACTGCTATGGTTCTGGGAACTATGAAGCTATAATTTATGTAATTAATGTGTTGAACATAATGAAGCTTAGAATAAAAGCTCTTATTAAGGATGGAAATAATTACTGAATCAGACAAAGCAGTGTGGATAATTCTTCTGAGGGTTCATCTGCAGGAACATCCCTCTGAAACATCGTGCAAACGGACTTCAGGAGCATCAAATCATGGGAAAACGTTTATTTGTTATTTATTTATATTATATATTATTTAGCTTAACCACAACGAAATGCTGGAATTAATGCCATTTTATTATTACCAGTCTTATTAATGTTCGGTTCCGATTAGTTTGTTCAGGAAACACCATTGTCAAATAGCTGCTGACATTTTTTAAGTGTTTCTGTTTTGTTATTTGCAGAATAATCGGTTCAGGCTTTATCTGCTCTGTATTTTTCGCTTGACTTGAGCTCCTTAACCACAGAGACACAGCGAACAACAAAGTCACCACTAACATTTACCTTCAGACTTTCCACCGGATCACCGAAGCTCTCAGAATCGCCATGGATACAATCACAAGGGCTCTCGAAATCCAAGGATACCCCATTGTCCAGGATGTCCTCTGCAGAAGGGGGTAGAGAGATAGGTGGTCCACAACGCTTATGACTAATCAATCCCTAAATACTTATTTCAAAAAGTGTAACAGAAAATGAAACGTGGGGATGCTGAAATGATACTGTGTTCCCTGACAGATTTTTCTGACAACCAGCTGGGCAGCAACACAATTTTACTAAGAACCAAAAACAGTTAATATACACCAGCTGCAACAATTTTTACAACACTTACCAAATAATACATTACTATAACACCTCATTCAAAATATACCTTTCCTCTGTAAGTGTATTGTATCCTCAAATGCAAAACTAATTCATTAAAAATAAACAAAAATAAAATAATAAAGCAAGCTTCATAAAACCTTCCAAGCTATTTCCGAGTGCTCAAGTGCTTTCTTGTAGTCTAGCTCCAGATGCCCTTTACGTGAAAAAACTATCCACCCATACATCCATTTTCTGTAACTGCTTGTTCTATTCAGGTTTGCGAGGGTTTGGAGTCTATCCGGAAGCTATAGACGCAAGGCAGGGCACAACCCAAGATGGGGTGCCAACCCATCGCAGGGCACACTCCCACACCATTCACTCATACATGCATACCTACAGGTAATTTGGTAACTCTCATTAACCTCAGCATGTTTTTGGACTGTGGGGGGGAAAACCTGAGTACCTGGAGGAAACTCCATAACAACATGCGGAGAACATGCAAACTCCACACACGTAGAGCTGGGGTGGAGACTCGAACCCTGGTCTCCTGGGTGTGGTAATATTAAGAACAGCACCAACCCAGAGGCAAAGATACAGACTCAAAATCATACTACTATGATTTTACTATTAGTCAGTGAGTCTACAAAAAGGTTCCAACCAAAATCTGTACTGAGGTTCCCAGATTCCACCCCCCACAAAAAAAATCACCTTGATCCTGGGAGAAGATATCTGTGTGAAGGTCCTTCACTCCATCGGAATGCCGAGGGGGAAGGTAGCAGAGTTGGTTTCGATGCACTGTGGGCAGTGTGCTGATAGTCAGAGTCACGGAGGCCTGGGAGAATACCATCTTCATGTCTGAGAACGTCATACAGCTTGGCTCCTTTCCATTAAGCTGCAGCACCTCGTCACCAACCCTCAGTCCTAAAGCAGACAATGGAACTGAAGTGTGAATTTGAAAATATGTGAGCCCTCAAAGATTCTATTCTGGAACTTTTGTTGGCTGCTACTACATGGAGTGTTATAGGTGCCTGTAGCTGTAAATTTGCACACATGTATTATGAGAAACTTTCACAGTTCCTGTGTTAGTATCACTACATATGCCAAAGACAGCTAAATGCTTCAGTTCTGAAGGTTCTACAATAAAAATAAAACAAATGCATAGCTTTCCTTAAGGCCTTTTTTTTGCTTATATTCTAAAAAAAGAGTCTTTTAGTCTCATAGGTGAAATGTATAGTTATAGTGCTACATGGATTTGGTGGACCTCATCAATAAACAGCCACCAATGACATCCGAGTAGCATGATGTATCATAATTCCTACAAAGCAAATTAAAGAAGAAGATTCAACAATCCAACCATAACCTGATCTCAAGGGGCCCATATCACCAGCCCTGACTTTACTAAAGGCCAGATGATTTTAATCCTGCAAACAGCCTGACTGGGCGGTTAAGACAGTAAAAACCTTTGGCAAAGGCTGAGCTTCCAGCTTTTACATTGGTGATGTAGAGCTTCCGTATGTCGTTCTCGTCTACCATGGATAAGGAGAATCCTGTTGGAAGAGGAGACCCGTGACTTGCATTAACAGTCAGTCGTCTGTTAGGAAGAATGGAATAGATCTCAGATAAAGTCAATTTCCCCATCACCTTTTAAATTGGGAAGCTAGCATATGCGACAAAATAATATAAATATTATGGTATAAGTACATTGTTGTGCAATTTTAACCGTGCAGAATTTCAGCCAGTGGATTTAATATTCCTGCTAAAATTGAAAAAACTTTTTGTGCAATCAAAAATACAGACATTCCCAAGATGGAAACACATAAATCTTACCGTAACCAATCACGTAAGAGCTGTGGCGAGCAAATGACATCACTTTTGTGATCCTCAAGCAGATTTGAACTTCTTTGTATAGCTACAAAAAACAGTATTGTTTAATCTCATTAGCTAGTACAAGTGAGCATGGATTACTGGTGGTTGAGTGTTTCTCAAGCATGCAATTCATATGCAATGATACAACTAAGTGCAAATCAAGACTGCATTCTCTGACAGGGATATTTCACCCTACATGAAGAAGAAACCTTTTTTTTCCATGAATGTGGCTGATTTCAAACTCTACGTCTCTGTCCATTATTAGTAGATGTTCTTCGATTTGGAAAGAATAGAAACTCAGAAGAGCTAAGAATGGATGGGCATTCTCACTCACTAGGTCTTTCAGTTCCTCTTCAGGTTCGGGGACATAAAATTGCACTTGGTCATTAATTAAAAACGTCACTCTCAGGTAGTGTTTGCTAGGGTCCAGATGGTGAGCCTGTGGAAAATAAAGCTTTTTGAGAATTTAACAAGATCGACAACCATTTGGTGCAGTCCATTATACAGGTAGGGAATGAAATGGTGCACAGGTAACACAATGGATTCTGAAATCCCCAAATCTGTAAATAATACCTACATTTTCTTTCCAATTTCTTCCTGTTTTGAATCAATTGTCTTTACCGTAATCAAAATATTACTGAATTGAAATCTGCATTACAGACAAATGTGCTGTAATACACAAGCGTACATGGGCTGATGCCCATGGGCCTCCGCTAATAAGGGGCCTCAAAAAACTTTGTAAAATAATATTTTCAGTGTTTTGATTTGCCATTGATTGAGTCAATCATGATTTTGGCTGTAGATTGGCTGACTGATCAGATTGATGCAATGGGTTCCGAATGTCAATTAATTGGCTACACCCACCTAAATGTTTCATTCAGAGTGTCTCTTTTATTTTATGAAAGCGGAAATATGTCTAGTTCAAGAAGGTTCGAAAGTGTTACAGCCAAAATAAAAGCACAACAGCAGAAAGTAATTAAAGAATGCCAGTTGCCCTGCATTTGCTTCTACGCCATTTGTTACACTAAGGTAGAACATAGTAGGGGAGCTCTGACAACTCAAATAGCCCCAGGGCCTCTGCCTGTGTTAATGTGCCTCTGATTACAGAAAGTCCATATTTATAACCAGATGAAAATTAATCTATGTTGTGCCTTGTTCACTATGTGACTAATGTAAATTTATGCAAGACACCACATTAGCAATCAATAAAGTAAAATATTTTAGAATATCACTAATCAAATTTAAATGTGCAATAAAAATGAGTGCTATTCTGTAGGGATAAAAAACTATGAGTAGTCAAGGAAAGAGCAGAAGTAAAGAAAATTTTGCTTTGGAATGACGTGCCTCAGTTTGCTTTGTAATGATATGCCTGGGGGCAGCACAGTGGTGCAGGGGGCAGCACTGTCACCTCACACCTCTGGGAGCTGGGTTTGGATCTCCGTCAGGCTTCCATGTGTGTGGAGTTTGTATGTGCTCCCCGTGTCGTCGTGGGGTTTCCTCCGGGTACTCCGGTTTCCCCCCACAGTCCAAAAACATGCTGAGGCTGATTG
>JAAGVU020000036.1:13268565-13288036 GCA_011763525.2 Mormyrus iriodes | reverse complement strand
TCCAAAAACATGCTGAGGCTGATTGGAGTTGCCAAATTGCCCGTAGGTGTGCATGTGTGTGTGAATGGTGTGTGAGTTGTGCCCTGCAATGGGTTAGCGTCCCAGCCTGGGTTGTTCCCAGCCTTGCACCTGTAGTCTCTGGGATAGATAGGCTTTGTACCCCCTGTGACCCTGATTGGGATAAGCGGTTACAGAAAATGGATGGATGACGTGCCTCGATTTTGCTTTGTAATGACTAGGGAGCTCAGAAGAGAAAAAATCACAATGAGTGAAGGGTAAGGAGAGTGACACAGATCCCAGGGGCGGGTATGGGGAGGCAATTATACATCTCTACTAATGAGTCACATTCACCAGATAAGTGCCTCATCTACAATTAAAGCTTTCTGGAGCACGCCAATCAAAAGGCAACTCCAGCTCCTCGACTCAGCTGCCGTTTCGGAGACAATTAAGTAGCTAAGGTGACAGCTAGCTAAGGCTGATATTGACCCATAGCTTCACAATAAATAAGTAACACCATTAAAAAAAAGGAGAAAATTGATCCAACATTCTATAGCAAAAACAACAAGTCTCTATCTTATGATTTTAAAAGTTAAAGTAATTCATGCCACAGCAATCAATAACACTTGAGCATCATGACAGAACAGCCGCTGATTCGAACCCTGCCTGGGCAATCGCTGGAAAAACTCCGGCTGTGAAATCCATTATCCGTGGCCCTTATCTGAAGCTTGTGACAATTGCAGCGTGATTGGGTGTCGGTGTCATTCAGCCAGGCTTGGCAGGATGTGGCCTCTGCCCAGCGAGACATCAGAGCTCTAAAACAAGGTCTTTAACAATTCCCCGTGATCCCCTTCTATAGTTAGAAATTCAGAATAGCAGGGAATAGAGCATTTTGATATGAAACCAGAGAGCATGCCCTTCATCATATTCAGAACCTTGTTCCATTCTCTTAAAACCTCATGGGGTAAGCAGAGGGTTCTTGAAAATGTCATTTAATGATAGGTTTTACTTATTTTAAAGTAGAGCATTGCCTAGTACTGGCAAAAATACAGAGATTAACTAACCATGTAGTCAAATAAGTAAATAATGGTCTACATTTACTTTCTCTAGCAGATGGTTTTGCCCAAAGCGATGTGCAAGTGGTCAAATAGCACATTACAAATATATGGCTGTCAGGGAGACAATTAGGCCAGACTGAGCTTCCAATGGATGCTCACCTTGTAAGCAGTACTGGGGCAAGTATAAGCAGTAGGCTACTGCAGCAATAACCCTGCAAGGACTTTCAAAGAAGGCACACAATACACAGACAGACACAGATATATGTAACCCTATGGGGGTACAGTGTTGTTTTTGTGTAGCTTCATATAGTGTGCAATCACTTGATTCTTTTAATGCTACTAATAATATTGTTTTTTATTTCTTCTAGACTTATTTGACTGTATTTGAATATAGCCGCCAATCAGGATGTGTTAGGTCAGGTAGGAATAAAAATTAAGCTGACAGCGTAAACCTCAGTACATTCGAGACGCATATTAGATGTAGTCAGAACGTTACACGTACCAGACAAGAAGGAAATCATAAAGAGGTGAAATAAAGTAACTTTGGGAAGGGAACACAAAATTACAGTCATTAGGCTATAGAGAGAAAGTGGGTTCTGCTGTTAGTAAGCTAAGTGGGGACCAAGCTTGATTTTTTTCTTTTAGCTTGTTAAGGTGAAGTGTCCAGTTATATAATTATTATTTTTCTTTATTTGCCCCCTACGTCCCCAATCGTTGACCAGGCCTAAGACATTGATGTTCATTACTTTAAACCACGTATAGGTTGACCAACGCAGGTTTATCGAGCTTATTGTATATATTCTTTAAATCCCTGATAAGTCATGACACCTTACTCCCAAGGTCATCATCAAAATTATCTGCCATTTGTGTCACAGTAAGTCTTCTGTTAGTTTATACCAGACATGACAGCCTTCCTTCACATCCCACATTGATGAGTTTTATCCGTCCGGCACCCTGTCATAGTTCGTGGTCTTTCCCTCCTCAGACTGCTCTCAGTATGTACTCATCACGGCTGACCGAGAGCACCCCACAAGCCCTGCCGTTTTGAAGATCCTCTGACCCAGTCGTCTAAGAGTCTTTTATGAGATAGTCAGCATTATTCACTTGACATGGGGGTGGTCATGATTTCTTGGCTCATCAGTGTGTGTGCATGTGGTTTTGTCATTTTTGCCCAGGATCCCCACAATATGATAAAACCTATTACTTTTTACTTTGTGGGGATTTTTTTCCAGTCCCCACAAGGATAACCTCAATGTTATAAAAATTTGTTAATACCATCAAAAAACTAACCCCCCCCACCCAAAATCTTTGGTTACTTATGGTTAAGGTTAGGGCTGGATGAGGGATAAGGATGTCATTGTTGGAATTAGGGTTTTTCCCATAGAAATGAAAGGACGTTTCTCACAAAGATATGAATACAAACGTGCGTGTGTGTGTGTGTGTGTGTCTGTGTGTCTGTATGGGTGTCTGGGGAAACAAAGGGGTTGAATTCATCAAAGCTAACGATGTGGCAACTGATAGTTATTGGTTCGGAAGGAAACCCAAGTTTCTGCCTACATCCATATCTGCAGATTTTCCATTATCCTTTATCTAATGTAGGGTTACAGCAAGCCTGGACACAGCCTGGTGAGTCACGTGACCTGGCACAGAAGCAGAGGACACAAAGAAGGCTATAGCCCAGGCAGGACACCAGTCCGTTACAGGCCCAAAATAAGATTCATTTTAAAAAGTGCTGTTGTGGTCTTTTTGATTCCCAGAAAAACATGTGGATCAGGTGAAAAACAGGTCAGTAGGTTCAGAAATCCTACCTTGCAGATGATCTCGAGGACGTCAAGCGTGGACTCCCCTGGCCGGACGACAGCAAGCACAGGCTGATCATTGGGCAGACACACCCACGAAGGCGTGAGGTTGCTGGAGACCCAAACATCTCCATCTGTGAGGCGCTTGGGAATGTTGTTCCGTGGTCTCTCACTCTCCTTCTTCTTTAAAAAAATAACTCTGTGAGAGTCTTTCGCCCACAGACTTCAAACACTTCACAACAGGGAACAGAACACACAGAATGATGTGAGGAAATGTTCAGGCGACGTCTGGCGTCACACTCTGCTAAGGCCTATGTCTCCTATAATTCCAGTGACTACAGGGCTTAAACTGGCCTTCGTCAGTAAGGAGGGTTTTTAGCCTTAAATCACTACACATTAAGATTTTCTTGTTTGCACAGCTATTTGTTACCACAGTAGGCAGTGCAGCTCCGGGAGATTCGATGAATGACAAATGAGCTTCAGAACAATGGCCTCAAACGTCCACCTGAAAACCTCGCACTGTGCTTCAGAGCACTGCGATTCTGGATCTTCAGCTCACTAATTGATGGAGCAACAGTACGAGATAATGCTGACACGTCCCACTCCACTAACCCACGGAGGTGTGTGAGCCTTCCCTGCTGAGTGATGTGTTCATTAGCACGATGCACTCTGACCAAACTTCAGCCGCCACATGGGAGAGCCTCTAATTTCTCCACGCAATTTCAGCAATGTCACCTTACCCTCCCTACTGATTAGTAAGATGCTGTCTATCATACTCTGGTTGCACATGCTGTATCCTGCTGTCTCTGACATCCATCCACCCTCCTACACACATGCATGCACGTACACACACACTCAAACCTCCTGTCCACCAGAAACAAAAGATCCACTTCTTCCTTCTGCTGAAGATAATTGCAGTGTAAGACACCTCACTGGGCCTGCAGCACCTGTCTGTGTGTTCCTCACACATCGCCGCAGCAGACGATGGGATCAGAATACTGCTCCCACCTCCGCCACCCCCAGCATCCCCCCCGCCTACCATCTGCCTCTCCGGGCCTGTACCACAGACACACAGCACCTAAACAGCCATCATTTTGCCTTGTGGTATGCATGGTTGTCTGGTTCCTGGTTGACCTGAAACTCATTATTTTAGACACCCCCCCAGTGGTGGACAGGGTGGCAAAAGTGAATCTCTCCTCATGTCCACGTGCTTATCCTCTCAGAAAATGCTAAACAGTCATGCTCCACAAGGTAGCAGCTTTCGCGACAGTTTGCCGCCCCAGACGTGGTAGCTAGATGGTGGCCACGTACCGCGCGTTCCTTGGCACCCACTACCAGTGTGCCATCCGGACGCTCCTTTGCCAACTCCCTGCCATCAGCAAACACCTGCAAATGAGCAAGATCATACGTGAGAGGCTGCGTGAGTGAAATTGGAAAGAACTTAAACAATCGTTTTTATTTTATAATCTTTAGCTCAATTTTGTCTAGGTTTTCATCGATCTGTCCATGCATCTTCCAACCAATTATCCGGTATAGCATAATGGGAATCCTTGAGTCTATCCAGGAAGCAGGAGGCACAAGGCCGGGAATACCCGTCGTAGGATGCTAGTCTACACAAACAAGATTTTAACATTGAAATTATTTAGACAATTATTTAGTCTCGATGAAGGTTGTACCAGCTGGGATCCTCCAGATATTTGAACCTGGGACATTCTGGTTATCAAGGTTACGAAGGTCGAAAAGGTTATTAGGGATGTCTAATAATGAATGTCGGTAATGGCCTGTGTTACTGCCATTTCGTACCTGGTTGATACTGGGCCGGTCCTTTGTCTTCTTTTTTGATATAGTGTCCAGCCCCCAGAGAGAGGGGAACCTACTCTTGCGCTTGCTTGAGGTCCGGGACATGATCTTTGTCTGTCGTCGCACCCCAGTCTCTGTGCGTGCTGCCACCTAGGGGACAGAAAGTGCATGGCACTGAGCCTTTACCATCTACTTATGCATGCAAAACCTTGGGCTGAGTTTACAACCGTTCAGAGTCACAAGATCAGAATTCCAATCTAGGAAGACAGCCTATTAAATGCAACATCATAGTTCAGACCAGGGCTGCTCATTCCTGCTCCTGGAGATCCACCACCCTGCAGAGCTAATGTACGGCTCTAATTTAACACACTACATACAGATAATCAGGCCCTTCAGTAATATTTCAGTATTAGAGCCAGCTATGTTAATTAGGGCTGTACCTAAGCTCTGCAGGGTGGGAGATCTCCAGCAGTACGAATGAGCAGCCCTGGTTTAGACTATAAAACGTCCAGCCCCACTATATCCATCCATCTTCCACTTATCCAGTACAGGATTGCGGGGGTCCTGGAGCCTATCCCAAGTGGCACAGGGCACAGGCAAGGGAACATCCTTGATAGGATGCCAGTCCAATTCAGGGCACACACATTCAATCACCATGGGCAACTTAAAAACAACAGTCCACCTGACAGTATGTTTTCAAACTGTGAGAGGATACTGAAATAGCCTGGAAACCCACATGACACAGAAAGAATGCGTCCAAGCAGACAGAACCGGGGCAAAATTCAAACCCCCAGTGTTTGAGCTGTTAAGCATAAGTGCGACCTTCTAAACTGCCGTACCACTGAGTCTCAGGGTACATTGGATAAATTACCGAATATGTTCAACATGACTGTCACTTTTTATATTTTAACATAAAGCTTTCAAAGGAAAAGGTCACAAATAAACAAATAACATCCATCATTCCTGAACAGGAGGTGTGTGTCGATATTAGAAAAATCCAACCCTTGAACATCTATGGATTTAACTGGTTTTAAAAACATCTCAGAAATCTGAAGATGTTGCTGTTGTGAGTCTTATAAGCACCCACTTATTGCTTGAAATCTTTTTAAAAGACCAGAGCAAACTATGGAATAAATACCCACTTTAAGGCCAGCCTTCAAAGTGCGCTTCTTCTGGCGCCTGTAGAGCGTGTTAGCCGTGGCGCTCCGATAGCAGCGCATTCTGACGCCCACCTGTGCTAAGGATTATGTGGGTGGGCAGGAACAAGAACTGGACCAGTTATCCAGTTCTGCAATCTGCGTTAAAACAGCATCAGCCTCTTCCGGGGAGGTCTATGTTCAATGTCAAATTCAGTGACCCCCCTGGTGCTGTGAAATGGACAACAAAACAACAAGTCCTTTGTTTTATTTTCAAGTGCTGTTCCACACAAATTATGTTAGCTTTTAGCTAGATGCGCCTGAGGAAAAAAAATGGATTTTGTTTAGTTAAACCATTATGGGACCTAATTTTGTTATTAGTGTTTTTTTTAATCACTGAGTTTTATAAAGAAAGCCCCGTCGACATGTACTCTAAGAGCTGGATATGTGGCTGTGTGTTTCTAAGGTCTATTAATAGCTTCTGCTGTTTTTAGCATTAATACTAGCTTCACGATTGCAACCACATGCAAACCTGTGTTAGCACAAACCCTGATACCATAATAATGGTATGCCAAATTAACAAAGTCCACAAGATAAAGTTAACTTGCTGGGATTGCAGAAGACCAGGGTCTTCCAGTCTCTGTGATCCTGTTCCTGGTGGTGCATGTGTGGGGTTTGCAAGTTCTCCCTGTGTTACTGTGGTTTTCTTCTGCATTTTCCTGTTTCCTCCCACAGTTAGGCTAATTGCCATCTTTTGATCCTGTTGTGAGTGTGTGTGTGTATGTGTATGTGTGGGGGGGGGAGGGGCATGTATATGTTACATTGTGGGGACCAAATGTACCCACAATGTAATAAAACCTGTTATTTTGACATTGTGGGGACCATTTTTCAATTTTATTAAAATCTGTGACCGATCAAAAACCATAAAATGTCAAAAGTCTTGAAGTCTTGTAATTTGTTTGTTACTTATGGATAAGGTTAGGGCTGGGTAGAGGTTAAAGTTAACATAACTGGGATTAGGGTTTTTCTCATAAAAATGAATGGATGGAACCCACAAATATATGAATACAAACATGTTTGTGTGTGTGTGTGTGTGTGTGTGTGTGTGTGTGTGGGTGAATGTGTCCAAACGGGCATCCCATCTAGGGAGTCTTGTGCCCTGTGCTCCCAGGAACAGGCTCCCTGCAACCCTGTACTGGATAAGTGACCATACAATAGGTGAGTCATGTGACCTGAGGAGATTATGGTAGAGGATGCATTTCTCACAGAGAAACTCACCAGTGCATGGAAAGAGGAGACTGAAAAGATCCCCAGGCGTCCCATGGCTATTTTAGTGGAGCGGGAGGCCACAGCCAGGAGCCGCTTTGGATTGGGCGGCTCGCCACCCTGCAGGCTGGCCAGGTAGCAACGGAACCTGAATAGATCCATGTGAAACTTCTCCAGATTCTGCTCCCACAGAAAGATCTGGCCAGATACAAAAAAATGATGAAAAGGGGAAGAGCAATGCAGAGGGAAACACTGGTGCTATTCGCTAGCAGAGATTTTTTTGTTTTGCGTGGACATCAAAGACACTTGAGGAAGATGAGGCCAAGTACGATATCATGGGACTCGTTAGCAGTGAAAAAAAAAGCTGTTTTTGTTATTGCGGTTTTCGGGCCCTATGGTATTCACTTAGACCCCTTCTCCACGTTAACAGCACTGCCAGGCATTGTGCTTATCTCCCCCCCCCTGCATCATCTAGTTCATAGCCTCTCCCACTCTTCCTGTACATCTAGAGAGGAGAGGAACAATTCCTACCATTCAACAAAACAAAATGAGCAGGACCTCAGCATGTGTCTACTGTAGGGACTTTTTCAGCTTGGACCTGTTCCATCCAAACATAGCAGCCCGACAAAGACGCTACGCAACTCCTTGCCCAAAAGTCAGCTTCAGCAAGCAGCAAACCCATAAACCCACAGTTATATTCATACCTATCCCCACTACCCTGCCCATCCTCCAAGCACAGGTGTTTCATGCCTCAAATCTTCATTACCAGGGGTGTAGGACCCGGGGGGTACATGTAACCTCCAGTATTTAATTTGGATTCATTCATCCCCCCAATAAATTTACTTTTGCATTTAAATTAAGCTGTGACCCCCCAATCTCAAACTATCTCCTATGCTCTTGCATTACTGTCAAAGAATCTCCATTTATTCGTCGTGATGGATGGTTTTAGAAAACAATTGCTCTCCTTTTCAGTCCGTGGGAAGGAGGGTGACTGTACCTGCTCCAGGATGGTCTTCTTCTTCTTGTTGTCAGGGATGGTGGAGAGCTGCATGTCTGCCATCTTCTTCATCTTCTCGTCCATGTCGATCTTCTGCTCCAGCTTGCGGATCTCGAAGCGCAGCAGACGTACGGTATCGTCCCAGCGCTGCTGTCGGGCCAACGCCGCCGCGCAGGATGAGTGGATGGCTGTGATCCAGTTCTCCAGCTCTGTCTGACTCGATGTCTACGAGGGACAGCAAAGTCTGTCTGGCTTCACTGGTACTGGCCAGTGGCTGCCATCTAGTAACAATGTTGACTGTAGACACAGATGTATAACAACTGCTTGAGGAAAGACCCTGCTATTTTACTCTTGACAGGGTACTTAAAATACACTGCACGCATCAAGCGGTGATTGAAATTGCTGGTTTAGCAGCAATACTGCTGTTGAAGTCAGGACCATTAATTTGCGCAAATACTGGTTGGTTTCAGCAACAATAGTTGGAAAGTAGAATGACATCTGTGATTATTTAATTCTCTTCAAAGCAACTGAAAATGTTTTATTTATTAATAAAGCTTTAAATGTTATCTTACTCAAGATAACAACATGCCATGGGGCTTGAACAGGGGTCTGTATTTTAAAGCAAGATTCTTGCTTAGCCGGATAACTTGTAGGATTTAAGGTACTCCAGTTCAAATACACATTATCTGGCTAAGCAAGAAAACTTGCTTCATGATACAGGCCCCAGCTTACAAGTCTACATGCTCAACCACTGGTCCAACGTGTGGCTCAGTGGGGTAGGACACTGTGCCAGTGACTGGCACAAATCTCTGGGTTGGCAGAGTCATTTCAGTACTAGGCCCTTGAGCAAGGCCTGTAACCCCCAACTGCTCCAGGGGCTGTTTGACCCTGCTTTCTCAAAAACATCTGCTTAATACAATGTAATGCTCCACCTGCCACAAGGAGGCACTCCCAGAACATGGCAGTGTGCTGACTGTTGACGCTGTGAATGCATACTCACCTGGAAGAGGAAGGCATCCCCCTGGGAGTTGCTCAGGCAAAACACAAAGTCCTTTTTGGGATGCTCTGGGATGGCCTGAACGACGCTGTTCTCCACAAACGCTGCGTGCTTCGGGATGCTGTCATGGTCGATCCCCGATCGTCCATCCGTTTCATAGAAGAACAGGGTGCACCCTAAGGAGATTCATGAAGGGGCGGGAGAACTCACATGTGGAACCTGTTTAGATAACGTAAAATCAGCGGCTTCTTAAAGGGCAGCTAATCTGCTCTAACGAACCCACGTAGAGGATCTCATGCTGTCATGCGACAGCTTGCCTGCATGTTGTGAATTCACCAATTTAACTCTGCACTCCAGTGGTCAGCTCCAAGAAGTGCAGGTCTCGATTAAAGAAGAGCAAGCAGATTTACATGTATGATGCCTTAGGAGGACTGAAGACGGAAGGAAAACCACACACTTCTCACAATGACCAAAATAATAAATCTGCATTAGAGGATTATTGAACCATCCGTCCATAAAACTTATCCAGTACAGGGTGACCCTGTAGCCTATCCGAGGAAACACAGGGTGCAGCTTCACACACACACACACACCCCTACAATTTAGAGAAACCAATCCACTAAAGCCTTTGGACGGTATTTGGAAACAACATAAGTATTCAACTAAATCAAATTCAAATAAGTATTCAACACGTCATCATTTTTTTCATTAAACATATTTCCAGTGAAGATATCAACATGAAATTTGGGCCAGACACCAGTATAAAAGAAAACTTTATGGGCAATAAAGTGTAATGACACAGGAAAAGAATATTCAACACAGTAAAAGAACTCCACCAGCTGATTCTAATTAGCTCTCCTGCCTATGCAAATTAGAATCAGCTGGGTTAGTGCATGTTGGTTGGTTAGTACTATCTCTCTGATTGCATGTAAACAAATCGTTTGTTAAAAAACTGCTACGCAAGAAACATCTCATGATGGTTAGAGGCAGAGAGCTCACCTAATACCATTACAGCAAGACAAGACAGCAATGGCACTTGTTACCGACGGACTTCTCATCTCCTAAATGTCCTTGTAAGCACCACTGGCCATTATCCAGAAGAGGAAGGAGTGCCATCAACTAGCCACACACAGAAGCTCCTCACAAGATTCCCAGCCGGCAGTGTTAGTTAGAAGAGGAGCCCAGGAGCTAAGGAGCACTCCGAAAGAGCTACAAAAAGCTTGTGGGAGTTTTACTTACACAAAGTGTTCTGAGGGCAGAACATTTTTGTCAAAGTAAAACACCCATGAGCCTACAAAAAGCCCTGGAGGCAGTAGGTACAGTCTCCCCAGAGGAAACAATAAACATCCCACTCCAATGTTATGGTCTCCATGCAAGATCAACCCAGAAGACTCCATCACTAAAGAAAAAGCATGTTGGAGCTTGTTTTAAGCTTTCTACACAATATTTGGAGAAGCCTGTAGCTTACTGGGAGAATGAAGTTGTGGTGTAAAACACAAAATCCGACTTTTCAGCAACAATACGACATGTCACGTTTGGAGGATAAATGGCAGTATATGCCAGTGAAGTTCAGAAGTGCAGGCATCATAGTATGGGTCTGTTTCTCTTTTCATGGTAGAAGCAGGACGCAAATTATCAAAGGGAAGAAGAATGGGGCCATGTACAGGGAAATTCTTAAAAAGAATCTCTTGCCATCCATCAGGCCGATGAAGATAAGATGCAGGTGGACCTTCCAGCGGGACAATGATCCAAAACATACTGCAAAGGAGACTCTCAGATGATTCCAGAGGAAGAAAATAAAGGTGTTGGAATGGCCCAGACACTCACCACACTAAATCCAACAGAACATTTGAAAAAGGAACTGAAGAGCAAGATTTACCAGCAGGCCCCCAGGAATCATCAAGATCTAAAGACTGTCTATCTATCTAAAGAATGTAGAAGAATGGGCCAAAACCCCATCTGGGCAGTGTTAGAGATTAGCTTCTTCTTACAGGAAGCATCTTGAAGCTGTCATTGCAAACAAAAGCATCTTGAAGCTGTCATTGCAAACAAAGGCTTCTTCACTAAGTATTAAATAACTTTCAGGTAAGGTGTTCAATGCCTTTTCCTGTGTCATTCCACTTTATGGCACATAACGTTTTTAGAATTAGAATGTTATAATTTCTTTATCTGTGCTTTGTACTGACTTAATACCAACGTCTGGTCTAAATTTCAGGTGAATACCTATACTGGAAATATGTTTAATGAAAAACAAATGTGGACGTGTCGAACACTTATTTCCCTTGCTGCATACACCATAGTCAGAGCTGTGAACAAACCCTAACCCTACTGGTGCCAAATCACAGGCTGGTGAGACCCCATTCAGCAGAACATCGTGTTCTTGTTGAGGATTACAATGCAGAACATGGAACATACAGGTACACTTGTCAGCTAGTGAGCATGTGTTGGGCTAAATGCTGCCAGATGTAGATTAAAACCAGCAAATGCAGTGTGGACCAGAGGCGTTGTCAGATATTCTAATTGTCTGTCATTTTGATGGGGTCGTAAAAATTCTGTCATAATGTATTACTACCTGTCATTTCAATTTTCATTTTTAATGATAATACGACATGTTTAATGCCATATAATTTTCATTCATTCATTTTCAGATTTTAATAATTAATATATAGAACAAGCTTATAGATTATGCATTTATAAGAGCACGGAGGGAAATGATTAACAGGAGCAGACCATGCAGTCATTTTTCAGAAGAGGCCGCTAAAAATGTTTTAAAGAAAATTTCAGACACTTAGCTGTCGTGATATTTTGCAACAGAATGTTACAATGTAGCCTAACAATGACATGGCTAAACAAAAAGGTCATGCATGTGAGATCAAAGAGAAGACTACACAATAGCTAATTAACATGCACACCCGCCATCAACCACACAGGGGTGTGAATTATTTAAAGCTATGGTACGTCGCACTCAGTGTTCTAATCTGTCAAAATGATGGATGGCCTTCATATTTTTCTGTCATTGTTAAAAATATTCAGTCAATGATGGAAAATATACGGTTAACGCGACCTCAGGTTTGACTGGAGCTGCAGCTAAGCTAACCTTTCAGAGAGACCCAGTACCGCCTCCATCTACGTCTTCCGGCTGGTTCCACTTTCTTGTTCTTTTTGTGCACCAAGAAGTTCTTGACAGCGAGAGCGCCGGCCTTGCGCACCATGCTGTGGGCGGAGCCGAGGGTTGGGTCTGACGGGTAGGCACAGCAGCCCCTGATGCCATCGCTCCTCTCATCGCTGGGGTCCGATGCCACCTCCACTGGGCACTCCACTGCGTGGCAGAAGCTCCGCTCCAGCTCCAGCTGGAAATTCTCATACACTCCCTGGGTGGTGCCATTGTCCCCCCCGGTGAACAGCCTGCGGGCCGCAGCTGAGTACATAGATAAAGAGGCCGACATGGTTTTGTAGTGGCGCGACCGCTGCTCTGTGTCAGCCAGGACCCCGTCGATGCCGCTGTCTCCATACTCGCTACTGTCCCCCGCTGTTATATCCTGCATGTGAACGTACAGCCAAGTCATTTACTCAAGTATTGATTCAGATACTGGCTAGTTTGAAAACACTCAAAATTAGTAATTGTATGAAATGTTTGACGTCAATAGAGAATATAGTTCCTGATTTTGAAGACACTTGAACCGCAATACTATTACAAGAAGCCAATGATTATTTTAGACAGTTTACTTGCTTTTTGCCCTTTCCTGCTGTGCCATTAAGCATTAGGCATGTTAAATCTCACAATGGGGGGGGGGGTTACGCTGCAAATCCAAAACACCTCTATAAAACTGGGGTCTTATGGCACAACCAAGAGCTTGTAACCTGACCACATTAACGATCCTCTACTGAAGTTTCCAAGGTAAAGGCCTCCTTCCAACCGTGGGGGCAATAACATGACAAAACACAGCCTGGGTTTCTCTGGATCTTTAACTGCATGTATTATGGGGTGCTAAATATCATAAAAATACACTGCCTACCTACCATAGGCACTTATCCAGTACGGCATGACAGTGAAGCTGGAGCCTACCTTAGCAAGCATCAATCACATGGCAGTGGACACCAACCCATTAGTGGGTGCAAGCTCACAATGGGCAATTTTGATTATATGAGTAACTCATGCAAAATATGGAGAGAACATGAAAATCCCACACACACATAACCAAGGGCAAGAGGTGAAGCCCCAGTGTTGGACGTGGGAGGCACTCATGTGCCCCACTGAGCCACCATACCCCCCCTAGTGTAAACATTTGAAAACCTATAAATAATAAATTCCCTTCCTAAACATCATTTAGCAGACTTTGTGCACTGAGCTGTGCGGAATAGGTTCAGGTGGCTTACCTGAGTGGTCAGCACCCTCCGGCCCTGCAACCTCTCACACAGTGCCCCCTGCTGGCTTGGTAGTCCCTCGGA
Source organism: Mormyrus iriodes (assembly GCA_011763525.2). Classification (NCBI taxonomy): domain Eukaryota; kingdom Metazoa; phylum Chordata; class Actinopteri; order Osteoglossiformes; family Mormyridae; genus Mormyrus; species Mormyrus iriodes. The sequence continues at coordinate 13,274,537 of JAAGVU020000036.1, read as the reverse complement.
CAGGCAGTGGGAGTGGCGACAAGGCAAGGTATAGGCGCCAAAAGCACTCCTGTCTTCCTCAAAGGATGATGAGGCCTCACTGTCCCCACCCTTGAGGGTAGCTTTTTCGGACCTTGGGCAGTGCTTGACGAAGTAGTGAAGGAGTGTGCGGGATGGGTTGCCCTGGGCATAGAACTCATCCATGAAGTTGGACCTGGCATTGGCATCCAGCAGCTCCAGCTTACCACAGTTCCTGTGACCATCACTGTCCTCAATCTCGTCTGTACTGCTGAGGTCGGAGATTGAGAACTCCAGGCTGTTATGCTGCTGCATGTCTGCAGACTTCGACCGCTTCTTCCTATGTCTGGCGCGTTTCCATGGCCCAACCCTCACCTTCTCAGGGAGGACAGTGCTCCTTGCATAAGCCCTGCTGCCCCGTTTCCCTGGGGGAACCCCCTGATTCTTATGTTGGTCCATGAAGTGAAATGACATGGGCCTCAAGCTCATGGCCACGCGGTCTACCCAAATGGGGCTGCCAAAATCAGGCAAGGTGCCGGCCTCATTGAAGGACTCCATCCCATTGTCAGCCAGAGACTGGGGGATACTGGGCGTGCTGCTGGATCGTGTGCTGGCTTCTGAGTTTCGGTTCTCCACCTTCCCTGAGGACATGTACCGCGAGCGCCTTGCCTGCTTGCCAGTGACACGGAGAGACTGGGACGTGTGCTTCCGGGATGAGTGGCACAAATATCCTGGACCATCTCTGTAAAATACACGGTCCCACCTCTGGCTCTCTATGTTTCCCATGGCGGTGCTGCCTGGAGGAGGAAGATGAGTGCTGTGGTTAATGTAAGAGCATCATCAGGCAGTTCTATCCCCCAACCTGGTGGTGGCACCGTGATACATACCACAACCTTCTGAGACTCACACAAATGTCTTATTGAATTATGTTGGATTCCCAACAGGCCTAGCTAGACTTTCCATAATTTTTAGAAGGCAGTTGCCACATTCAAACTTCAGCAAATGAGGCATTTATGAGGCTACATAATACATCAGGCCTCACTTCGAACATTGCCGTGGAAATTATGCTAAAAAAAAACAAAAGTGGGAGGAGTCTTGGATTAACCTTCAAAGGTCATGCTGAAGGAAGACAATAAAATTTAAAAAAACAATGCTTTCAAGAGCAGTAATAGCAGAGCGAAATCAACAAGGATGACTCATTAAATTAGCGAGCCAGTTTCGGTTTAATACTGTTTGCTATTAATAATTCATTTTCAGTAGGAAAGCGAAATTATGTGTATTACACAGAGTAGCTGCTGAGAGAGGGTTTATTTACGTATTGTTTTAAAAAAGGGCTTTGTGGTGATTTTCTAGATCAGAGAGAAGCAGAGTGGTGGAAAAACCACGCACAGATACAGGACTTGAAATATTTATGCAGTCACGTGGAGATGGATGAAGGCAGGCATGTAGCAATGCTCAGGGTCCATAGAGACGTGTGGTGCTGCAGGATGTATAAAATGGCTGTTAAAAACATGGGGCGACAACCGTTTTGACTGACCCTCCTCGCACTCTCTCTCACACACACTACAAACGTCGGAGAGAAGGTTTCTATCACATCTAACATTTCTCTGCCCTGTTTAGTGGACAATCAGCCATCCAGCTCCCTACTGCTTATCCAGTACAGGGTCACAGGGGGGGCAGGCAGCATAGGGCAGAAAATATGGCAAACAAGCTTGATAGGGTGAACTAAATATACTTTTAACCACCATTAATCCCCATGACCTTGATGAGGCTGAAGCATTTAAAGCTGGATAGATGGCTAGGATGGATGGACTACCATTAATATGCATCTAATGGAGGTTTGGAGATACAACCACGCCTGATCTGGGGCACCTTACAGTCTCATGTTTGTAATAAGAGATCTGACTGTAACTCGCATAACATTTACTACCTGCTCTGAAGATACAACAGTCCTTCCAGAAAAAAATTCAGTCAATGCCTTCTCCACCATTATCGTATAATTTTTTTCACAACCTCTTGTTTATAAACATCCTATTTAGAAAAAAAAAAAAATCACACGTGCCCACACACATTACCTCCTCTGTCATGACAGCTGGGGTTCAGCCCTGGGGTGACGGAACGTAAATAGGGCTGGCGGTGAGCCGGATGTGCTCCACTCGTCACACTCATAATTCCTTCCTGGTCGCATGTCTGGTCAAATTGAGAGCTGTGGGTTTTTCCCACTCTCCTGTTTTAACTACCTACTCCGGTTTCTGGGTCCTGCGGTCAGCTGGAGTGGGAGGTCTCTTTTCTGCTCCTGTCAGAAGGCATGTGCTACCCGTCACGATAGGAAAGAGTGCTGTGGGAGTGCACCTGTGTTTCACTTTGTCTGACAAAAGAATCCGTACCAGTCTCATCCATTTAGAAGCAACTGGAATTTGTTCATTTTAATCTTGTTTTTCTGTCTCCTGCTCTTTTGTGCCTTAGGACACAAAAGGGGGGGGGGGGGGGGTACTGTGGATAGACGTGAAGTGGGAGGGGATATAGTGGTCACAGCTGAGAGCCTAGAGGGTCCAGAGACCCACATCTCTCTTCTAAGGTTGTTGTTTCAACAGTGGTTCCCTGAAGCAGGCCCCCAATGAGGGAATGGGTTTGACAGAGCGAGAGAGAGAACAGGATTGTTTTTTTTTGTTTTAATTATTTCTGAGCCCCATTTCCCTGGGCCTTTATCGTTGCCTACAGTATGCAGCTGAGTGAGACCCAACCCTTCCCCTTTCTGGATACATACCCATGTATGCCGGGACTTATGAGATGGGAGCTTACCATGCCTGTCATCCTGCTCTTCCTTTCCCCTTCTCTGTGCTGCACTCTCGCTCAACCTGCTGAAAGAGCCCGAGTTTCTGCAACTATTCGTTTGAGGTGATACACATAAAACCTTGTCATAGTGGTTGAATCCGCACCTTAAAATCAGACTATTATTATTCTGACTTCGCTCTTCATTGAGTTGTATTTTTTCCCCCATACTCAGCAGATGTTTTCACTACAAACTCCATTTGCTCAGAATATAGATGAGTCAAGGGGGGAGGCTTGTAGGCTTTGACGTCTGGCTGCCCAATTTGCTCACATCCGTGACCCACAATGCAAAGGAGGTCACTATGAAGTAAAGAATAAGGCTTGCTCCCAGGCTGTTGGTTGACAAGGCCCTGTGCATTAAGGAATGCTGGGTGTAGACTAGGCGGAATTAAACCTGAGATCAGACCGTATCCCACAATGCACATGGATAAAGTGTTAAATGATGTTATGCCCATCAGAGTAAACAAATAGCCCAAAGAGTCCTCTGTCACCGTGCCATGGTGGCACTTTTTTAAAAAAAGTAGGCTGAACAAACGATTAGTGGGCAAGCACTACTATGCTGCATGCCAAAAAACATATATCATTTAAAACCTTATCCTTTTAGTGAGCAGGCTTTTTATAGAGAACTTTTTCCCATGACATGTCCTTCCTCAAGTATATAAAAGCAGGGCCAGTTCTAAGAGTCAAACCTAAAACATTTTAGACACAAGTTCAGCCCCTTTGGACCATCCTCTTGGCACAGTGCCAGCACGGGCCCCTCGATGTGAAATGCCTGAAGCCAAACTACTGTCAATTTGAATGTAGCGCAACTGCCGTTACCCACAATGCCGTGTGTATGGCAAAATGCTGCGGTGCATGATTAAAATGTTCTCCAAGAAAGCATCTTCCTTGTCTCATGTGGATATCCCATCCTGAAGCATTTCTTCCAGAGCCATGTTGAGCACATCGGGGGAGGGGGGGACTGTGCCCACACATCACTAGCCACTCCCCGCCAGCAAAAAGCAGCAGCTGTGTTACTCAGGGCTTTAAGACGGCTATGGGCAGGCCCTCCCCTCTGCTTCCCGCCTGGTCATTAAAATATCAGAGCCTGGAGGACAGGCGGTCTCTGCTTCGGGAGCCAGAACATTTGGAACAACCCTAGACAAAGGAAATGTATGCAAGACAAAATGCTTGTCCCTGGAACAGAAGACGACATGACAAGACTTTAGCTAGGGCCCCAAGCAGTGTGCCTGGATATTATTATTACTGCTATGATTTTGCTGGAGCAGTTCATGTTAACTTGTTCCTTATGCATCACACAACCTGCCTCCACAGCAGTGAGATGATGCACTTCATGCAAAAGTGGAATGTTACATTTTGCTTTACATTTGTCATCTCTTAAGTCATTTCCCTGTATATTGCATATAATGTGCTGTAAGAATAGTCTGTTATTAGGTCCACAACTCACGTAACATTCTGCAAAACAGACATACTGCATTATTTGTATTATACATTTGGCTTAGACTGCAAGCAGATGGATACAGGTTCGCATCCCTGGGAAGCAGTAGGTTTTGTAGTTTTGATTTATCAGAAAATGCTTCATTAATTACCCAGCTGTATAATAAAAGCAAAACCAAGAAAAGGGGTGAATTTCAACTCAAAAATAGCAGTATAATAAGTGAAAATTAGAAAGTGTTTCACAATGTTGAGAGCAGATTCCATCTTCAAGCTGATCACCAGGCAGCTCCCTAAGTGTCCTCGATAACGAGGGACCCCATAGCTGACATGTTTCCTCCTGAACGCCCCCAGGCTCATCAGAACGATCGCGGTCCCAGCAGCGTCACATGTCTACACATGCCCAGAGCTGTGTAGGATGATTGGGGGGGAGATTCAAATCTCCTCCAAGACTAAATTTACAGATTTTTAACAGAAAGTGGGAACCACCTGGAAATAAATTCTAGGGTTGATATTGAGTTTTTTTAGTGGGGGGGGGGGGGGTAAAATATTGTTACGTGTTTCTCCCGTAGCAGCTGCCCAACAGGGGGGTAGTGGCTTGATTGGCCAGGGGCCACCCCAATCCAGGCACGCTGCTTCCTTCACCAGATCTGTTCTGTGAGGGTCACATGATCAGCAGGAAGACAAAAACTAGCAGAGCCAATTTAAAAAGAGGGCCCTCATTCCATAAAGTGTGGATGGCCAGCAACGGCAACAATAATGAGATGTGTGAGGGACAGCGACGTACCTCACGTCAGAGTTTTTTTCAAAAATAGAACTTGACTTCTTACCTCTTTGCTGCCACCTCACTGTCAAACATGTAAACACTCCACAAGATTTCATGTGTTAGCAAGGATAAGGAGCGTGGGCTTTCAGATAACCTCTAAGGGAGCGACGCCAGTCATATCTGTTTACTCACTGCAAGGAAAAAAGAAAACAATGACATGCACAGAACTGGGCATCGCTGCTGATGTCAGAGAGCACAGTGCCGACCCCTTAAAGGACCGAGGAGATTAAATTCTTTAAGGTGTTGATGGAAAAACAGGGTGTCTCCCACTTGTCAGCACTTGTGTAAACTGTAAACTAATTACGGCCCATTCTCCACAAACCACACAGGCATTCTGGTGGGCAGGCCTTGCTTTCAGCCTGGCCGTTTTGTATGAGTATGAATGAAAAATGTTCCACATGAGAATATCTGGAGTTCCATTCTTCATTTTTAGACTTTCTGTCTCATTTATCGCATGATTAATAACAGCTTCTGTCCTTCCATGGAACAGACTGCGCTCCCCAGTAATAAAATAACAGATTTTGCTTGCTTGGCCACATAGTTTTAGCACTTCTTGTAAAATGAGAATGATCCTAGGCTGGATTATTTAAGGTAGGCATTGTTCAATATCTGTACCTCTTTGGTCCTTTGTTTATCCATTCATGAGGAGTGATTCTTTCATGAAGGGAGACTATCTCGCTAACTAAACCCTTACCTATAACCTTGAACACAGGGGGCGGGGGGGTGGAGGCATTGAGATGGAAACGTAAGCAGCAGCCGACTGCGGTGCCTGTGACGATTGGCTGCCTGGTGGGGGGGGGGGGGGGGGGGGGGGAGGACCGAGGGGGGCTGACCCACAATGAAGCAAAGGCACCCCCCACAAGCCCTCCCCGCCCTTGCTCCG
>JAAGVU020000036.1:13250878-13268555 GCA_011763525.2 Mormyrus iriodes | reverse complement strand
GCGGGCGGGGTGGGGGAGGGGGGGGGGGGGTTAGAGGACACACCGAGGCTGATCCACAATGAACCATGGAAACGCACCCAAACGCATTCCTGACCTTGCTCTGACAGAAGGGGCGTGGTGGCCTGCTAAAACTGAGCTCATGGATGTAACCTTAACCATGCGGATAGCGTCCCCCGGGGATGTGCTGCGCAAATAGCAGGCTGGAACCGTCGGCTGGAGTAGTCGTTAAGAATGAGGGGGCCCGTTAAAGACCCTGAAAGCTTAACCCCACTTGGTAATTGCTTCGAGTAAAAATGTCCACTCAGCTGCTAATATGACTAATAATAGATTAATAGTCCTGGTCGTGAGGGTAGCATGTGAGCTGCAGTCGCACGACAGAGGTCTTCATGGCACTGGGTGACCTACCCCCCCGCCGCCCCTCGATGAGCTGCAGAAGTTGCGGCCAATGTTTGAGGGAGCCTGTCCTGCCAGTTTCAAAGCAGATTACAGCCGGATGACCAGTCAACAAAAAAAAGTTCTGCCTGCGTAGGGGTGGTAGGCGCAAGGAGATCTGTAGGTCCTGGGGGTTTGCATTTAAGAGATACGGAGTTCATTGAGCAAGAGCAGGGAGTCGACTGATACCGAAAAAACAAACTGTTAATTCCTTCCTTGTTTTGAGTCTTTATTTTATCATTTTATTCACTGCTATCTTGCTACATGGTGGTGTTTGGTAAAAGGCCCCAGTCACATTGCACCTACAGAATACCGCATTATGAGGTACCATCCAGGGATCCGAGAGTCCTGAACTCACGAGAAATCACTTGACTTAAAGGTTCTGGAAAATCCAATAGGCACCTAGTTTGGCAAAACACATCCACTGTTCTGGTGAGTAAGAGAAGCCTCATTGTTGTAAGGTCAGAAATCAGCCCACTTATCAGCTGACCGGGGCAGCCATTTTTTTGCCAACAGTTGCTGTCACAAAAATCTCCAAGTGTCACCTTTGTGTTAAATACCGAGCAGGGGCACCAGCCCAGATGAATCAACTGGCCAGAAGGAGCTACATGGCAAAAAGGGCAGGACCCTTATCCAGATGCTGAGTCTTAAGTCTTTAAACGAAGAATAATAGGAGAACGGGCCCCTGCACCCCTCCACCCCACAACACACCCTTGGACACAGTGGAGGCATGAAAATACTGGGAGCAGGGATTTAATGGGAGTTAGAGAGCCTGATGTACTGGGGGGTTAAACGGTTGGACATCCATGGCTGCTCTTTGGAAGACAAGGCAGAGCAGGAGTATGAAGACTTTGTGTGTCCGGTGCTCAGGTCCATGAGTCCAAATCGCCAAACGGCACCAGACAGCATTATCAGCATGTTCATTCCATAAAGTGTAGATGGCCAGCATGTAGGCTTACCATATTGCCATCTTTGGATACTTCCAGAACCTGCACTCATCATTAATAAATCAGACAAGCTGCACTAGCTCAGCTGCATCAAAGAGTCACCACCTGAGGCCACAAGGCTGACATATATGTGCCTGATTACAAGGTTCCTCTGCCTGTCTCACTGTTCTGTCCAAAGTTAATTACAGAGTGCATTATTCCCCTGTTTACTACAGCCAATTGCTCACCCCCAGTCAGAAATTTGAACATGAAGGTCCAACTCCTTCAGTACCGAATTCCAAACCTAATCTTCTTGGTAAGGCTGAAAACTTGCCCTTAATACAATTTTCTTTTTAGCGTTTGTTGTGTGTCTGGAAAGTTCTCTGAGTGCAGGGTAAGTGGGAGACGAGGGAGATGATGCAGTGGAAATGGGGAGCCACACCACACAACCAGAGAATATTTAAGAGACTCACAGCATATGCCCGAATACGGGGCTGGGAACCACAAAGTGGATGGTCCCTTCCGGGCCAGCAAACAGGAACATTCAGCCAAGTGATTCACAGCTGAGTGCATTGACTGATCTTACATAATGTGTGGACAGCGCATTCAATATATCCTGGCCAGGAAGACACCTACTAAAGACTACCCATACTTCGTCTTTCTGGCAGTAAAGACCCCTCCCCAGACAAAAGCATGTCCCCTGATATGGAAAATGACCCACTTTGTCCTGAGATGGTTTATCCTCACCCAAGGGGCTGTGAAGACCACTTTTGTTTGAAAACCAAATTAATGTGGCCTATTTGTCTACTAGGGTTGAGTCACATCTGAGTTTAACACTCCGATTTGACATGGCTGGTTGTGGTCAGCGGCTGTCTGGATAGTTTAGGACTATGGGTGAATCTCAATATCAAGACCGCAAAGCCTTTACTTGTGGTCTTGGCAAGACCGATATTGCTAACTTGCCTTCCAAGAATGAACTTGGGGCGCAATGAATCATGGGATTGGTCTCGTTTGGCAAGGATGCAACCGATAGATTCTCGATATTTGGGGCGGGGTAAGAACGACATCCGGGGATTTTTATCGTCCTCGTGTACTTCTGTTCTTGAGTATTGGAACTGTTCTTCGGCAATGGAAGATGACGTAAAGCGGGTACACAAGAACACAAGTAAAGTCAAATACACAAATTGAGATTCACCCTATGTCTCTCTAATGTCTGACACCCTGGGTGTATGTACACAGCCAATCACAGCACAGAGTATTAAAACATTGCCTTACAATTACCGCTGCAGTGGTACAACTACAAAACGAATATGAGCGGGACAGCTTCAGTAATGAGCTAACAAAGCTTGTGTCTACACACGTGTTTCGATTCTGGAAAGCTTGTTTGAACAAAAGTACACAAGTGGCAAAGGTATGAGATATCAGTATCTGGATGCAGAGCGGCTGCCTGTCTCCTTACACAGCACTTTCAAATATTAATGTTACCATACAAGTAAAACTGCCCCCTCGTGGTTTCCAGAGTGTAGCTGTTGATCTCTGTCCTCTCAACCGGTGCAGTAGCAAGCCTAAAACACATTGACTGTCTAGCATGCGTGGCACTCCATTTTAAAAATGCCCAAATCCACATCATGTGATTTACTCATAATTCCAACATTCTGTCACAGCCAAATTACCGTTAAATATAAATGGGGTTTACTTACACTGTCTGCACTGGAATACAAACAACAGCCAGTTTCTATGGACTGCAGCGATTTACTCAGTCATCCACTGTCTGACAGCCACCGCCACCATCTCCTCAGATCTGCCTTCTCCCCTTCAATAATCCCCTTGTGGAAATGCAAAGGCCAGGCTGAAGCTGGGCTTGCTCTCCTGAGGAGTTTCCTCATCACAGTGTTCAACAAAGGCCTCTAATTTCCCGGAACAAAAACACAATGACAGCCTTCGCCACGGTCCATTCACTCTGCAGAGACACACGTTCGGCCATCTCAAAGACCTGTTTTTTTCTCCCCACCCTCCCTTGTGTGAGCCTCTTGTGGGAATTCCTGCAATAAGTATGAAACTGACTCATGTAAGCCCAGACTTTTGGAAAATGTCAGAATCCTTCATGACAGTGGAATGGATGGGCTCATATTGTCCTTAATCCTCACATAATAGGAATATAATAAGAGGAACAGATTGTGACCAGGCAGCAGTGATCCAAACAGTTAGTCCTATAACCCAGGGTTAACAAAACAGCCTCCACTTTGCAGACAGTCTGATCAAAAAAAAAGTTGGACTTCTTCCCGTGAATGATTGGGGAAAAGAGAGAAATCAGCATTCCTTACGAATGCACAGTGATTTCTACTCTCTCATGCTTGACTTTATCTGGGATGTATGACTCAGACAAATTAGAACTTTAGGGGGGCAAGACACTGATGGCATTACACTGCAGTGCAGCTAACTTGCCTGTTTTATACCTCAGTAATATGTCTGTTAATCCTCTTGCAATTAAATACTTGTTTTGCATGGGTATTTGTACAGTAAAAATTCATGGCTTTCAGACATACATTTGGGTGTGTTTTACAATACTGCCAACCACTACATACAAATACTTTTTACATTAATAATAAAGCAACTGTGCTTTTTTGTGCAAATATTTATTTTAAATTAAGTTTTTACATAGTCGGCAGAGATGAAAAATGCTTATGGGCCAGTGACTTAGGGAGAACTGCAATAAGAGGGGGGTTGGCTTAAATAAGCAAAATACACACAAAAAACACACCATAACTGTAAATCACAGAAATAACGGAAGGAAATTTCGATGTACCCCATTCGATCAGTCTATTTACCCACAACAGTTCCCCCGCAGTCACCGACTGCTTCTGCTTCTAAAAAGCCAGTTCCTCTCACATAAACACTGACACAGCAAGGCGCGGTTTAGGGTGGGAGGATTTGCCAGGTACCCAAACTTATAAAGCGGACGCTATTGGTGTACCTCAAACCAATTTCTCCAACAGGGCGACACAGATGTTGCCTGCAACAGCAGTTTCTTGATAACGCACACTGCATCGTGGTGGTCCCGGCTACGCGGGATGCACCCCCACCCACAGATAATTATACGCTGAATTTAGAAGCCGCAGCCCGTCGTGTCTGGAGCTAGCACCGCAAACGCTGATACAGCCGAACGTGGTGCGCTGTAAGCACGGTACCAGGAAATTGGATGCGTCCCCCGCCTGCTCCTACCGCTGCTTGCTGTGCAGAGAAGGGGATGCATTCGTATCGCAGCTAACACTACGGTCCGGATTCTTTATCACTACAGCCAAACCCACTGCAGACAGCAAGGACAGTCACACTTCTATATTCATGTAGTTTCTTACCAAAACATTCACTTCATACACTCTAATGCAAAAGGAGCAAGCATAATAATTAGATTTATCCTCAGAAGCAATAGCGTGACCAGAGATAGCCTAGAAAAATCGCTTAATTGATATTAATTTTCATGTAAGAATACAGCTTTTATAGTAAAAGAAAAGAGGGGACACTTACGGTTAAGTCGGGAGTCAGAGAAATTTTTTCACACCGCCGCCATATATTGTGTCGCTTTTGGGTAAGGCCTAATTGAAAGCTACGTGGAGATGTTCATTAAGTCTGACACTTCAGTCAAGATCCCAGCTAAAGGACAAACACGCTGAGAAGCATCGGAAACGTTATATTTGGCTGTTTGCGAAAGGCTACAGAAAAAAACATTATTATAATTTAAACACGTACTATCACAGAATAATATGATGTGAAGGAATTACATATTTCTTCTGAGGAGCCCTTGTTGTATTAAATTAATAATACCGACTTGCAATGGGCTCACTTTGATTAACAATTCTGGCTTGACCAAGCATCATCAGTTTGCCTATTCCGGTAATAAGCAACGCAACCAGCTCACAGCTCCAGGAAAATAAACAAACAAAACAGCCCATGAGTAATGACCGGCAAAAGTCGGAAACGGATGTGTTTATTTCGGATATTTTGCACACGCAGCAGCTTTGAGACTCGACACCCTGAACTTTTACACCCCATAATTCTAACACAATCTGGAGATTCCCACACTTGGCTTCTCATCCTTTGCCCTGAAGTTGCGTGTTTATCGTGGTCGCTGGCACCGACCATGCTCTCCCGGCGAGACTTTTAAAAGCTCCCCCCACACCATCACCCCTTTGCTGGCTCCTCTAACAATGTGGATCGGATGCGTTCTCACAACCGCTAAACCCGCTCCAAACACTAACACAGGACAGCCACACGTCTATATTTATGCAGATTCTTACCAAAACATGGACATTACAGTATATACTCTAACCCAAATCAAGCAAACATAATAATTATATTTCTCATTCAATGACAATACAGAATAGCTTCATTAGTATTAACGTTTATGCAAGGAAAAATAGCTTTAATATAAAAAAATGAATAAAGATGACACTTTTTGTTAAGCCAGGGGTCACAGTTATTGTTTCCCATCGCTGCCATATACAGTATATGCGTGTTCTAGTTTTCTTAACACCTCCCTCGGGAGTCAAGGTGCCATCTGCCACATGCAGAGTCACTGGCACACAGTGAGATGCACCGTGCAAATAACAAAGACAAACAAAGATCAGCTGAAGAAGCCTTACCTTATAACTAGCGCAGCAGTGCAATTAGAACTTCTAGGAAGCGCAAAAAAAAATTGTAAATGACCGTCCGGGATATTTCGCTCATAAAGAAATTGGATTTGTTTATTTCCGACACCCGCCCCCCCATCTCTCGATAATTCCTCAATGCAAGGATGATTCCAGCGGTATGGGGGTGAGCCTCCTTATTTCTATCTCGCACGCTCCTCTCACCCGCCCCCCTACCCCTGCTCTCCGTATCCACCTCTTCCACACCGACAATGAACAGACCAGCGGCAATGTCCGCTCCTTCCCTTTAAGTAGTGGGACCTCCCGTTTTAGTTGCCCAATCGCTACCTTGTGGGACACATCGACTTCAGACAAACATATAGCACCCACAAAAGAAACATAAATGCATGTATTTATAACACCCACATAAACAAACTAACCCGCACGCAGAAACCTTTGATATCGCATCGTCACTCACAAACGTGTATACTGTATAGGACACTCGCGCAGCCACAAACGGTGAGAGTATCCTACTTACGTCTGCGCGATGCGATGTCAAAGGGACGCAAACACATGCACGGCCTTTACGAAGGATATTCTTCGGATAATTATTTTCTGTCCACTACTTTTGCTTCACTCTTGTTTTCGAACTATTTAAGACCACCAGACCCTGTTTAATTTAATTACCTTGCCCCCAGAACCATCAATTAGGCTACAGAGAGTCTTTCATTTATAATGAGTTTGCAATAAGTTTTAACTTTACCCGTCTATCTTTCAACGACTTTGGCTACAAGTAGTGTCGTGGTGTTTTCTTTTTCTTTCTTTCTTTCTTTCTGTCTTTCTTATTCTGGTCTCCTTAGACTCCATACTACTTTGTTCGGCGTGAGGACTACTGATCTCTGGTGAATGACATGTGCCACTCATATTTGTTGCTGAATATTGTACTTCACCACACAGTTCAGGCTTTCTCAAATTAAAAGTTAGACTGCATGACATGTAAGATGCAAAGAGAAACTTTAGAATAATACGTCAGAGAACACTGATACATCAATACGGCATTTTTTCAGAGTCTTAATAGAAATCCGCCAGGTTGATATTTAAAAGTAATGAAAGCAAAAGAAGCCTACAAAAGAGACAAAAAAGACTCTTGGAAAAGGAAGTTGGTAGGCAAATGTTTCGGGAACTGGTAGTAGAAACAATATAGAGAAGGACCAATACAGGACATATAGGCCTATTTAAAAATAACCCAACGCCATATTTACATTATTCTTACATGAAGCAAATACACTTCACTAAAATGGTCAATAGTTTGTTGTTCGTTGAATCTGTAAAATATGTAGTCTACTCGTCAAAAGGCCAAATGTGATTCCAAATCAAATATTGTACATATACTGCAGTATCTTCATGATTTTTCGATGTTTATTGAAAAGTATTATGGGTATAGCATGGTTAATTATAAACTTGTCGTGAAGTACTCATCACTTTCTGAGTACGTTGGTATATAATTGAAAATTAATTAAGGTAATTTTAAGATCAATACTAGGCCTAATGAAGCGATGAAACCGACTTCTTAATGTCAGTCTTTTTTCGACCCACGCATGCGCATTTGTTCAACCACTCCATTATAAGATCTCATGAAATAGACGGTAGGAAGCTTTCGCGCGAATGCGTATGCATGTATACACGCCGGCGCGCTCTGGGCTTTGACTCTCCCGTGTTGTTTAACCCTGTAGCACTGTACGTCTGTTCCTCAGTCGTCTAGTCATGACGTTGTATTCTTTAATCTTTTGTATCAATACTGCTTTCAGTCTACTTTAATTGTGACCCCCCCCCCAAAAAAAATGTTTGGATGGAGACAGTATTATTGCGCGGTCTTCTGTACTGGACTTTATCCTCTTGACACAGTATGATTATTTTGGACTGAATTTTCAAAATGTCTTATCATCCAGCTCTTTCACATAATCCACCCTGAACACTCCCTTTTGCAAAATCAACAGCAGAGCTAAGGGACTTCATTATTATATTATATAATTATTACATAATTATTATAATTATGACTTCTCCGATAATCATCAAAGACACATATACATTGCATACAGTTGTTTCGGCTATTGATATAGATAAAACAAATACAGTGTCAACTCGCAAGAAAATTTTACCGGCGCGCTTCTGTGCACGTGCCTATGTGTGCGGACGCGTTGAAGAAGTGACCTCTGGCGTCTTACCGTTATCCGTGACAAAACTATTTAACAAAATTCACATATTCATTACTGCCTAGCACACGTTATCAGCCGCAGCTGATTTTCCAGGAATCTGCGCATTCGGTTGGCGCTGTCACAAAATTGGCTGGTAGAGATTGAGAGCCGCGTAACCGCATAATAAATATTAATTTCTGAGCTTTACAGTCTCTGAGTGAAGGACCCCTTTGAGATGGCTAAATGAATGCAGAGATTAGGCAAGAGGAGGATCAAGTCATCATTTATTAAACAAAACACCGCTGTCTCAGCGGGTGATGTCAAGGCCTTTTGAAAACTCACTGAATATAAGCGTTAATTTGTCAAGAAGGCCTAAGAAACTGCTTTAAAGAAACACACACACACACATTAAGATGCTTTAAAGCATACCGGCACCCCCCCCCCTAAAAAATATTACTTAAAATCCATTTGGCTATTTTGACCAGTATTTCTTGGGGGCTGAGCCCCCTAATCTTGAAATTGCCCCTAAAAACAACTAGACTACCTTTTTATGCCCCTTATTTCATAAGGATTGACGTCACTAAATTAAAACCCGCCACCTGCTCTTGGCAGTCGTTGTGTTCTTCAGTACCTGGGTGTTCATGTTTTTGTGGGCCAGAATATACATAAGACAAAGCAAGACCATTGATATTACTTTGGGCACTCAGAGACCCACAGTAAAACAAAGGCACATTGACGGCCAAGCAATCTGTTTTTCCATGTCATCTATCGGGATGTGGCTTGTATTTTTCAGTTAAGGAAATCATCTCACCCCAATCCAGAGGGACCCTCTCATCCCTACAGAGGGCTCCAGCTGCCCCTTAGTTATCCATGTTATTCCGTCCCACCAAAACACTGATGAAAAAATCATACTCACGTGAGCCCAGACCACGCTATGCACCAGCAAGAACGCCCCAGCAGTCGAGGGCACTTACCATTCATTATTCATCTTAACTACAAAGTATTTCAAGTCAAGTCGGGGAAAACAGAGCAAAAAGCTTGCATTTTTTTGTGCGGTCTGTACACAAACAAGGAACATCTATGCACAAGCTGAATTATTCAGTTTTACTCAGAGTATAGAAGAGTACAGTAGGCAACAATGGGGAAAAGAATCTTGTCAGAAATTACTTCAGAGTATGTCAAAAGAATACGAGTTACCATTCAATAAATTGTAATGAAATATATGTGCATTCATATACACATCGCATTCTCAATATCCGGTCACAAAGGTCATTGTATAGTCATAGGCATATTGTGCAAAAATAGTCAAACTGGATTTATAAACATTTATTCCCTCCCCCTCCCTCTCTAAAGTCTCCGTTAAAAGCACTCTAAACACGAGAGAAGTGCCAACCAGGGGCAGACCTACCATAAGGCGAGATTAGGCCCCCAAAAAATATGAGTCCCATCAAGACAGAATTTCCAGAACTTACACTTATGGACATAAGTTGATCTTTTAAATGCTAGATGATTTTGAAAGTCACTCATCACTCTTGTAAGCGCACGGTTAATGATGGCAGAGCCAGCAGGAAAACCTTTAACGCCTGAGGATTGAAGTGCCTGCTTAAGGAAAGGTGAAAATAAAACAAAATAACCACTTAATGTCAAACTAAGTACAGGGAGAGATATTTGGCAGTCTTTGCTACTGTTAGCGACCACAATGGGAACCGCTTGCATTTTGCCCATTGTGACAAACACAACAAAGTGCCATCATACACCAGGCACAAGTCTGACACTTCAGGACCACCTGTGTTCAGTTTCAAAGGGCCAGACATTCACTGCAAGTGCAGGCAAATCAAAAATGACAACTGCACTAAAAACTGAAACACACAAATGTGTGGGTTTTGTTTGTGCAGATCTATGATCTGTTATTGCAAACGTTGTTGCAGGTAAACTATGCCTACATGTTTGTCTAGCCTACTATTATATTAGATTCTCGAGACTAAGACTTATGACACCGTAGATTTCTTAAAATATTTTGATATACATATTAATGATCTTTTGCATTGTGCACCGTGCACGCCCCTATGTGGGTGCGTGTTGCTATCTTGATAATGATCAATACTTAATATGAAATGTAAAATATTGTGCCATTGACTTTAGACCAGGTTTTTGTTAGTTAAAAGCACTTAAATTTGGACAATCGTTCTGCGTGAAATCCCCCTCCTTCTGATCGGCAATTTTTACCGATATTACACCTGCCCCCACCCAGATCGGTAACCTCTACCGCTGGCACCCCACGCTTTGATTAGCATGTTAACGATGTTCTTCTCATTTCTCTTTCAGCTCACAAGAAATAGCTCAAATGGCCCACTTAGGCGGCCTCTTACTCATGGCAGCCATGGGCCCCCAGAGAAGTGAGTTCATCCTGATGGCAACGCATAAACGGCAATAGCCAATAATCCTAAATAAAATAGAAAATGACATATAATAACAATATGTTTAATCAAATATCATTAGTTCGTTATAATGTAAACGTATGTATAATATAGGTGCCATCCATCCATTTTCTATACCTACCTGCCATCTAAACGTGTATTATTTGAACATCAGCACTGGTATATACTTATATAGCCTACACCTAAATGTACAATAATTAAATGATGTTAAGTTGTGTGTTTTAATTTCAAGAGGAATAGTGCTGCTATCCTGTCATGTGTTGCGAAGGTCTTCAGTAAATACGAACATAGACCCTCATATGAATTGTATCCTCTGCACCGAGCGAGGGGCTCACAGGGGGCTGACCGCGAACTGATGCCTGCACAATGCTGAATTTGTGCCCCTTTTACTGCTTGGGTGGAGGGTACAAGATGCACCAGGACGTCAGATCATAGCAATTGGGTAAACAAACTCCGATCACATCCTTGGACTGGGGAGAAAGATTTCGCAACAACATGCACCATGACTTCGAACAGTCAGATTGTTAAGCGTACATTTTGTACTGTTCCTTAAAAATGATAAAGGGGGTCTGCTTAGTGGAAAAGCTCTTCTGGGTCTCTGATGAAGACATCCCATTCAACCAAGTACAAGAGACAAGGGGGCCTTTCAATAAGCCCTTTAAACATAACTTAAAAATACTCAAATAAATGCCACACAAATTAATATTGTGTGCTAATATTGACTTTATTGATCCCAGGAAGAAAAAACAGAAACATTATACCTCCCCGACCGGTAACTGCACCCCGGTCACCCAGGTGAGGTGGGGATACTAACCACTATATTAATGAGGATGTTTTTAACTAATACTAATAATTATTATTATTATTGTTGTTGTTATCATTATTATTATTATTATAATTACTATTCAGTAATGGAATATAATAATAATACTACTTCATTGATCCCCGTGGGGAAATTCTCTTTTCACCTACCCCATCTTACTCCATGACACATACTGTATGTAGGTGAGAGCAAGCTTGGCAGTGAAGGGCAGCCACCTGCAGCAGTGCCCATGGAGCTGGGGGTTAAGGGCCTTGCTCAAGGGCCCACAGATGTGGCTATACTGCCAAGGCCAGGCTCAAGCCAGCAACCAGCTGATCACAGGCACAGAGGCTTAGCCCACTGAGCTGCACACTGGACAAGCATACCCATATGCATACCCAGGAGAATCCATCAGAAGATGCCTAACTAAACCAAATCCCACAGTCAAGAAATTCAAATCATATGAAAATTTCAGATTGATGTTGAATATATCACAGGTGGGGGAAAGGAATAGCACCCCATCAACAGTACAACATCACTCTCAGTCTGTTTCTGGTACTCAGTCTCACATGCTCCAATGTACTTCCTTAGTCCCTGTGGTGATCACCTTGAAGAATAACTTCTTGTCCCCCTGAAAACAAATGCACAGCCACCTCATATTGAAATGAGGAGCTGAAAAAGGAACTTTTCTGAAGGCTTAAATGTACCTGTATTATTTATCCCATTGGCTGACATTTTATTTAATAAATTTGTAAGGTTAATATCTTGGTCTGGTGTATTATTTTAGCCTTATCTTATGACTAGGAAGTCACAAATGTAAGTCCTCAACCAATGCAAAGAAAGTCTTAAAACAGAAAAATGTTTAACTATAGAATCTATGAAGTTGAAGTTGAAGTTGACTGGGAACCCAAAACTTGTGTGGCATCCAGGCAGGTAACCATATAGTGAAATAATGAGTTTGAACCCCCTTGAAATTTGCTCTGGAACCCTGGTCAGTGAAAATGACCAATCTTCTGAAAGGGACTTTATAGCATCACAGAACATAGCCTGATATGTGATATGTACTGCTATGGGTGCTGGGCGACAGCTGGACCCATAGCACAATGACACCTGCAAATTCCCCTTAGTCCAGCCACATTAGTTTCTTCTTTCAGCAAACTCATCAGCATTGTCTCCAAACTTCTCCTTATGAAGGTCATGGTGGCAGCATGCTAAGTAGGGCAGACCGGGTCTCTGTTTCCAAGGTCACTGACTGTAGCTCATTCTGTGGGATATAATTCCTCTAGTAAGTCCCGTGCCTGCCCTGGGGTCTCTGCCCTATTGGTCTTGCCAAGAATAACTCCCTTGGAAGCCTGCCGGGCAGCATCCTTATAGGATGCTCCAATCATCTCAGCTGACTTCTCTATATCTGAAGTAACAGTGGATCTAATGTAAGCTTTCTTCAAACTCAAAATGACTGAACCCAGAAACCCTGTGGGGAAACTTCATTTTGGCCTCTTGTTCCTGTTAGTTTGTTCTTTTGGTTTCCTCTGGCTTAGAAACAGAAGACAAGTACACCAGCAGTCTCCGTTTTTAATTACATGACTGCAGCAGATGTCATAATGCAACCAGCGGGCTAAGGCACAATGTTACACAGTCAGGCCCTGAAATTACTGCTATAGGCTCCAGCAGACATTGAAACTCCAAGGTGAACTCCAGCCTACAAGCAAAATTAAAAAGTTTTTAAAGGGTCATGGCACAAATGAATCTCTGCGGATGGAATATGCTAAACATGTACGGGAGATGATACCTTAGATCTGTTATTATTATTTTATTACATTCCCTGGCTATAACCCTAAAAGTGTTATATGGTAACACCTTATATCAACAAAGGAACACAAAAGATTGCAATTGCCTCATTTAATTTGAAAGAAAGCCAGCCTAGGAGTCTTCATAACGCAATCAAGATTTATGGCAAAAAAGAAGGAAAATATTTTGTTTTAGGGGTTAAAAACACTAAATCCATGCCCCCCTTAACTTAAACTTCCAGAACCAAACTGGGGGCCTACAGGTGAAGAGGATGCACATTTTTGAGGTAGAAGTTAGTCACAGACAGATATGAGATATGTGACAATTAACTCATTTGATGGTCATAACTGGAATTCCCTACATGGTTTTAATATGTAGATGTTTTGTAATATAAAACACTGGATGCCTATAGCTAAACCAATTCTTAACCAATGGGATACTTTGTAGAAATAAATGGGGTGGGCAACACATTTAAAAAAAAAAAACCTGAAATTAAAATTTTACCTACATTAACCTATAAGCTAGGGAAGGAAAGAACCATGTGCTGGGCAGGGGCAGGTTTTTCAAGTACTTGTAAGATATGCCTGATGTAGCCAGAAAGCAAAGCAAATTCAACGCTTCAGTAAAAATCAAAACGATGACAGCTTCTATGAAGTAAATAATGTGCTGTCACTGCTTTTTGTGGTGTTTTCCAGAGGTGCATATCACGTAAAAATCCATAATAGAGAAGCTATTCACAAAAGCTATTTTTGTGAGGTGTTATGCAACATGCAAATTAAAAACTGTCGTCCAACGGGTGAGCACTAACAGGAGAGTTTCTAGTTATTGAAAAAATCAGGAGCTAAGTCAGACTTACCAGGGCCCTGACCATTTTTCGTTTTTGATGAAAGATTGGCATCGGGGTTAAAATCGGACCTAACGACGCCCATGAGTACTACTCATAACTCCTTAGTGGAACCTACCTGACCAGTCTGTTTTTCATGTAGTTCATTGCTGAATTTGAATGCTACGCACTGCCCAACAGTTCGTGATTTTAGCTTGGTTAACTTTTTATATAGTTATCACATTTTCCGTAAGTGAAACGATACCTGTTCTTGGTATAAGGTTTGTGAATACATACTGATGTTATTAGCTTCGAAAAGAAGCATATTAAATCTTAGCTGGAAGATATTAATTATCATTTAGTTATGAAAATGAGAAAAAATCTCGTATTATCCTTTCGTAATATGAACTAGCACACTTCTTTTTGTGCGTACCCCATTGCAACTACCGTATATATCAATAACGTCATACGCGAATTTACCGGGGTGCAATTGCACCCCCTACTGGATAATTGAATATGCAATTTGAATGTGTTAAGTTAAATAAAATTGAGTTATATTGTATGTAAAATGTGCCTGGTGTAAGTCATCTCAATGTGTAATAATAATTTATTGTAAATTTACTTACTATTTTTTCAGGTGTAGCTCAGTTCGGCGTAGCCTGTTATGAATGGCTGGTTTGGACCTCTCACTTTGCACCTCCTGGGAGAAAAGCCTACGGTCTATGATTAACATAATTTGTTAATCATTTACAAGTTAAAATAAAAACACAAACAAAAATAGACATTTGAGAATTTGACAAAAATGCACTCAGTATTTGTCGCATCCTTAATGACTATAAAATTGTTGTTTTCTGATTAGAACTATCTCACCTCAGGGACTCGGAAAATGCGTGCGCCATTCTCAAAGCTGTCCAGCAGGTGGAAGTATGATCCAACAGAAAGTACTGTAACACAGACTAATTCATAACGACGAGACGTTGTCATTTTAATAAAAAACATATTTAGAAATAGTCGTGTTTGGGGAAAACAAAACATTTCGGTTGCCTATCAGTTATACAGGGCTAGAAAGAAAAAAAAATAGAAACACTGAAAAAGTTGAGACAGGTGCATTCTTTTGCAAAAGACAAGCTAATCTAAAAAACGTGATTTTGTTGAATATCAATAAGGTAAATATTATAAATACATTATTTGTGATTGACTATCATTCTTTTCTTCTGCGGTTAAAAGAAGGCGGAGAGGGTGGGGGCTGCGCTTTGAATAGGCGGTGAGAACAGAATCATTTCTCGCTGCAGGTGATAGGATTAAATTACCATAAAGGTTGGGTGAAATGCATAAGCCATTAGGACAGCGTAAACGACAGACAGTTGTCTTTATCAGGTTTCTGGAAATATTGTTTTACTATTTTACACAAGTCGTTGATTGGACATGATTAAAAAACTGAGTAAGAGGTTTAGAAGTACTGTAGAATAAGCACCTTACGCTGCCGGTAAGGGTGCACCGTACCGCATTTTGCTGAGAGCGCTGTTCGGTCCGGGCGCCCGGAGGTAAAGCACGCAGCCTTCGCTCTGAGCTGCAAGTTACAACAGGCCGGCGGAGGATGCCTGTCAGGACGGTAATGAACGGTCCCCGGTATTTTGGACCGAAAAGTCCAGTTTGCTTTGCCCCAGAAAACACTGTCCCGGCGAATATTCATGCTTGCCCGGACAGCCATCGCAAGTTGTACCATACGAAAATGGTTGGGAATTACTTTCTTGGAAGGAAACTCGGAGAAGGCTCCTTCGCCAAAGTAAGGGAGGGTCTCCACGCTGTGACTGGAGAAAAGGTAAGGGTAATTTTTTTACTGCTGTTTTTAACTGGAAGAAATAACAGCAGAAATAATAACCTTGCACAGGGTTTCTGCACAGTGAAGTATAATCATTACACTTTCAATTTGCAAAAAGACGCTATGTACATTTGGTCGCTTACATTTTTTGGTTTATTTTAATGGTTTTGTTTTTTTTTTCATTGATAGTGAGCTAGGAATGGGTTTTATTTTGTTGTGTATCTGGGGAATTCTTCGGAAAAGATGTGAATAAACTCAGAAGTAGTTTACTCTATGTGTACTATTTAAAGTGCACAGTATATGTAGAATATTGTTTTTTTTTAATATCTAAGCCTTCATTAAAGTCTGTTATGTTGTACTTTTGAACCGAAACAGTAAACATAAATATTAATTATACTAGCTATTTTAACGTGCATGCAAAGCCTAGTATGCGGACAAAGTCAGAAATGGAGCGATGAAAGACTGGTCACAGTTTAGGACATCGAGGGGTGAAAACCCACAACCTCTCCGTCACACTGCTTAGCTAAAAGGAGGTGAAGGCTGTAGTATCTAGTAATATTCAATATAGCGTTTAGGACCCCAGTGTTTAGACAAAGTGCTCGGCCTGATTTAGTTCAATAAGAAGGCATCTGTATGTACAGGGCTGCCAGCTCTCACGCTTTCAGTTTCTCACAGTCACGCAAGAAATCTTATGGCAAATCTAAGTGATTCCATTTCCACCTAAAATTAGCGACATCAAAAAACGTTGGGCAAACTTACAAACCTACTGACTATTCACAAGGTAATAAAACTGTTACATACATGTAAATACGGGTGCATGAGTGTGCAGACTTGTCTCGAATTGAAAATCTCACTCCAGTTGTATAGAGCATATGACAAGCAGGCATGGCAATATCCTTGGTGTCATGTATGATGTTGAGTAAATAATTATAATTTTATGTGTTTTGTTTTCATCGTAATTTAACAAACCTGGCTTTCACAGCTGAATTCTCTCTCTCTGTCTGTCTGTCTGTCTCCCCCAGGTGGCTATAAAGGTAATTGACAAAGCGAAGGCAAAGAAGGACTCATACCTGTTGAAGAACTTGCACCGGGAGGGCCTCATCCAGCAGATGGTCCTTCACCCCAACATCGTCCAGCTGCTGGACATCCTGGAGACGGACGCCAGCTGCTACTTGGTGATGGAGCTCTGCCTGGGAGGAAACCTCCTGGAGAGACTCTTAGAAAAGGAGCGTTTGGAGGAAGCAGAGGTTCAGAAGTACATTCGGCAGCTGGTCATGGCTGTGGAGCACCTGCACAGCACTGGGGTGGTTCACCGGTGAGTGACCCAATAGGACCCCAACCATGCGTTCTGGTACCTTAACTCCTCGTGCTGGTATCTTCAGCACAGTCCCCTCAAATAATCATTTTAGTGCTTAAATGAAATGTACACATGACCGAACAACAACAACAGCCTCTTTTCTTCCTTTGCATTTTATCCACAACGAAGTCATCAGTTAGATCGGGGATGGGGGTGTTCTTCGTAGGTGGATTAACGAGTTATCTGGGTTTAATTGTAGACAATTTGACACAATCCAGAATTTCTCGGTTCTTTGCAAAATCTTGTTGGATTGGTTGTCCAGCAACCAATCGGTAAGCTCAAACCTGTTCGGAGCAGGTTTATTCAATGTAAACAAGGTTAGATCATAGATTTAAACTAGGGGTGCACCGATCCCACTTTTTCTGTCCCAATACCTATACCTGGGCTTTGGGTATCGGCCGATACCGAGTACCGATCTGATACCAGTGTTTAATTAATAAGCACTGTTTGGTTTTCTATATTAGTGAAC
>JAAGVU020000036.1:13218597-13250778 GCA_011763525.2 Mormyrus iriodes | reverse complement strand
AAACTGAATTGTTATTTATATCTAACATTAAATATGTTTAGTTGTTTAATGTTAGATATAAATAACGCTTCAGTTTTCTCTCGCTTCTCCAGAATTTGCGCTAAAGTTCATAAATTTTCATACATGTAAGCGGTTGATCACTTTAAGCAATTTATCTTAGTCGAAACCTGAATTTTCAGCTCAATCATTTATATCAGGCTTCTCGATTCTCAACTTGAAAGGTCTTGACAGAGGTACAAAACCTTGACTGTAAATGTAAATTTATACTTCTGCGTCGAATCTCCATCATAAATAGGGTGTAGCCGCGCACCCTCCGCCATAGCCTGACGCGCACCTTCCCAGAAATGTAACCGCACGTCTCGGCGACGCAGACCGCGGAAGTGTGACTGGTCCGCTTGGTCGTTTTTTTTTTTTTTTTATAGGAGCGAAAAAAGCGTATACCCGGGTGTACTTATATTGGTGATTGAAACTGAAGCGTTATTTATGTCTAACTTTAAAAATGTTTAGATATTTAATATTAGATATAAATAACGCATTGGTTTAATTTTCTCTCGCTTCTGCCGTGTTTGCGCTCAAGCTTGTTGTTGCGCTCGTTCTCTGCCAGCATTAGCGGACTCCGCGTACCCTGAGCTACGGTGCGTCTTTAGATGTTTGACCTAACTGCTAGTGTTAAATGACGTACTGTCCCTTCTTCCTCTTGACACGTTAGCAGAACAGACCGTACAGTCTGACAAAATGCCGCGACTTTGAATTTTAACGTAATGTAGCAATTAAGTGGTATCGGTTCTTGGTATTAGACAATTTTTACGAGTATGAGTACTTGACCGCAGAATCGGCCCGATACCCAATGCCGGTATCGGTGCACCCCTAATTTAAACAGAGGTGTCCAAACGTAGCCACACCATTCTTACGGGAGCAATAGATCGCAACTGGTGTGATCATGAGAAGGATTTTTAAAAATAAAAATGTATTGCGAAATATATAGTAAAAATACAAAAACTTTAATACCAGGGACACGTAAGAAAAAATGTGAAATAATACAGTATGAGGCAAGCACTAAAGTTCATCAACAAAACATTCCTTGGATGGAACAAAAGTTGGACAAATGGGGGGTTTTAACAGCCTTAGCATTATCGGGAAGTGAGTTACATTCCATGTAGTTATTTAAGTCACATGAAAATGCAAAAAGAAGGCTCCACACCACTGAATTTACATTTATGTATATAGTATTTGGCAAATAAGAAGGGTGTTCCCAATAGAGGGCATATTGTGTGACTGTCAAGAACCTTTAGTGTATCCGGAATAATAGCTTTTTGAGTCATTGTAGGGATAATATACATCGGCAATGTACTGTCTCCATGTAATGGGAGCCAAACTCGACTAAATCGTCTTCTCTATAAGAGTGGTCAGGACTGTGTCCTCATTGGCCGTGTCAAATGGGTCCCCATCCTTCTACGGGCACTGGTAGAAGTGTGAGGACATTCCCTGCAAATGCCCCCACCACAAAATAAAGCCTGTGACACACACTTTTGGCACATACAGCATGAATGGGTGCGTTGACCTTCCTTTACCTGAAGTGGAATGACTGCTGTGGCATCCTGCCAGCGGCTCTGAGGATGATCTCCCCGCTTCTATGCCCTTTAAAAAGGGGCGATGGGCATTTTGCTGGTTAGCCAGTTCCTCAGCTGGGCCGAACACTATTCATATTCAGGATATAGGTGAGAATATTTTTGCATTTTACGTTAATCTGTTCCCAGGTCCTTGGAATACTGGTATTTGCTCTAAATATGAATAGTTCGTATATGCAGTGGAAATGCAAAGGTTGCGAGAGTGAACAATGAAAAAGGACACTTACGCACTTAATGTGTCAGCCACTTTTTGCCTGCTGCCTCTTTTGTTTTGGCTGCTTTTGCTGTGTGGCCGTTGGTGCATATCATTTCATTAAATTCCTCGTATTCCTCCAGCAAAAACTCTTGCTCTGCTCGGGGTGAAGAATTGTGCCGTCACTTTCGCTACTCCAGACAGCCAGTCACAGACCCGCTGATCATGGTTTTGAGTGTCGATATATATAACCTGGTCAGTGTCCGCGGAAGCAAACAATTATCTCGGATGATTTAATCCAGCTTTTCTAATCCAGTTCTCTCGTGGCTTTGAAGTACAGAAATAGCCAGATAATCATATTCATGATTAAATGATTTGGAATGAGGCCTCTGATCTTAGTCAACACTTTACTTGAACTGGCACAAATACTTAGGAATAACTCAGTTACTACTAAAGTACAAATCATGAGCAAATATAGTAGCTACTTGAGATAAAAGATGCATCATGATTCATTAATGATTAACAAACATGAGATCAGTATTTCACTTACATTATTCATTACTTGTTCGTTCAGTAGTTCACTAAGATTTACAGAATCATTAGATATAATAACAAATATGCTAACTGCTTAGGGTAAAAGATGTGTTACAATTTATAAATGATGAACAAACATGAGATCAGAATGTAACTAAGACTTATTTTTCGGTTCATTGGTACATAAGTAATACTACATTATTTGTGCCCCCTCAAGTACAGTGTTATCCTTGAAGGTTTTAATCCATGTACGACGAAAACCCCACAGGGCTGCCCATCCCTGCCCCTGGAGATCCTCCACCCTGTAGAGCTTAAGCGCAGCCCAAATTTAACACACCAGATACAGACAATCAGGCCCTTCAGTACCACCTCAGTATTAGATACAGCTATGTTGAATACTGAGACGATACTGAAGGGCCTTATTATATATATTACTCTTGTCACGATACAAAAATTTCAAACTTTGGTACAATATCAAGAAAAGTATCAAACTTCAATAGCATTTTCGATACTCAGCACAGTATATAATGTAACTTATGTCAGTAAAAAGCATAAAAAAACCCTTTTGCATTGCATTGTCAAAGCATAATAGTATTAAATATAGTAGTAGCCATTGTAATTGCATTGTAATCACATTCAGAGATACAAAACTGAATACAAAAAATGTTTTAACCTGGAGAAAAAATGCATGTCAAATCTTTACTTCAACTGCAGCAGGCTCATACCAATTAATATTTCATTAATTCAGACATAAGATACGAATCGCTTGAAACTATTTGTGTTGTATCGCATGTCAGTCAGGTTTAGTTAAACCCATGTTGTTTGCACCCTTTATCAGTATTGTACGGTGGTACAACTCGCGTCCAGGCCTGCATATGTCCTGTGATTTAACGTCACCATTTGGCACAAAGCCACAGTATTTCCAGACGCCACTCTGGCTGCACTTTTTAGCGATTTAAGCCCAGTGCTGAAAACCCTGACGCTTCTGAACTAGTCAGCTTAGTAACACCCCACGTGTGAGACTGCACCCAGGTCTTTCCCTGCATTTCGGTAACCTACAAGAGTGAGGAAGTGCAGGCTGTAGAATCGATACCATGAAAAACCAATATTGAAACTGTTTTATGCACAATAGCATAATAGAATCGATACTTTCGATACTTTTGACAACACTAATCTGTAATCGATGTATTATATTAGGGATGTACCTAACCTCTGCATGGTGGTAGATCTCCAGGAGCAGGCATGAGCAGTCCTGGATTAGATTGATATGTTAAGGCACAGTTTAGAGATGCCAGGGAGAACTGGATTAATAAGAAGCTATTACCCAATAGTTTGTACTATCACACACTGAATTTTTTCATATTTTGCAGCCAGCCTTGTATTTTCATATTGAAGACAACTTTTTCTTGGTCAGTCCATTAATATTTTTAGATTTAACAAATGAAAAGCCTCTTCTCTGGACATCTATGGGACTAGAGAAATGCTTATTGCATGACATGCTAAGTCACTGAGCCTAACGCAGCATAAATATTTTAAAGTGAATGAGGTAGACTATAAACCAGCAAGCAAACACAAATTGGTTACTTGGTTACCTGTGCTTTAATTTTGTAACACGACTTTCAAGACTGTCTGCCACTGCTTTGACAAACTGATGTTGTTTTACAGGGACCTCAAGGTGGAGAATCTCCTTTTGGATGAATACAGCAACATTAAAGTGATAGGTAACTCAGCAGATTATTCCTTGTGTATTTTACTTCTTCTGTTCTAAATTCTAGAATCTATAGAATTTATCCTCATTTTGAAAATGGACTGGGGTTAAAAATAACACAGGTTAAATCATTTCAGTAAACTATTATAAATCGCATGTTTTTTTCCACTATTCATTACTGCTGCACCTAATGAACTGAACTGCAAATTTAATTATGGATTAAAGCGAAATTATTGTTTCAGCCAAGTGAAGGGAGTTTGGGCCTGTGTGCGAAAATATTGAACACCGAGTTTTAGCATTTTAACTGCAATATGTCAAATCGATATTATGGGGAAAAAAATTAAATTTGTACATTTTCAGGCTAAATCAGGCGATACTGTATCGATGAATGTCAAATGAAGGCGGCTGAGGGGGGTTGGGGCATTTCAAGGGGAGTGTGAACATTCAGGTGTCCATGGGCACTTAACTGTTAGCGATGAACGAGTAAGGTGAAATCATACGGAATGGAGTGGGGAACAAAGATATATAGATACTGCATAAGGTTTGTCCCGGGTGGAACCACAAACAGAGCCATGTGGCATGGGGATGGGAGGGTCAAAGGGGCTGTATTTGTGCAGAGAAGTGGACAGGTTTAACAGGCGTGGCATATGAAAGGTTTTCATTGGGTTTTGGGCCTACAATGAGAGTTTCGGCATCAAGGTCTGGATACATATTCGGGTACCTGAGTCAAAAACAGAGCCCAGTCTTAATAAAAGTGGTTTAATGGGCATGACTTTGCCCTCCCTGCAGTCCTGACTCCCATCTTACTTATTTCTTTACAGCAGGGTTTCTCAGCCTGGTATTTGGGCACCACTAGACAGTGCACGTTTTTGTTCCCTCCCAGCACCCCGGCACCAAACATTCAAGAATACCAAATTTCTAATACAGGTGTGTTGGGAGCTGGGAGGGAGCAAAAACTGGGATCCACAAGGACTGGCAGGAGAAACACTGCTTTACATTAATGGCAGTGGGGTTTGTAATTCTCTACCAAGCATTACAGTAGACATACAATACACTCATCTATCCACTTACCAGTGCTTTATAAAATTTAACCCTTAAAATTTAAGTAATAGATTAAATGACATCTATTAAATATCAGAAATCACAGAGTGTGGAGTGAGTGGCCTCATTTTTTGTGTTTATGCTTGTGTGTTCGAATGCATATTGTTAACACCTGATTAATAATATGACACTAGTGACCTGCAAAGGACCTCACTCAATTTAGCTCTTGGCTCTGGTCTCGTTCAGATTTCGGCCTGAGCTCCTGCGCCAGGA
This sequence comes from Mormyrus iriodes, assembly GCA_011763525.2. Taxonomy (NCBI): domain Eukaryota; kingdom Metazoa; phylum Chordata; class Actinopteri; order Osteoglossiformes; family Mormyridae; genus Mormyrus; species Mormyrus iriodes. Next base: position 13,245,401 of record JAAGVU020000036.1, on the reverse strand, counting down.
GGCATGGCACCGGTGACCTGCTGAGCACACAGTGCGGTAGCCCCGCCTACTGCGCCCCCGAGCTCATCTCCCAGAAGAAGTATGGGCCCAAAGTGGACGTTTGGTCCATGTGAGTTCAGCGCCTCCTTTCAGATTAACGCACTTGCACATTATATTTGTATTTATTTTGGGAACAAAGAACAAACCCTCATCCCCTGAAAATCGCAATAAAAGGTACAGCGGTGTAATGGCACAGGAGGGAGTATGGTGTTCCTGCAGAAGAGTGCATTTCCTCTCAAGCTGTTTTGCTTAACCCTTATGTATTTTACTTTACTTTTACTTTACTTCTAAATTCTAGATTCTATAGAATTTATCCTGGTTTTGAAAATGGACTGGGGTCACTCAACCCTAAAAATAACACAGAGGTTAAGTGTTGCCTTGAGTAAAGCAGAGAGGACTGCACCTTTATCTGATTGTAAGCTGGCCTGCTTTCTCTGTCCAGAGGGGTTATCATGTACACTATGCTCACCGGGGCCCTGCCCTTCACTATGGAGCCATTTAATCTCCGGCAGCTCTGGCAGAAGATGGTGCTGAAGCAGATGAACCCACTGCCACTGAAGCTCTCGGCAGGTAGGCACCGGGCCGCGTCTCTCGGACCCTCGGCCTGATCAGTCACGCGTTAAGATCTCCGTTCCCCTTCGTTGTAGACAATGGTTTTCCATCATATTCCCATTAGGGGTAACACTGGACTGACTGGGAAAATTTGTGATTTTTTTGTATTTCTGAGATACACCAGCTGACTTTCATTTAATTCCAGCCACAGGGTTTCCCACAGAATATTGAGTTCATCTGTACACTTTGAAAATTTATGTTCAAATTTTTATTTTTTTTTTTACATTAGAGTGAATGCCAGAAAATCTTACTTACCCTTAGATCTTTCCATTGAAGGCTACTCATCCGTCTGCAGTATAGGGTTTCATTCTGGCGCCCACCCCAGGCAGCACAGGGAGAGAGGCAGGGGGACCCCCTGGGCAATATGCCAGTCTGTTGCAGGGGACATACACGCACACACTAATTACATGTTTTTGGACTGCGGGGGGTGAAATTGGAGCACCCAGGTGAAACCCACATAACACAGGGAGACCAAGCAAACAGCACATACAGGGCAGGGGTGGGCGGTACAACACTGGCACGCACTGAGTCACGCCCTGAAATTAATAACGTTGAAAGAAATAGTCTATTTTATGATGTCGCAAAACAAGGCGTGACACTGTATATGTGTGTCACTGCAGGTCGTGTGATGGCCTAGGGGTGATGTCTGGTCAGCATGTGGGTACACCCTGCCCCTCTGCCGCATAGGGTCTCAGGAGTCTTTGTGGCCCAAATGGTTGTCGCTTTCCCAAGGGCCAGGGGTCATCCTTGGGTGTTTCCCAGGTTTTTTGTCACCATAGCTGACATGACATGGCTTACTGGGTGAGAGTTTCAAAGTAGATCCTAAAACAGATGTTGTGCAACTACCTAAAGCTGAGTACCAAGCCGACAGCAAAAATCTGGTGCCATCCAAGACCAATGAACAGTTGGCTCCTGTCAGCTGACATTCACTGCTGTGGGCTCCCATCAATTGCAAAAATTTCTGCTAGAACACACCAGCACAGAAAGAGGTGATGGTTGACATATAGCCCAGTCGGAAAAGCTGTTTTGTGAACTAGCTCTGAAGCCAATTCAACATGCTCAATCGGCCAAAATGGTGGCAATGGTGAACAACCGTGTCCAGCCATGCTACACACACCAGCCTGACAGGCAGTCAGTCACTCCATTGACTCTCACCAACATCCCGACAGCCTTCCCCTGCCGAAAATCGACATGGTGTGTTCCACATTTAAAGAACTATGTTCTGTATGCACGTGAAGTATTATCTACGTCATTGCGAAATACATCATCCGGCAAGGAAACAAACGTAAATGCTGCACAGAGGTTAGGTATTCGTCCTTTAAAGTCACGAGCCTGTGCGTCTGTGTCTGAATTTTCCTGTGACCATGGAAGTCAGAAAATATTTGGTTCCAATAAAACTGATTTTATACCGTGTTCTGCTTGTGGCAGAAGGTTTAAAATTTAATTGCATAATTGTTATTTGTTTAAATCTCAACTTGTGGCTTCATTCATATATATATATATATATTCATGAATATATATAGGTACTTGGACCTATAGTTTTTTTTTCTCCTTACTTGGGAGTTTTTGGTTCCTCTCCTCCGTTATCTGGCCTTCCTTCTTTCTTTTGTCAATTTGTCCTTTCCCTTTTTCTTATCTCTCAATGTCATGTAAAGTGGGGCGACTCTGTCGTGAAAGGCGCTATATAAGAATAAAATTGAGTTGAATATATAATGTATGTATGTGTGTGTATAGGAATACTTTTTGAATTATTCTTCATTTTCAGGATACTGCGCAAAAAAGGGATTAATCACTTGCCAAAAAAACTTTAGAAAGAGCCCCAGTCCAATTGTGTTATTTAAATGCTGAGCTTTTTTTTTCTTTTAAAATCAGTATGATCAGTAATGATTTATAGCACGCCACAGGCTATACAGAAATTCCTTAACTCTAATACTGACTTTTGTTGGGAAGAAAAAGACACAGTCACATTATGAAAATAACCAACTGCACCCAGAAGGTACATTCATTCGGTTTGACAGCAGTTACTAGGTATTGCTTAATTTCGCTTCAGCTTTTCATTAGGCCAAAAAATGTTACTGTGAGCTTAAACAGGTCTTACGAGCTGCATCACTGATTTATGATATTTTGCTGGTTGTGTGGTCAAACTATGGCAGGGTTCTTTTTTTTCAACATAAGAGATACCAGCATGTGAGTCAAGGCAAAGGGGAGCTGTTGTGGAAGGATCACGGTTCTCCTCACCATGTGCATAACGAAAGTGCTTCTGTGCCTCTTCCTCCCCCGAGGTGCCACTGGCTTGCTTAGGAGCCTTCTGGAACCTGACCCGGGCAGGAGGCCCAGCATACGTCAGGTTATGGCTGATCCGTGGCTTTTGCCGGCCAACCCTAGGGCCAGATCCCTCTACCTAAACAGGTACCGTGGCTGCTGGCACTCCCTGCATGAATACACAGACAGTTACTAACAGCCTTTTAGTAAGGCTGCATTAATAGGGTCTAAAGCACCTGTGCCTTACAGTGAAACACTAGCATGCTCGAAAAAATGGCAGTCAATCAGCAAGTGATTGGCAGTATTATTTGAGAGCTGGACTTCATCATAAGTCCCAGCAGAAGTTTGAGTATCACTGAGGAACTTAAGTAAACATGCATCTCTACAAATAGGTAAATTGTAAAAGAAGTTTAGCTTATATAAGTAATTTATTAAAAGCAACAGCTGAATAGTGTGCGTAACATGTTCTTTCCAATGCACAGCTTTTCTGTCAGAACGCCTTCAGAGATCAACCACCATGTGCTTCAGCACATGACTGAGAAGATGGGCTTCCAGCATGAGGAGGTCCTGAGTGCTGTGCTCAAAAACAGGCCCTGCCACACGCTGGCCGTCTACTACCTGCTGGAACAGAAACGGCGGAGGATACAGGGGGTACGCGAGGTGAGCAGCGGGTACACGTGCCTGTGTCCCTCCCCATGGGGACGAAGCCTGATGGCGCTGCCTTTAAATTTCCAGGAAAAGAAGCTCACGGGAAAGGAGATGAAAAGGCAAAGCGGGGAAGAAAACTGCAGGAATGGACAGGTGCCTGTGAGAAGGTGCTCGGCCAACTGCGAGAACCGGACAGCAGGTGAGGAGGAAATGGCAGCCATTTTGGATGGAAAAAGATGAGGTTATGAAGGGAGGAACATGAAGTGTAAAAATGATGTGACAATCTTTATCATGAATAAAAGAAGTAGAAAGTTAGTGTTTGATGGCAAGAACACAGCATGATGTCTGCCTATCAGATCATTTATTTAATGTTCAGTATTGCAGCTATGTCTTCTGCATATAAGACATCTTGTCTGTGTCTTCATGGCCCACCAGTTTTGTCGTCTGCTCTGGAGCCCCTGACCAGCTTTCCTGTGCAGCCCAACCCATCTCGGCCAATCAGGCGGCAGGAAACTTATCCTCCAACCAATGGGGTCTCACTTCAGGGCCGGCCCCAGCAGCAGCCCATCCCGGCCAATTCCAAGACTCACTTCAGGAACTTAGCCATCAAAGCCGCATGGTGCAGGTTCATCCACAGCAGCCCCCCACCTTGCCCGGTGCCCCCGGCCTTCCAAACCTACAGCCCTGGCTCGAAAACGGTGTCAGAGTTCATTCCATCTAGCTTCCCCATGGCTCAAAAACCACCAGAGAACTTTCCGCCGACTAAAGCGAGCAGCGCAGAGCCGGAGGGCCCCAGGTGGCGGGCCCGGCTGCCGTCCATCGGCCTGGGGCAGGCGCTGCGGCGAAGCCTGTCATTCCGGCATGCCGCTCCGGCCGTGGAGCCCTCATTCTGCCGGAGGCGCATGACGCTGAGCCCGTCACATACGCTGCGCTGAGGAATCCTGGGAAAAGGGCAGCCGCACCGGTGAAGATGTCAGCCAAGTATCTGGGAGCAGTTTGCTGACCAAAGCGCCGTTTAAGGCAGCTTTTGTTCACCTCTGCCTCTAATTTCCAGGGCCCCGCCTTTAAATGCCAGGCAACACAGTAGCATCCGTGGCTAGTCTTCAACCGAACAGCAGCAGGCGTTTAGCGGGTAGGATGACATCCTGCTGCGCGTTTCAGTATTAATGGCAGTCCCAATACGCGAGGCTCTTAAGCTGAAGCTTTGAAAAACTTCCTGCCTTTATCTACAGTGAAAAGACGTAAACTTGAAAATGTAAACTTAGGAAACCAAAAAAAAAGTCCCTACAGATTGTAATATTTCTCTCTGAAATGAGCTGAATGGAGTATTGCAGTATTTGTATGTTACGTATTTTGTATTTTGGTATGTTTATCACATGAGAAAACCTGACATTGGTGCCATCAATGAAACCCTTGCAAAAGTGGTCCAAAAATGCAATGAAACAGCAAATACATAGATTTCCACAGTACTACCCTGTAATGAGTTGAACTGTACATAAAACAGTCTGCATTACCCCCTCCCCAAGGGCAGTTTACTATTGGAGAAGTTTCTTATTTCAGCCACTGGAAGATGAAAATACCAGTTTTACTGCACCATTATTATCTGTATGAGTCTTACAAAAATGCTAATTGCTGTTTTTAAGCAAGATTCATGTTCAATAAAAACGTGTTTGATTGTGAAAAGTATTTACTCAAACACCCTACACTAAGCAAAAAAAGTAAAAAGTAAAAAGTGAGATGTACATTATTACTGACGGCAGCGTCAGTAATTTACAGCGTAATTTACAGATACACTTAACATAACTCAATGCCCCAAAATATGACAGAGAAAAACAAATGAAATATTAAAAAACAATAATAGATAAAGATTTTAAAAAGTCCCATTATATGGCAAAATCTTAGTCTGAGCCCACGTCACGACCCAGAAGCAACCACTGAAGAGATGTGCCGACACAGCGCCGTGACGGGCGCCTGGGTCACGCTGCGCCTCCGCAGCCCCCGCTGCGGCAGCCCCGCCACCAGCTGCACATGACGCAGGAAGAGGTCCGGCAGGTCGGCGCCGGCCCACAGCTCCCGCACATACAGCGATAGCAGCAGGAGGCCGGCCTCTGTGGAGGGAAACCTCGATAAGCTCTGGGCCACATTGATCCTCCGATGGAAGAAGCATGATTAGGACATTCTGCTCTCTGAATGAAGCATTTAGAGAACATGTGTGCTGACACCTCAAACCAGTGTTTCTCAACCAAGTCCTTGGGGACAGTACACACCTAAATCAAACAAGAATAACCCAAACAGGCAACAGCACTAAATATCTGGTACAGGTGTGTTGGGAGCTGAGAGGGAGCAAAAATGTGGATTGTTTGGTGGTCCCTGAGGGCTGGCTGAGAAAGATCTTACACTGTTTAGGATGTAAGAAAGGTTCCTCACCTCTTCTGGAAGCATCACCTTCAGCTGTGGACAGACAAGCCGAGAGCACGGTGCGATGCAGGTCTCCTTTGGGGACACCCCGGACCTGAAGCAGGCGCACCATGACGTCAGTGAACAGCCCAAGGGTTTCCAAGCGGGCAGGGTCCTGGGCAGTGGGCAACGGCTCGCAGGCCCGGTGGTACAACCTCAGGAAGTCCCGCCTCACCGATTCCTCTGTGAGCACCGTCGCTACAGACGATTGGCACGGGAGCACTGAGGCTTGCACCCAGCGCAGGAAGCGAGAAACTGCCTCAGAGTCAGCTGACCCGGCCACCAGTGACCTCAGCATCCACCGGAGGAGCAGCTGTGCTGAATCGGCAGCGAGAACAACAGCGTCAGGGTCACTGTCCTTGGGGACACAAGTGGACACGTGGACAAAGATGTCCCTGAGCAGGGGGTCGCAGTCTGAAAAGGAGGCACTCTCCCGCTTGCCCCCGGCTGCCTCCCTCTCCTCTTCCTCCACAGTTTGCTCCACACGGAGGCGACCCCGCTGCAGATGACCTTTACTCCTCCCCCTTTCCTTCACAATTCCTGTGGTACAGAGCATATTTCCGGGTGTTTCCATCGGTAATGTTTAAATTCCTAAAATTCACACCACTCTACAGGTGGGGTCGGGATGGGAGTGTAAGACTGACAAAAAGAAACCTGTGATTTTTATGGGTAGTGATACGTTAACATAACCAACCCTCCACAAACCGGTTTGATTTAGACCAGTCTTTCTCATCCCAGTCCTTGGGGACCCCAAGAAAGTCCACATTTTTGTTCCCTCCCAGCCCCCAACACACTTGCACAAACAAGAACACCAAATACCTCGTACAGGTGTGCTGGGAACTGGGAGGGACCAAAAATGTGGACTAAATGGGGCTCACCAACGATTTCTCTCTCATTAATCAATAACTCATGTGCAAATAAATGTGAATGTAAACAGACCCAAAAAAAAACACTTCACGTGAACTGATACTTCATATAGGGAGACCACAGGAACTTGCAACATCCCAGGATCTTACCCAGCAGCTCCTTCGCCTTGCAGCGCTCCAGCACCCCCTGCAGGTCAAAAAGGAGCGGTGCATTGTGGGAAAGCGAGGCCCAGCAGTGCAGCAGTGCCAGGGCGGCACTGCAGGGCAGCGGCTGCTCGCGCACGGTGACCCAGCCAGCGGCACGGCAGACACCCAGGGCCCTCCCGTGGTGCCTCAGCATGGAAGCCAGGGCCTCGAGGAACCGGAACAGCTGAGGGGTCTTCACAGCACCGCTGGAGGGGGGTCACAGCAAGACACTGATTAATGGCAACGTGCAGGAATGACACAGGAATGCTTCTCTGAAGAACTGATGAGTATTAGTATTAGTGTGTGTGGTCCATTTATGGTCCACTTAAAAGTACAAGTATAAATCAATCGCAGAAGCTGTATAAAAATATTGCTTGAAAGATACTTCTACTATTCCACATAAGTATGTTTAGGTTTTTTTAATTTGTAGAGATACTGGTATATGTAGAGATGTATACACTAAAACTAAGGTACACATGAATATATGGTTTGGTGATGTTTATAGGTTTGTGTTTTTTTTCAGACATTCTCCTTTCAGTTTTTATTAGCTGGAGTTTAGTGTGTGTTCAGCATGGGATGGTCTGAAATAAATAAAGTCAGTGTTTTCCGACCTGGTCCTTGGGGACCCAGACTGCTCCCTTGTGCTGGAACAGAATGACAAAAACATGGACTGTCTGCGGGTCCCAGAGGAGCAGATTAGGAAAAAAGGTGTTTCAATCAGACCCATCGCCACAGGTGTACAAAATCACACGCTCAGCTATGCAGTCAGGTTTACAAATATTTGTGAAAGAATGGATCATTCTGAAGAGCTCAGTGATAAGATGCCACCTTTGCAATAACTCAGTTTGTGACATTTCATCCCTGCTAGATATTCCATGGTCAACTGTAAGCTGTATTATTGCAAAGTGGAAGCGTTTAGGTACAACAGAAACTCAGCCATGAAGTGGCAGAGCACGTAAAGCGACAGAGCGGGGTCACTGAGTGCTGAGGCGCATAGTGCGTAAAAGTCGTCAATGCTCTGTTGACTTCCTCTGGCATTAATCCCAGCATAAAAACTGCGGGCTGGGAGCTTGATGGAATTGGCATTCATGGGTGAGCAGCTGCATACAAGCCTAATATCACTAAGCACAATGCTAAGCATTGGATGGAGTGGTGTAAAGCACACCGCCACTGGACTCTGGAGCAGTGGAAACGTTCTGTGAACTGACGAATCACTCTTCTCTGTCTGACAGTCTGATGGACGAGTCAGGGTTTGGCAGACACCAGGAGAATGTTACTTGCTTGACTGCATTGTGCCAACTGTAAAGTTTGGTGGAAGAGGGGTAATGGTATAGGGTTGTTTTTCAGGGGTTGGACTAGGCCCCTTAGTTCCAGTGAATGGAAGCATTTTGGACAATGCTATGCTTCTAACATTGTGAGAACAGTTTGGAGAAGGCCCTTTTCTGTTCCAGCATGGCTGTACCCCACAAAGCAAAGTCTATAAAGACATGCCTGGGTGAGTTTGATGCAGAAGAACTTTACAGAGCCCTGACCTCAACCCCATCGAACACCTTTGGGATGAACTAGAACGGAGACTGTGAGCCAGGCCTTCTCATCCAACATCAGTGCCTGACCTCACAAATGCTCTCCTGGAAGAATGGGCAAAAATTCCCATAAACACATAAACAAAATTTTGTGGAAAGTCTTCTCAGAAGAGTGGCAGCTGTTATAGCTGCATAGGGGGGACCAACTCAATATTGATGCCTATGGACTTAGAATGGGACGCCATAAAAGTTCCTACCGGTGTAATGGCCAGGTGTCCAAATACTTTTGTCCATATAGTGTATGTGTGAGCCAGGGTGGGTGAGTTCAACTGGCAGCCCCACCCCCCACTGGCTGTCTGCCATAAAACAAGCCTGTCCCAGAACACTAAAACCTTACTCTTATTACTAATAACCTCCCTGCCCGGGTGCAGGTCTGGACCAGATTGAAATAGGAAATTTGTTCTTAAAACAAAGAACCTCCCTTTGCCCACACCCTGATCTGATGCTCAATACTCAGCTCCTTAAAAATCCGTCTAGCAGAGAATATCCATACACCAAAAGCACAATTCCTGTTTTCTAACAGAACTAAGGATATAATTCAGTCAGGAACAACATGAGGTAACAAACCCTCAACATATCACAACCATCAAGAACATTATACTAAGTATGTACAGAATCTTGTTACTATTAAATTAGCCAATAACACATTATTATAATCAGAACAGCTGTTTGCATGAGCTGTTCAAAATATTCTGAGATGTTTATGGTGGATGGTGTTTGTTTACAAAGAGGTGGGGTACAAATTTGTATAAAGTCCATACACCAAACGCTGGCATATCCCAGGGTAAGGGTGCATATTGTTAAGAGCTGTGTGAGAGCCAGAGTGGGGCAAGCCTTACTGTAGGTGTCTGACCAGGGCCAGTATCACACACAAGAACTCGCCGATGAGTGGGAGGGGTAGGCACTTGGCCGATTGACTGCCCCCGTGCACTGGGCTCTCCTTCTGACCCAGGTTGGTGAACCAGAGCCTGTGGACCAGATCAACAGCTGTACAAAGCAGCTGGCCATCCAGACACCTGGAGATGGAGAACAGTGAAGGAAAATTTGTCAATTCAACTCAAAGGTCACCCGTGCTGATGTATTAGGATAAGCAAAACCATAAAATGACAACAGGCTTAAAGTTCAGGTGAACCTTCATGTGAAAATAGTCATTATGTTCGTGGGAAAAACACAGTAATCATTTTTCCTACCCACCTTGTCTCAACTAGCTGCAGAATCCACGGCAGAAGGCCGTGAATCTTGATGAGCTCGTAGGCAGCTTTGGTTATATGGGCAGCCCGCTGGAGCGTGTCCAGGATCAGAACCTGTGTGGGATCACGTCTCCATCAGCTCACGGTATCAGCAATCATGCATGGCATCGCCTTCACGTCAACACTCCCTCCATCTGTTTTAGTTTTCATTGTCAGGGATTTACTTCTGGAATTTTTTTAATTTACTATTAGCAGTAGTTAAAGGCTTTTTAAAGGGCGCATTCAAGATAATAGGCGCTTTCACACTGCAGGAACTTGTTTTCCGGAAACAGCACCCTTTTCAGGAACAAGGAACTTTTGTTGCAGTCCTCCCCAGGAACTCGGCCTGACTGTTTTTCCTCGGAAGTAGTTCTGCAACTTTTTTTTAGTCCCAATTAGGTAGTTTTTGCTCTGCCACAAACTACTGGGGTGGGGCTTATAGATAAACTTACTGATTGGGTGACCACAAGCACCAGCGCTAATTTGGAAGTGCAGGGAAAGGAGATAGAAGTAGAGGAGCAAAAATTGCACAGATAGAATAATTTTTGTACCTCAATTACATTTAATGTATTAATGAATACCCTTTTGCCGCATCAGATAATTCAATCGATAAGCAATATATTTTTGACTACCATTGTCAGCACTTTAGTGGATTAATGTTACATCGTTTTGTGGAAAATGAAAGATTGGTCTGATTTCGTAATGAATTATAAACGCTGCGGGTTGTATAAATTAAACGTAAATAAAAGTCTGTGTCAGGATTGATAGCGATCAAAACCCCTAATAACTTACAAAATATTGCTAATAAAAACTAGCAACTAACACATTCATAACAAAATGTCCTCCATTGTTTTGGTGAGGCAGTGTAGTTTTGTATAAAATTACCTGTGAAGTTTAACATATGAGCTTTTTGCGTCTCCCATGCTTATTTACCATAAAGATCACAGTTCCTGTTGTGCAGTGTGAAAGCAGCACACAAAAGTGGCCGGGAGCTACAAAAGTTCCTGGTCAAGATGGCTTAAGTTCCTGAACTTTGGTCGAAAAACACCTGTTGATGTTAGATAAGGGGCTACATGTCTACACAGCAGAGCCAGTAAACTAACATTATCCATCTGATTGTTACTGGTAAACCCTAAACCCTCTACCAGATATAGTGATCGATACTGAAAAGGATGTCCTTCTTAAAGTAATTATAATCACACGGCTGAGATATCATCTAGTTCTCTTTTTAATCAAAGACCTTTGAGTAAAAATTTTCTGTAACCACATATCCATGTCTGCTCTGGAGAGACGAAGGGGTGTGGGGAACAGGGTCATGCCAGGGTTGGGCAGATTCATACCCGGGTGGAGTCGTCACACAGCGGGCTGGCGCAGAAGCCCAGCAGCACCTGGAAGATGCCCTGTTGCTCACAGAGCTCGTAGCAGTAGCGGTCCCTCATGCCGTCCCGCAGTACGCTCAGCAGCCACTCACGCTCAGCATTGTGCTGAAACACAGATGCAGACCCTCTCAGTGACAGACCGAGCCCAGGCCTGAGTTCGCAGATTTAAAAATGGGCTGCTTATCCGTCTACAAGATTACACGTTAGCAAGCAATGTCTCATTTAAATCGTCTCACAAAAACAACCAGAAACCTGCTGTATTTTCCAAGCTTTCTAAAGACTGGCTTTAATTTTAAGTTTAACCAAAATAATTAGCTAAAATGGTCTGTTTTTAGCCAGCTGAATTTACACACAAGGGTGCATCTTAATTTTTGCTACTAGCCAACCGGGCTAAAAAAAAAAAAAAGTAGTCTGACAAGTGATTTGTTTTTGTACTCACCCTTCGTCTAAATTACTCGCCTCAGGTGAGTGAGCTTAATTGCCAGCCATGTATGCATGTCCAATCAGTTTAGCAGTTGTAGGATTTTCGAATTATGGAGATATACATTACCAAAAGATTATAATGGTGGCAATTTGAGAAGTTAGGTGTTATCCTTGGGTAAAAACCGTGGTTTGGCGTCATCGAGGCCTCACAGCTGTAGGGTTGCGTGTTTGGTTCCCACCCAGCTTCCATATGTAATATGTACGCATGTTCTCCCTGTTGGCACATGGCTTACTTCCAGATCCTTTTCTGTCCTCCATATCATAAGATCAGAGCTGACGTCTGTAAGCTGTGTCATTATTTGTTGTTCCGCCCGGTCGCAACTGGCACAGCGCCAGGCACTTCCAAAGAAAAGCTACTGAATCGACAGGCATGCATCTGGGGAGAAGGCGGGCATCTCACGACATTACCTCCAAGTCAAAGCTGTAGAAAAACCTGAAGAATGCTGGAACCCTCTTCAGGTCAAGGTCTTGGTGGGCAAGCAGGAACTTGTTGATCACCAGGTACATGTGCTCCTCTGGAGGGAACGGAAACAGTCACACGCTCAAAATCATACTGACCGCTGTTACCTAAGGGGCAACGTTGAGGTTGCCTTTCCACCCACCAGGTTTCAGCATCTGCTGTGCAACCCTGTCCACGTACGTGGTGAGCAGGAAGGGGACCCGGAGGTTTTCCTGCCGGATGCCGTTCCTCACGGTATCCATCAGGTACAGTAGCTGGGATGGAACCGGTCAACAGGGCAATGAATACACATTCACACATTGGTAGTACCAAAATAACACACAGCAGTTCACTAGTAAATATGTGTAGAAACTCCAGACATTTGTCATAAAAATGCTGTAACCAGTCATGACCAAAACCTTACAAAATTATACTATAAATATACTAGAAAACTACAAAATGACACTATTCTGATAAATTTCCTCTCAGGGGACTAATAAAATTTTACCCAAATGTTGCTTCTGGAAGTCTTCCTGCATATAAATTTACCCATGATGCCCCATACTGTTACCATGGCAGTATGCACAGCCATGACCCATAATGCCAGAGTGTCCGGCCTTGCTGGTCCCGGGGGCGTGCATCCTTACCTGCCTCTTCCCTGCGATGCGTGCGGCCTCCAGGTGGTGGTAGAAGGAGCCCAGCACTTGGTAGGCGGCTGCCCTGAGCTTGGCGTCGTAGCTGCTCAGCGCTGCCACCGTGAAGCCCAGGGCGCGGCTGGATACAAACTTGTGGCAGTTGACCACAGACTCTGGAAAGGGAGGGAGAATGAGATCGACAGATTTTTCAAGATTTGCAGCCTTCAGCCAATTATCCCAACCCAATAACAAGAAAACCAGACCATTTTAGGGTGCATGGCCTACACACTGAACAATTTAGAGACTGCGATTTACTTAACCCCAAAAATGCAGAACGCACACGGAGCCCCTAGCTAGAAATTGAACAAATAGCCTGGTGTGAGTCTCCAGGGCTAATGAACCATTGTGCTGCCCTCAAAAATACACTTTAACGATTAGTTTTTATCAGTACATCAGAAACATTCATCAGTCTTGATCCAGGACAGGCTTAGAGTACAAATTAGCATTAGACCTTGATATACAATGGGTGACATGACTTAAAAAGTGGCTTTTGAGGATGAGGTATGCGGTACATCAAACCTAAACAGTGGCAAACAGGGCGTGAGGATTTCAGCAGGGGGATGGGTTACCAGGCTTGAGCAGCATGCTGAAGAGAGGCAGCAGGAAGCAGGGGTCATACAGTCTCCGCAGGTCGCCGGCGCCCTCCTCCCGGTAAATCAGCTCTTTGGCCTCCTGCAGAGGGGCGCATGACACAAACCGTGGTGACGCTGGTCACCTGAATCGCATGGAGACGGGTCCAAGCTCTAAGCTTGCAAAAAGCAGCATGAATACATGTGTTTCTGCAACAATGCAAGTGAGACGCAATAGTAAAATAGCAGGGCTCTCCAAAAAAGGGATGCACACCTCACCCTCTGTCCGTAAATCTCCTCTGAGGCTAAGGAAATGATCTAAGTGGCGTGCACTGAAATGACGGAGACACTGCACCGTTTCAGCGTTAAAGTGGGTTTATGTTTCAGGCTTTCATGTCAGTGCAAATTTTATGAATACAGTGTTGACTATATGGGGGGTGGGGGGGCGTGGCCTACTGAGGGGATGATGCGGCGGTTCTGGGGGAAATGTTCCACAGTGCTGAGCATCCTGTCTGGCTCCAGCAGGGCCAACAGGTCCTCACTGCTGGGCTGCTGCCACATTGATGGCCCCAGGCTCTTACAGGCCTTGTGGTGCTCCACAGCTGCGGGACCCCACAGTAGAAACCTGAGGGGGGGAGGGGGTATTACTATGGTGACAAACACAAAGCAATACCGACTGAACAAAGAATGGCAGATTCACCAACAGTGTTGCTTTTTTCCAGTAATACAATAACAGACAGCATTTTATTTTATGAGTATATTTTTAGATCATGCTGCAAATACAGACTGTCTTACTTATGAAGCCTCTTTCATTTTACATTAAGAGAGCAGGTAGAAACGGCACCTACTGAGACTGAGCCAGGCTTATGCCGTTCTTCTCGTACTCCCGCAGCAACAGCAAAATCCTCTGATCTGCACGAGCACAGGAACACGGAGGCTTTAACGCCACTTCAAACCCTCGGTAACTCGGTGACCGCCCCATCCCGACCGTCCTGTCGTTTTCTCCTCACCTGTAAAACTCAGGGTTGCGCCATAGGCTCCGAGCAGGACCACAAAGTGACTGCTGTGACAGACAGAGGGACACTTCTGGACCAGAGTAAGGAGGAGTAACACCAGCGACTCTGTAAGGCACAGACCTCATGCTTACCTACCCCAAGTTCTGCAAGGTTTACAACCAATAAAACGCCTCACAGAATGCCTGCCCCCCTACCTTTGAAGGACCTGTTGGGGTGCCCCTCAGAGCGCCTGCCCCCCTAACTTTGGAGGACAGCTTGGGGTGCCCCTCAGAGTGCCGGTCCCCCTACCTTTGGAGGACCCCTCGGGGTGCCCCATTGAGTCCCTACCCCCCTACCTTTCACTGAAGAGCCGCCCCCGAGCGCATCCGGCTTATCCAGCATCGATGGCAGAAAGAGAGAATGGCTCGTGATCATCATGTGCATGGTGGGTAAGGCCACCAGGTCAGTGGGGACACCGTCAGCTTCATAAACCCGGCCTAGCAGGCTGCTCAGGGTCTCCAGGAAGGCTGAGCTGCCGTAGCGGTGTCTGGGAGGGGGTGTGCATGACACATTGACAGCACAGCCAGGCAGTGCACATGCACACTCACTATACTCAGACAGCACTTACTTCAATCCAGCCTTGATGAATCCGTTCCAATCAGAAAGAGTCACCTGCTCTGCTGAGGTCTGTTAGAAGAACATTAATTAAGTATTCTTTAAATCGATCCACTTTCATTCTCAGCCAGTCGCTGCTAATTTAACTGTTAATCAATA
Source organism: Mormyrus iriodes (assembly GCA_011763525.2). Taxonomy (NCBI): domain Eukaryota; kingdom Metazoa; phylum Chordata; class Actinopteri; order Osteoglossiformes; family Mormyridae; genus Mormyrus; species Mormyrus iriodes. The sequence goes on along the minus strand of JAAGVU020000036.1, from coordinate 13,230,185 downwards.
CTCATTCGGTTATCCATTAAGGAAACTACATTAAATATAACAGACGGGTTGGGGGGATGGTAGAAGGCAAAATGTGAGCGCACCAGCAGTCCCTGCACCCTCAGTAGCATGGCCGCCTCCTCTACGTCCTTGTCTCGCTCTTTGGTGCTCCTAAACTTTGTGCTCAGCCACCGGAGGGCAGAGGAGAGCAGGGTCTTCCTCCAGGAGGCCAGCTGCTCGGGGGAGCCAGCCAGCATATCGCTGATGGAGCTCGCAAGCTGCCACCTGGGGAAAAAGAAACAGTGGAGGGGGTATGTAAGGACAACTGCCACAGTGCATTATGGGATCTGTGGAAAGCAAAGATGAGCGGAGAGATAAGACAACAGTGACCTTAAACCAGATTCTTTAGTAAATGTGTCCCTGGCACAATTCTGTTGCACAGGAAGGTTGTCTTGACAGGAAAAACCAGAAAACGTTGCCTGGCTAAAACTGATCCGATTGTGAGAAGGCGTACCGTGACAGTGTGTGTTTATCCACGTGCTTTTCTCTCATTTTTTATAGATAAAAAGAAGAACCTGAAGTAATCAACCAATCTGAGCTGTATTTGCCAATGCAGAAATTCTGGCACTCGTGTTTATTCTTCTCGAAATCCTGACCGTTCTTTATGATTTTACCATCAGATGAACACAATGATAGGGAGGGGGCAGCCCATTTCACACGGGTGAGGTCTAGGACTCACCTTTCGCACCCGGCCACCTGCTCCAGGACGCCAGGTAGGCGGTGCATGAGGTCAGCAAGCTCCTCCTCCTTCGCGGTGTGTCTGACGAAGCTGCTGAGGGCCTCTGCACGGGCAAGCAAGGTGTCACACGCCTTGCTGGAGAGCACAGACTCTACCAGGCCAGGAAGGAGGCCGGCCTTCAGGGATCGCAGCACAGCTGTGTGGACTGTACATCGGAGGCAGGGCACAGGAGGGAGGGAGCAGCGTCAGATACGGAGCACAAACACTGTGCACTACTCTTTCGATGTACATGCGCATAGCGGCCAGTAGGTGGCATGACCATTAAGGAGTGTTTGAGTAAATGTCAAATAAGCAATAAAATATTATAAAATATTAGACGAGGGACTTTTCTATGCTGCCAGGTCGGGAAAGGGCAGCACACCTCCTCTGGGACTGGCTGGGTCATCAGAGCTTGCAGCAGTCAGGTATGTGTTGAGGAGCGGGAGGTAGCTCTCCATGGCCCCTGCGAGCTGCTCCAGGTTAGCGGGCTCCAGGCACCACAGCTCAAATTGCAGCCGGTAGGTGGCACAGCTGCGAAGCATCGTCATCCCGATGGCAAGGCCAGCTGGGTCGCCCCAGCCAAGGCAGCGTGGCAGCAGGTCAGCCGGGAGCAGAGCTGCTGCCTCAGGCTCCCTGTATAACGCCCCCTGTAGGAGGTCGGCGACATTGCCTCCAGGACAGGATATCAGCAGGAAGGCCAGGGCACGCAGGTGGGCCTGCAACAGGAGGGGGGCACGGTCGCCAGGTTCTTCAGAAAGGACCCTCACAGCAGCCTGCCCGTAGGCACTCAGCTCCATCTCCTTGCCCTTACTGGTCAACAGCCTCTCTGGGGGGAGGAGCAGCAGGCTGGACAGCACCTCCTTCAGGGCGGCCGCCTCCATGTATCCATGAAGTGCCAAAAGCCCCTTCAGTGGCCACGAGGCCTGCAGACCCAGCTTCCTGGTCTTGCGGCTCAGCTCCCTCAGCAGAGCCCCCCGGACCGCTTCCAGGTAGCCCGCCATCAGGTCTAGGGAACCCAGGTCTCTGAGAGTCGGGCCACAGCGCTCCAGCAAGGCCAGAACCCCCTCCGTGAGCCATCTGCAAACCAGTTTCACCCGGACCGGGTCTAGGCTATGAGCCGGTAGGGAACCCAACTCCACGGCCAGGAACCAGGACTGAAGGGTTGGGTGCTTCAAGATAGACTGCAGCACAGAGAGTAGCACCTAGACATCCAGGCAAGAGACTTATTACAGGAACAGCACTTATTCTATACTGCACAGAAACACTATCAAGGATGCACGTTAGTCAGAAGATGATAACTTAAAATGATATACATGCATTAGACAAAAAGCAAATATTAAAATCAATTTGTTTCATACAAATTTGCTCAAATGCTGAATTCATTAAATTACACTGGAACTTGTATCATCAGCTCTACCAAGGAACATTCCAGACACATACCTGGTCCTTGTCGACTCTCGCCCTGGCAGCCTCGTCCGTCTCCAGGAACAGGTCCGACTCCCCCGCAGAGCCGACGGCTTCGGGCTGCCCCACGTCCTCCACGGTCTGCAGTCTTTCCACCAGCGCCCTCAGCACCTTCAGCAGGCAGCCCAGCACTGCATCTTTGGACCTCTGCAAATCGAACGGTCAAATGGCCCTTAAAACAAAGCTTCCTACAGCGTGGGGGTTTCCCAGTACAACAGGCAGGTCAAAATCAGGAAATACAAAATACCTGCAAATATTATATTAGCAACTTAATAAGAACAGGTGCCGTTTATGACTGCCATCATCTTCTGTGGGGAAGTACTCTGAACAGTACAACAAAATTCTTACTTCCTGCTGGTCTAGGTGTCAAATAAATACAAAACTATAAGTACAGCAGCTGATAATAAACAACAATAAATAACGCTTTGAAAATAACACCACTATAGGCAAAGAGTACAAACAAAAACCGCCACTTAACATGAATATATACATATATATAAATATATGAATTTTATACGCGCGCACACACACACACGCACACACACATATTCTAGTTCATTAATTTGGTATGCTGTTAACTTTTGTCGGCGAGTCCAATGTCCCATGGTAAGAAGTCTCTGTACCGTTTGAAGGATGGGTCACCACGTACCATGCCAAACGTGTCCACTGCGGTTTTCAGATAAAGCAGGACTTGCTTGGCAGCCACAGGGAATTCGGCCACCCCCAGGCCCGAGAGTGCCTCCTTCAGGCTGTCCTCGAAAGAGCTCCTCAGCCAGGCATCGGGCCCTTCACAGAAGGTCTTTCTCATCATCCCCGTGAAGGTCCCGTCGAGGCCCCGCTCAGCAGAACAGGAGGCCGCCGCAGACTTAAACTGGGACAAAATGGAAAGATTAAACAAAAACACAACATAAACCCCTATCCAAATCTCACGAGGACGCAAATATCCAACAAGAAGCACCACAGACACAATGGGAACAGATGCCATGTGGCTGGTGAAGGAAATGTCTGCATCGAACTTTTAACCTGAACGGGGTCCAGGTGTTTGTGGCAGTAAAAAACCCAGTGAAAACCCAGTAGTGTAACCTCCTTCCATAACACACATCCAGCAGAGGGCGGTAGAGAGCCTGGAGCCGGCCTATGCTAGGGATACCCTTGAAGGGGTGTCAGTTTATCGCAGATTAATGAAAATAAAATAAAAGTAGTACCAGGTCTTCTTTAGCCTGGGGAGGAAGCCAGCGACTGTAATAGCTGTGGAAACTGAGCACAGTGGGGTGAGGCCTTCCGGAAAGCTCTTTGTCGTACAGCTGCAGGGCCAGGCAGAGTGGCAGGGGGTCTCTCTGGGAATGCAGCACGTCAGAGAGGACAGAGGCCAGGTACCCGAACACCACACCTGGGGCATAAAAGAAAGGTCACGCTGCCCCTCAGCTGATTCCCCATGGCATCTCGAGAAATTGAACTGATTTACTCACCTTTTTGCTCTGCGGAGGCTGGCGGGAGGTTGTTCCTGGTCTCCAGAGTGGCAGGCACCAGCGAGCTGAAGGGGAACATCTGCAGGATGAGGTCATCAGTGAGGGATGGCCCCAGCTGCTCCACCTCACCTTCGGCGCCCTCCAGCATTACGTCCATCATGTCCAGAGCATCTGAAACGCAGCCCGGAACACATCAGTCACAGAAACGTCAAGTACATGCAGGGTGGCGGGGGGATGGTACAGGGCTGGGGGGGACTCACCGTCGATGTGTGAGATGGGAATGCTGGCAGTGTCGCCCTCCTGGGCACCCAGAGCAGCCTGCAGGGAGGCGGCATCCTGCACCATCCTGGCCGCCTTGTCCGTGTAGCTGTACGGGTTGGATGTGAGTCGTACCAGCACCTGGGATCCATGAGCAGCCAGGGGGTGCCATGCATTTCAGAGAGGCACAGACAGGAAATAGGCAATAAACGACTGGAAAATTGATCTGCTGGCTACAGGCTTCAAGGAACACATCTGGCAGACTTGTAATCCCATTAAATTAAAAAAAATAAAGACGGCGAATTTCGATCTTGAAGCGTCTGGATTAAGACAATCAACTCTGCCTTCTTCCCAGCTGTCCTTTCCCCTGATTGGGGTATTCAATCACCAGCCATCTTCAATTGCTCTTTTTGAGGCTGACGATGATGAAACCATGGTTACCACTTATCTGTGTGGCGCTGATCACCCCCTACAGGGCTGCCGCCTTGCAGTGCCCACACAGACACACACCAGTGTATCTCAGCCGTCACTGGCACTAATGACGCCAAGAGGGACTCACGGTCTCCAGAAAGTGGACGACAGCTTCCTGCTGCGTCCCGGGCAGCCGATCCAGATGGTCCAGCCAGAGCTCCAGCTCCCGCCAGGTGTACTCAAACACGCCACTGTCCCTCAGCACCTGGCAGGCAGACAGACAACAAATGGTGGAGTGTGAGCGTAGAAGCCCAGAAAGAAGTCCTGCAATGGGACCTTTGAACAAGGTAATTAACAGTATTCACTACGTGAAAACATCCACTATTATAAAACAATGACGGGGTGAACGACACACTTTCAGGATCAGCATCCTGGTGGAGTCCTTTAGAACACTGATGCTGCTGTCTACGAACATCTTGAGCAGAAGGTAGAACACAGATTTCTCGCCAGCGGCCTTTCCAAAGTCAGGAACATCCTGCGGGCGCGAGAGGAAGTGAAGACGGTGATGACGGAGACAGTTTTGGCGTCTTCTAAAGCCCCCCTCCACTGGGCTGCTAAAAGCACCACCTCACCTGGACCTGGAACCAGGAGAACTTATTGGCAGGTAAGTCCAGAGCCAGCTGGAGGATTTGGTGCTGCAGAACTGGGGGAACTTTAACCTCCTTCTCTGACATGATGCCTGCAGACGAAATGTGGGCAGTGTTCAAGATGGAACTTATGGCGCTTTTCCACTGTCACCAAGAACCAAGCCGTACCCAGGCCATACTACAAAGAGATGGTTTACCACTGTAAATTATGCAATATATACTGGCATGACCCTGCTTACTAGCAATGCCAAAAGCATGAGCATACCGAGCTGGTTGCATCACCACCATCTGATTGGTCAAAATGCACAGAGATACTGGTGATCTGTGTCAATATGCATAGATTATCTGAAGGATTATTATTAGTACTATTGCACATTGCAATGTACTGATGCATTTCCGATAACTCAGAACTAGAAAATTTCTAACTACCTACTTGACAAAATACTATAGAACAGCTGAACGGAAAGGATTTGTAATGCATTCACGCAAGCAAATGCTAATTCTGCTAGCGTTCGATGCTAACATAACATAGTGATTCTCACAGATGTGCTAGCGGACATTAGCACATAGTAAATCATGACGTACACCATACAAACGGTAAGTAAGCGTCTCTTCGGTTTTACGTCGCTGTAGGTCTCTAAAACCAGCAACGCCTTTACCGAGCCGACCTTCTGCAGTGGAAAACCATAGCAAGTTGGAACTGCGATGTAACTAGTTTCTCTTAATGGTACAGATTGAGTACGGCCTGGCTCCTGTACGCCAGTGGAAAAGCACCATTAGATGACTCATGCCCTCATGAACCAGAGGTCGCGGAGTGGCAACCCCAGATGTCTCACAAACCCTTCAATAGCTTGCTGAAGTCAAAAGAGCTCTGGCTGATGAGGAAGGGTGTCACCTGCTGGTACAGGCACAGGACACGCAGGATGAGGGCCTTCAGAACCGCAGCCTCCGGGTCATTGGAGCCTGGAGGATAAAGCCGCACAGATCACGGATTCAGGCCGCCGAGGTTTGGCAAAATGCCTATAATACTTCTCAGGAGTAACGTACCGTGTCCTAGATGCTCGAGTGGTGGTTCTTCTGTACTCCCAATTTGACTTTCACTTTTCACCACATCTTCACCCTTCTCCTTCTTTGCCAACGATTGCCAGTTAGAAATTATGCTGTTGACATCCGGTAACACCTGGGGAGGAGGGAAGGGGTATCGTACCAGCATCTGCACTACCTGGAGGCACCTAACCAATGTCTAACCACTAGCTTCACCAGGTCAGCATTAGCTTTCCAAGAAGACTTGGGTCTTCAAACCCCTTCCCAGTGCCTCAGGGCTTGGAGCCCACCTCCCATTACCTTGCTCGGGGCTTGGAGCCCACCTCCCATTACCTTGCTCGGGGCTTGGAGCCCACCTCCCATTACCTTGCTCAGGGTTTGGAGCCCACCTCCCATTACCTTGCTCGGGGCTTGGAGCCCACCTCCCATTACCTTGCTCGGGGCTTGAAGCCCACCTCCCATTACCTTGCTCAGGGTTTGGAGCCCACCTCCTATTACCTTGCTCAGGGTTTGGAGCCCACCTCCCATTACCTTGCTCAGGGCCTCCCTATACTGCTGCACAAAGTCCTCCATCATGGCTGCCGTGTACAGTTCTGATCTTTGCCACACGGCTCGGTCAAGACAGTGCTCAATGTTCTTCTGGGCACGCCTCAAGATGAAGGACACCAGCGAAAGAGCAGTGTGCTTCACCACTGTGTTGGCCATCTATTTAGTTGAAAAGAGAGCAGTAAATTAGATCTAACTAGTTCTCAGTGGATGACCAAGGATCTGCTTCTTGCACCACATGTATCAAAATATGACATTTCAGCGGTAATATGATAACTATGGGAACTGTGGAACATCTGAAATGTGGATTGATGGCCATTGACCGATCAATGTGATCAATGACTCCCAGTTAGCGGCGATAAAATGCAACAAAATCAAACAAAAGCAGAGTCAGCCTTTAAGCAAATCGATTTAGTGATGATTGATAGATACTCGGCCCTGTTCTTGGACAGCTCCTTCAGTAGATAAGCCAGAATGGGCACAGTGTTCAGGTGGCTTGGACTCACATTAAGGGCCTGGGTGAAGAAGGCCTTGTTACAGACAGGCGGCAGAGATGTGACCGTCACCATGGCGAGCAGACGCGGCAGCGGGACAAACTCACGGGTACGGAAGGCCTGGGACACCTCCGGCTGGGCCTCGTAGATCTGGGGACCAACAGCCAAACTGAGTGTCATTGTTAGTTCCCACAGAGACATCAGGACACTGTCAGCTGAGGGTCTCTGCTTGGTCCATGTCTATAAAACCAAACACTGCCCTCCAAAATTTTTGGAACAAAGATATTTTTCAATTTGTCACAGACAAATTATACTCAACAGTTTTAGATTTGTAATCAAGCAACTGACATGTAGTTGAAGTGCATATTCACAGGTTTAATTAAAAGGTATTTTTATATATTTTGGTTTCACCATACACAAATTACATCATCAGCACTATGGTGCTCTGAAGTGGGGGGACTACATATAAAAAGTGCAACGATTTCTATATGGTAAAACCAAAATGTATGAGAACATCCTTTAATAAAACCTGAAAACATGCATTTCAGCCACATCAGTTTTGTGTTAATAATAATAATAATAATAATAATAATAATAAATACTGTTTTGATCCCCCTGGGGAAATTCTCCTTACGCCTCCCCCAACTTGCTCTCTGTAGGTGAGAGCGAGCTTGGCAGTGAAGGGCAGTGACCCATAGCAGCGCCCAAGGAGCTGGGGGTTAAGGGCCTTGCTCAAGGACCCACAGATGTGCCGAAGCTGGGCTCGAATCTGCGACCTTCCGATCACAGGCACAGAGGTTTAGTCCCCTGAGCCACGCGCTGTTGGATCACAGACTATGGCATGCATAAGTAAATTAAAAACATACAGGTCTTTGCCCCAAACATTGTAGATGGCGCTGTATGCGTGTAAAATCAGACACAAATCCGTACATATGGTTCCCATTGCACACCCAGTCCACAGAGTAAAAGCTCCTAAAACACCTCGCGAATCAGGGATAACAGCAGTTATGTGTGCATCACCTTTTTGAGGAGGGTGACGTTTTCCTGCCAGGCGCTCCGGAGCCGCGGGGTATAGGAGTACTGGGTCTCCTTGAAGTACCTTGACAGCACGTCGGGGTTGTCCCTGAGAATGTTGACCACCAAGTCTCTCACCAGCTCGTCCTCGGTAGCCTGCTTCAGTCCCACCAGGAACTGCAGGAGAAGAACGTTCCCCGCCCTGCAGGAGCAGACAGACGCATGCTAGCTACTGAGCACCAAAGAGCAGGAAGAGGAGCCAAGGAAGAGGAGGGGGACGACAGCGCCGAAGAGCTGGCTCACCTCCCTGCCGTCCCGAAACTGGGGTCGTAGAAGCTGATCCCGTGTTTCCGAGAGCAGCAGAGGTCGATGAGGAATTTATGGACCAGCCCTCGGACCACCATCTTCCCATCCTCTTTGGGATCCTCACCCGCCTATCAGATGTGGAATAGAGAAATCTATGTACGATTCACATATGATGGGGACAAAGATTAACTGTGAAAGGCAATCTAACCGTATCCAGACCTTGCTGTCCTCCAGTCTTACATCTGCAATCCCATTCCATTTGTAGAGCGATGCGATCTGAGCCAGAATGGCAGGACTGAAGAAGCGGACTTTCTGCGTCTTGCTGATGGCTTTATTCCATATGACCTGTAGACAGGATAAGAGAGGAATTACATCTTTTCTTTCATTTAAAATATACAACACTATAAAAACAACACAAGTAAATTCTTACTTTCGTCTGTAATGTAGATAAAATGAGGTTGATGATGGAGATCCTGTCTTCCTTCAGCCCAGAGCTTAAAATGTCAGTCAGAAAATCTAATAATTGGGAAAAAAATAGATGTATTCTGACTTCCAGATTTAATAGTGCAACACCAATACATTAATATAAGCACCAAATACATACATTAAACAAAGCTGATTATTTGTGTTACCTTGCATCTCAAGAACATGTCCGATAGTGGATCCATCACCCGACACCAAGAAAGACAGCGCAAACTGGATATAGGCCATGCGAACATCAGGCCATCCCTATGGAGATGGCACAATGGTTTAAAATTTCTAAGCACACAGCCACAAAACAAAATTGACACCAAGCATTCTAAACATCCATACTTGCAACTTCAGGAATATCGGACAAGTTGCCGTATTCACCATCATACTTTTAGCGATGAAAACTTCTTTTTCTAAGAGTACTGTCATTTTACTGTGACACAGGAGGTGTTATACCATTTTGTATGCCACCAGGAAAGCCGAACAACAGCCTTACCATCTTATCGCGTCTGCGGGCCAGTTTTGATAAGCTCTTGTTAAACTGAAAGTGACTGAAAACCTCTCTGGTCATGTCAGATCCCTGGGACACCATAGAAGACAGGAGGCCAAGACACTGGCGAACAAACCTGGGGGAAAAACAACAGCGCGTGTTTCCTACGTGTGCATCCATTGCCTAGACCATAGAGTCAGGACTACACATGCAGACTCTAACACACCTATGATTTTCAGAATTAAGTGACGACTGAAGGAGCTTCATGTGGTTGGTGACCATTTTCTTCACGATCGTGATGCCCACCACGCTGAAATGAGAGAGGTCGCTTGCAGTCCGCAGTAAAATCGCTTCTAAGCTCTGGAAGATCAGCAACAACTGGAAGCAGAAGAAATCACCAAGATGAGACACTGACATGGCATCGGAAGTACTGAAACATAACATGAGAAGTACAAACTACAAGCTAAAGTTTACACAAACCTAAGTCACATATTTCTGCTGTCGTTTACATAATCAATCACAGGAATACCTTTCGCGCTACTTTATCATATTTCTATACTTACTTCTCCCTCCTGATGTTTCTCTCCCTCGAGTAAACTGAAAATCTCAGCGCACTCCATGGATATTTTAATATAACCCTCAACAACATCGTAGAGGTCCGCACTCGGTAGTTTCTTGGCTACTGACCCAAACTTTCTCAAACCTAAATGGGGGAAAGTATTGACAGAAAAACATACATATGTTTTCAGTCACACGCCTACTACAGGGGGAAAATGTGGTTAATCAACCAAATACATGCTTAATAAGAAGTTATGCTACAACATAAGGTACCCACAGCAAAGGTGCATGCTATCTCATGACAAAAAATGGACAATTCGAGATTCTTGCGGCCAGTCAATGGGGAAGAGAATGATTAATGTCCCTTGATAATGCTGTCTATGAAATTATTTAAAACAGCTATCACTCACCCTTCAAAGCACTGGTTGGATCTTTCAGCATGGATTTAAAAACAGTCCCATTAAACTCAGTGTCCATCATTTTCATTTTCTTTTCTTGTGTTTCCGACTCTCCTGAATCTTTTTTTGCACGTTTCTTCTCCATTACTTTTAGATTTAGTGGAGAGTGCAACTCAAAGTCTATCAACAGACATAAACTCTCACACGTGTTTTGAAAACAGGAAGTTGTCCGATCAAATTTGATGCCGTGTAACTCCTATTGCCTGCTTGCTGTTCGTTCCGGATTAGTCCATAACCTCGCGGTATGGACAGCATCACGATAGCTCTAAAAATGTAAAGAAATGTGTATATAACAATACATTGATTACACCTAATATATACACACACAGAGCTCACTATATGCAAAGTATATGCAAAAATGCTGGATGTTTATGACCAGAAAGAAATCGACGAAGGGAGTGGCTTTACTCACATTGTCAAGAAAAAAACATTTTAGGTTAAATTCTCCATTTAGCTTTAGAATGATTTAAAAATACAAGCTAGTATTAAGCTGGAAGATCGAAAACAAACCCATAATTTGCTCCGAGTGATTTGTTCACCACGAAACAATCAGATTCTCCAACCTTAGTATCGCTGACTGCCACATCGAACTCATGTCGAGTTACTGTTGTATTTCTTACGCCGTTAGGGAAATGTGAAATACATGTGGAGTTCGCATAGTCCGACGGTAGTAATCTACAAACTTCGTTTTAGTTTGATCGTTTCAACCCAGGCATTTCCTCCGAATTTCCACTAGGGGGCAGAATAGCTCTGATATCTACGCTCGCGCAGCAGATACAACTTCATCCACGAAACCGCTATGGTGAAAGGAGGACCCTTTAGCATGCTAATATACAATTCTGACGAGTAGCAACACTAGAGCATATATCCATCCATCCATTTGCTGTAACCACTTATCCTATTCAGAGTCTCCTATCCCGGATGCTACAGGCGCAAGGCAGGGAGCAACCTAGGATGGGCAGCCAACCCACTGCAGGGCACACTCACACACCATTCATTGGCTACCATCCCAGTTGCCATAAATAGGTTGTAAGACTGTACAAGGAGGGCGGCACGGTGGTGCAATGGTTAGCACTGTTGCCGCACACCTCTGGGATCGGGGTTCACGTCTGTACCTGGGTTCTATGTGTGTGGAGTTTGCATGTTCTCCCCGTGTCGTCGTGGGGTTTCCTCCGGGTATTCCGGTTTCCCCCCACAGTCC